>OZ026621.1:74332609-74477609 GCA_964020975.1 Hermodice carunculata
CACGGTGTTCATCAGCCACATAGGAAATGATTAAGACACAGTTAAATTTGGGGAACTAGAATATACCTGTGCACATGGCGCTGGAGGTTACAGTAACTTTAGAAACCGGCAATTATTCTTATTGTGGCCACAAAGTGGCTTTACAAATACACATGGGACTCTGGAGATGTTGCAATATACTTGCGACTTATCGGAAATATTACATACCTAAGATCACGCAGGACGGCCAATGGCCGAGGAAGAGGTGAGCAATATACTTTACTGACATGACATTTGACACAGTTTCCTGCTTAAAAGGACATAACGACAAATGGCAGCTGTAATAGTTGATCAGTGGTCGATATTTTGAGGTGGTTGGACTGAATTATTTCCATTGTATTGGCGGTAAAAAAAAAACCTGTGAAAAAAGTATCCTTTCTTCGGAATTCGAACACCAGTCGAACATCTGTGGAACAGCCTCGTTTGACAATTTTGTTTTGCCGAAAATTTATGATCCTTGCTTTCTCTGAAACTTGAACTTTACCTGGACGCCGTGTTCTATGGCAAAATTCCTAATTGGACACCAGCACTCTTTCAAGCAACAAGCAGCAATCAGATGCTCCGTCAGAACATCAGCGTGCGGCATGACAGGATGGGCATGTTTCATGAGCACGTTCATTTGGATTTACACTTTGAATCGCTTTAAAAAGCATGCGCAATAATTTTGACCTAATTTAAAATGACTATTTTTCAAGAAGAAAATTGGCGTGAAGGCAATAAAAAAAAATGTTTCAGTCAAACGTGGTCCAGGTGTGAGAGGTCTCTGTGTAATATAGGATGTGGCCTGAACGACATGGCGTGAGAGGTCTCTGTGTAATATAGGATGTGGCCTGAACGACATGGTGTGAGAGGTCTCTGTGTAATATAGGATGTGGCCTTAACGACATGGTTTCCCAGGCACAGCCAAAATATTTTGGGCAGGATTAAGTTGGAAGTGCATGCGTATAAACGAAACTTCCAATGATATCTGTATGAAAGCTATACGATAATCTTCAACTCGTCACCTTACAGATGTATGCATACGAAAACAGGCATTCAATTACATTATATAACTGTTATCAATTATCAGAGCAGAGAGAGATGCTACTGGTGCACATGTGTGAGGCTTTACACGATCTTCGTGTTAGTGAATATTAAAGATTTTGGTATGTCGGGTCTCCCATGGTTCTAATGTTAAAGTCGACGCAATGCTGCAGTTGCAAATTGCACATAAGAAAGTCACAAGTAAACAAATACGTCCTGTACTCCCCCGATATCTGTGTATTCTTGACTTTTAGGCAGGGTAACAGCCTTCCGGCATCCAACAAACAGCAGCTCTCCCTCCTGCATTCCGAGGGCAACAGAGACGAGCAGGTCTTGGGTGAGACGTTTTATACTATGATTGATTGATTGATTGATTGATTGATTGATTGATTGATTGATTGATTGATTGATTGATTGATTGATTGATTGATTGATTGATTGATTTATTATGGCCCCCTTTGAAAAAGGCGGCGCATATGGCTTTGCTCATGTCGGTATGTCGGTAGAAAACTTTGTTTTCCGCACCGTAACTCAAGAAGTTTTTAAATTAGGACTTTAATAGTGCCCAGGTATATACTGCAGTATAAGGGCTACTAGGTGAAATATGAAAGTGGTTGACCCTGACCCTATTTCCTAAGTCACGTAGTTACTGTAATAAATTTTGATTTCCGCACGATAACTGGAAACGTTTTTATGATAGAACCTGTATATTGCACAGCATTATAGCCATTATCCAGGACAAGTTCAAGTTTGAAGACCGGTGACTTTGACTTTAATTCAAAAGTAAGAAGGGCACTTCAGTTAACTCGATTTCTGCATTGTAACTCAGAATTTTAGTTATGACTTCAACATTGCTCATGGGAATAGTTCTGACTTAGAGTTTAGCCAGCTTAGAAGATGGATGACCTTAACCAAATTCCAAAGGCCAAAAAACAACATTCCTATCAGTGAACTTGATTTCTGCATGATAACTAAAGGCGTTTTTCATTGTGGCTTTCATATTGCACAGGAATGCAGCCTTACATAGGAGCTATATTAAATTTTGAAATGGGTAACCTTGACTCAACACGCAAGGAAACACAGCCACATTACTGAAATCGGTTTTTACCTAATAACTGCAGATTTTTGGAGCCAGACCTCTTATCTTAACAGATGCTTATAGTCTTCTATTAGGGCTAGATCAGCTTAAAAGAAGGTGCCCTTGACCTAATTTTCAAAGTCCCAAGGCCGCTTAAGTGAACTTGGTTTCCACATCCACTTCTCAAGTCCATGAGTGGCCCCATTTAGTACTGTCAACAGGGAAATGAGGGCGAACATAATAACGGTAGGGGGGCACCCATGTTTTACAAAGATGCCTTGTTTATTTATTTATTTGTTTATCTACTTATTTATTTATTTTCTTCTTATTTCTTCATTTATTTCCTTATTCATTTATTTATTCTTATATTTGCACATAATGGGAACGTATTTATAAAACAATCTACAAAGTAAACAACAGAGCGTTACCCATCGACCTAACTTGAGCAAGGAATGGGGATTATTTCATAAAAAACAAGACAGTGGCATATTGCGTAAATGTGCTACTGTTCTGCGCGGTGGCTGGTTTTAAAGTGTGACGTACACTCTATGTTTCTATTGGTTGTTCTCGTATTCTTACCATAACAAAACTGTATCCCCTCCACAGTTCACGCCAACCATTGGGGCACAGCGGAACGTCTATTCCTTGGCTGTGAACAGCCATGACTGGAGCCGTGGTTTGACATACGGAGCAGCGACTGATGTGCGGCAGTATGTTATCTTCTTTTGTTTCCGGCATCATGGGAACGGCCTTCTGAGTCGATAACCAATAGCTGGTGGAAGTTCGTCTGGAATGACTACATACACCTTGGATATTGCAGAACATAAACGGCATTGGCGTAAAGCGTGGGAGGCAAGATCCAGACGAGCCTGTCAGACAGAAGACCACACATTACAAGCAAATGCATGGAATGTGGATGATGATGATGATGATGATGATGATGATGATGATCGTGACGACGACAATGATGATGATGATGATGATGATGATGATGATGATGATGATGATGATGATGATCATCATCATCATCATCATCATCATCATCATCATCATCATCATCATCATCATCATCATAGACGATTTTAATTCTGGGAATCCGATGTAACAAAATTAATGCAGTTTTTCACTCAGGCCCAGCAAAATATGCATATACATACACATACATATAGAAGAGAATAAAATCACTGGTACAAAGGCTTGGGCAAAAGTACAAAATGAAAGTCACCATACAAAAATAATGCACATGATTATGAACGATAAAAACGTAGAATACAATCATACATGGGCACTTCAAATAAGACATACATTCAAATTAAAATACAGCACCTGCATTGGTCTCTGTTTTATCTAAAATAAAAGTGTTTTTATCTAAACTTAAATGATAATATATCATCGGCACGTCTTATTGAATCCAGAATACTATTCCATACTACAGCGCCATAATATGCAATAGGACGTTTAAGGGCCGATGTGTTCACTACAGGTGCAGCAACATCTAATAAACGAAACCGTCTGGTATAATTGTAAGAGGCAACATTTGACACAAGGGTCACATGGTCAGGCAAACAATCCGGTGCAAAACCATGGACACATTTATACATAGGGCACGCGGTACGAAACCTGCGTCGATCCTCTAAAGCCTGCCAATGGAATTGTCTTACCATATCTAAACCTCTGGTTTTTTATAAAGTCAAAGTCCTGGGAGATAATATGAGCGGCATCGTTTTGTAATCGCTGCGATAATTTGACACCACCAGCTCCACAAGAAGCCCAAGTAGTATCAGTATAATAAAAATTAGGCTCAATGTAAGACTTGTTAATTTATATTGAAATAAAACGAAGTCTGCGCAGGGTGGCTAGGTTACTATTTACTTGCTTTTGTACGTGGAGTAGGTGGTGTTACCAACTTATTTCATCGACAATAAACACACCAAGATACTTAAAACTATCAATTCAAGTCACAGGCTCCCCATACATACTAATACAAAGGTCAGAATTTACCTGTGTTTTCGAGCCAATCAACAGTGTATTAGACTTACTGGGGTCAGATGTGCCCATTGAACCATTATTCAATAGTAAATACGTCGTTCTGTAAGCGAGCCTGTACTTCACTGATACAATTGGCTTAACTGTACAGGAGGGTGTCCTCGGCAAACAGATTACAACAACCTTCAGTGTCAAATAATGTTAGGTATGTACTAATAAAAAAACTAGGGCCATTACGGCCCCCTGAGGTTCTTCGGTCATCTTGCGTAAGGTCGACACCTTACTATTACATTTGGCCTGTTGCTAGCAGTCGGTCAGATAAAATGTATGGACGGGGCTACTGAACCGGGTCCGGTTTCCGTTGATGAAACGACTGCAGAGCCGGACCCGGCAGGAAGACAGACAATATACACAGAAATCCTGATGCAGTGCTGTGTCCACTACTGTGAACAAAACAGATGCATAAAGGAAGAAAGAGAGAAAGAAAGAAAGAAAGAAAGAAAGAAAGAAAGAAAGAAAGAAAGAAAGAAAGAAAGAAAGAAGAAAGAAAGGAGAGACAGAGAGAAAGTAGGGGAACAGATAGAAAAGAAGGCAGACAGAAAGAAACAGAAAGAAAGAAAAAAGAAAGGAAGAAAGAAAGGAAGAAAGAAAGAAAGAAAGAAAGAAAGCAAGCAAGCAAGCAAGCAAGCAAGCAAGCAAGCAAGCAAGCAAGCAAGAAAGAAAGAAAGAAAGAAAGAAAGAAAGAAAGAAAGAAAGAAAGAAAGAAAGAAAGAAAGAAAGAAAGAAAGAAAGAAAGGAAATTTACATGTTGCCTTTCACAAAGGCAATGCTTGTAAAGCAGTAAATGTGAATGATGTTCTGTCGAGATTCATAAAATTGTACAACTCAATCTCACACAAAAACTAGCACTTTTAACTTTTGCCTCCGGACTGTTCAAGCAACATAATTATGTCTGAGTGCCAATCCAGACAAACTGTTTTCAATCTAGACAAACTGTTTTCTCAAAATGCTTTTTTTTCTTTCTTTTCTTCTTCTTCTTCTCCTTCTTTTTTCCGCCACATAATTTGTCCGGAGCTTTTCTCAGACAACGTGCAGGCTACAGTAGTTGAACTTGGCATTGTAACAGAGCTAGGGAAGTTGACAATCAAATTTAGAAAAATCGACATATTTAAAATTAAGCAAATTAGGGCTTTCTACATTTTAAAAGATTTATATCTTCCAAACTATTGCATACAGACACAAAATTTTGAAGGACACATATAGGTTTGTGACACCTGCAAATATAATGGCCAGTAAATGAAAGTTGTAGAATTTCAATTTATGCTCATAAGAGGCATTGAAAAATTTAAAAGTTTAATATCTCCAAAACAATTACAGATAGATATGCCATTCCAACTTCAATTTATAAGTTTGTGGCAAGGTCGCATCCAGTCAATCATAAACCAAAGTTGTAGGCTTTTGATTAATGCAAGTTTATACCCAAATTGAAGTCTTGAATAGCTTCAAAACTATTACAGATAGTAGTGTCATTCAAATTTCACTTTATAAGTTTGTGACATGGTCACATCCAATGAACAAAAAACGAAAGTTAAGGCATTCTAATTTATGCAACTGAGCGAAATACACAAAATTTAGATTATTTTGAACAATGGGAAAGTGTAGCTAGCATTTCAAACTCTTTTCATTTTGAAGGCACGTAAACACATTTTCTGTGAAGCAAATCTTCTGTTCTAGTTTTCCAATTGTGTTTAATTTACGTTTACTACTAGATATACAGGACGTTAAGACCATATGGTTTCCTTTCTATAAGGGAATTACGAAACATGACAAGACCGGCCACAATGGCCCAGCCCGAGAAAGAACGGCATTGATTCATTTGTGTCTTTTTCTCCTGGGATCTTAAACTCATTGTTATCGTTAAGTTACGGGCATTGTGACAAATACAAAGCATATCCAGGTCACGTACACCTCACTTTGGCTTTTTTTCTTAGTTACATAGAGTATGTATGATTTCCCTTCCAATGACTGCATTCAAACATAATTATTTTTGAAGTATGAACAGTTCTTCAGCGAGAGTTGAACAGCAACTTCTGCGTTCTTATGCTTCTTACAACCGCCACCCACCCCCAACTTCCACCTCATTTTAAATAAAGGCTGAATGCTTTCGCATCGCTCTTGCTTCAGGGCTCACCTTCGAACGGCTTGCGGTATAATGTCACGGGAGAACGTGAGGGTGACCCCCAGTAGTGAGATAGGCCACGGTCGGAGAATTTCTTTCTCTCCAATACCGTATTTACCTAACTTGGTCAACAGAAGACCATATTTAATAGAGTCGAAACATTTCTGCAAATCGATCATCAATACCATTATGCAGGGAAGCTTGTGTGGAGTCCCTCTTTTCTTCGCCTCCAAAGCATCCCCCTGACTCGCTATTGCGTTCACTAATGTGGGCCCGACGAGAGCACATCAGAAACATACAGCGATCTAGGAGGATCCTACGAAGACAACACTTTTGTTCGCTGACTGATCTGGTCATACAAATAAATGTAATTTTACATATGTAAAAATTTGAGACAGGGATATTTTATCTAATATTTTGTAGACATGACATCTAATCGAAATAGTTCAATTGTTAGTTCTATAGGATTTATTACCTACACCTTTATATATGGGCGCTTATAGAGATTATTTCACAGTCCACCGGCACGATGGATGAAATCAAAGACGGATTAAACATTTACGCCCATGACGATGCAATTTGAGATGAACCCCTTTCAGCAGTCTGGCGTCATTACTAAATAGGTCAAGCGTACTAGTTTAAGGAAGATCCGACAAGCGGTATTCTATAGAAACAACGATACGAGGGCTGGCTGAAAAGTTTTAAGCCTACCTGTGAAAGGCCCATAAAAGACGATGCTTTCATTTATTTATCTACATAGTCCCCTTCCAGGTTTACACATTTATGCCAGCGATGTTGCAAGGCCTGGATGCCGGTCAATAAGAAATCTTCTTCAGTCACCCTAAAAAGCGTCATTCACAGGGGAAATGACATCATCATTACTAGGAAAATGACGACCGGCTAGTTCCTTTTCTTGGGAGACAGGTGGAAATCTGATGGGGCTAAATCAGGTGAATAAGAGAGGTGGTCAATGATTTTGATGCCACAATCATGGATCGCTGATATGGCGACCACCGATTTGTGAACAGGAGCAATGTCTGGTGGAACAGGGCTCCTTTAATGAGCATTCCCTGTCGCTTAGCTTTGATAGCTTCGCGCAACTGTCTCAGTAGGTCAGTATAATATCTTCCATTGATAGCCTTTTTTTTTAAAGATAGTTAATCTGTAGAATACCTTTGGAATCCCAAAAGACTGAAACCATCACCTTTTCAGCAGAAGGAACCAACTTGGCTTTTTGCAGGGTGGATGGGGTGGGGTGGGGTGGGTGATCCCAGATGCTTCCATTGTGTAGATTGAATTTCATTTCTGGTTCAAAGTCATGAATCTAGGTCTCATCGATGGTAACAAATCGGACCAAAAATACATCGGGATCTGCTTCAAAACGGTACAAATTGTCAGGGGACTCCAGGAATCTAACGCGTTTCTGATTCGTTGTCAAGAGCTTTGGCACCCATCGTGCAGAAACTTTTGTCATTCCCAACTCCTTGGTTATAATGTGCTCAACCTATTCATGAGAGATGCCCACAACACTGGCAATGTGTCGAGTGGTCAACCATGGATCAGCCGTCACCATGTAATGCACAAAGGTAATGTTTTTGGGAATGTTTGCTGTTGAAGGCTTTCCAGGATGCGCGTCATCGTCAAGGCCCTCTCTGCCACGCTTTAATTCCGCACCCCACTTCTACACAGTGGAAGAGGAAGAGGCCTGATCCCCTAGAGTAGAGACATGTTGGCATGAATCTGTTTTGGAGCTAGCGCTTTCAGTTGCAGGCACTTGATGATTACCCTATAGCCAGTTTTGTCCATTTCAGGCGATTTTCAATGGGTAGGTTCACAAGATGGTCTGGTACAAATAAGGCACTAATCAATTAAAGTGGCAGCTCTTATGTTTTTTATTCATTAAATTATAGTACCTGTTGGTGGCAAAAGTTTGTTTCAATCCGATTGAGATATCACACTTCGGCTGAGAACTTTTCAGCCAGCCCTCATAACTGGTTTAAAATCGAGATTATAATTTTTTCCGGACGCTTCCATGGTAATTCACCACCGCCGGAGTACTTACACCTGTAGTTGAAACTCTGTGGCTAATATGAGTATAATATATGTTGAAATCATTAGCGCTTATATCACTCTCAACAGAATTCTTAGACTTTTTGCCTGAAAAGAACTCTCTGAATGGCATTCCAAATTTTTTTTGACTTTTGGTTTCCATTACTGGCAATGTCTTTGAAGTACTCCTGCTTACCAATACGCATCAACTTAGTCACAGCATTTCTACTTGATTCATACTCAGGCCACAGTTGTGGTGAGTCTTTTGACACAGCTTCCTCGTGTGGGTGATCTCGTTTATACATAACAGGTTTAACTTAACATGACTCAGAGTTGGCAGTGAAACAGACATTCAAAGTGACAAGTAGGTGTCTTCATGTGGTTTGTTTTATATTTATGGTGCAGGATGTCCATTCTTGCAGCACTTGTTAGGATTTCCCTTGGTTTGTAAATGTGGTCAAGCTGCAACTTTTTTTTTTTTTTTGCTACCACTGGGACTGAATATAATGCCCCAGTTTGCTTCTATTTCAGTTATACACTGGCAGGTGGTTTAGCTAGGATAAGCTATCCAGCTGGAAAGGGTACATACTGGTTCAGGGATAAGTCAAATTGTTCTTTTCTGAACTTGTGCCATACAAATTTAGTAATTTTATTGGGTTTGACAGGTATTCCTCGTTCATCATGAAGCTCTGCATTAACAAGCAAAACTTTACGTATTTAGCTAATTCATCATTTGCCACGTTCATATTTATTCATTATTATGTGGGTTGTCTTTGCTGAATATCTAACTTAGACAAGGAGCCGCTACTCAGAGAGACGTGTACGGGTATAGGCTTCGAAACATTTTCTGAGTAGCTACTCACTGAAGACCCTTTAATTTATTTTGGCTAATACAGCCTATGTCAAAATTCTACAGAAGAACGTGTGCAATGTGGACAATAGTACTTCCATATGTATATAGGTTAGACAATGACAGGTTTCCCAATTAGACTGCCGAATAGGATAAAGATTACCAGGGAGTGGACACAAACATAACTTCATCTTCAGGCGATAAGTCATTTCGTTATTGAGTGAGGGATTATGCCTGCTTTGTTGTGCACGCAACTTTTCAAAGTGGTGTAGGGGATTGAGTTGTAACGGCAAAATCATGACCCGACGCAAAATGACTTTTTTCTATCTTCATAACGTTTGGCACTTTAGCTTTCTTGTCACTTAACGTGGATCCATAAAATGCAAAATTTATGTGACAAAAAATGGACAAAGCGTGACAATGTTTCAGCTGGCTCCAACGCGTGCACGTCCGTTGATAACCGTATTCTAAATAATCCGCCAGAGTTTGGACAGCACTTGGCTGCTTTCCACAACCCAGAGTCGGGTCTTCAAGCAACTAACTGTAGCCTTCCAGGTGTGCCCTAGCAATTGCTCTTTAAACTGCTTGACAAACAAAAGCAGGACCACCGCTCAATTGGTGTATTGTGGTAACCACATAGCCAGAAGATAATGTAATCGACGGGCTCTAGTTTTCCTACTCCGATTGTGATTGGGGAAAATGGCCGATAATAGGTGCCGATTGTGATAATGGCGCCTGGCGACCAACCTGGACTCACAAAGTGAATGAAGGTGTCAACATAAAGGAAGAGAACGGCACTGGGTAAAATGCAGGTCTGCAAAATGCAGGTCTGCAAAATGCATGGTCGCCATTCTGCAGGTCAGAAAAATACCTTGTGCACACAAAACAGCTGGGCTAAATGTGTCGTCTTATCCCTCCATACTCGCTACTTATTACGAACATTATATGTAACAAAGGTAACTTCAAACAAAACTTAGTTCCAAGTGATAAATTAAACAAAAGCCGCAAAACTTGCTCAACCTGCAGGATTGTGTTTACTCACGGGAACATTCATTATATTTTCCTCGTAGTTTCCTTTGGATAACTCATAACGGGTGCTATCTGTTTAACTGCTGCCATTTGGTTATAGTTCGGTGTAGGTTATTGGAAATTTACAGCATTATCAAATACACATTTTTAAATCATTAAAAACGTGAGATTTGCAGCATTCCCTACCAAAACTAATTTTGCATAACTAATGTACTGTTTAAAAAAGTCCATTCTAAATGGGTATGTACTACTACCACTAGTACAACTCCTACTACTACATACTACTGCTGCTACTACTACTCCGCTTACTACTACTACTACTACTACTACTAATAATAATAATAATAATAATAATAATGATAATAATAATAATGACAATAAAAATAATACTTATACAAGATGACCCTTTTGTTGTCTCTGCATGTCAAACTATCTGCAATAATTTTGCCAAGCCAATATAAAAATTCCAATAATAAATATTGGCAATTGATAAGTCTTTTCACACGGTTTGGCGTTTATCGAAATAAGCATATACCTCCATAAGCATGTAAAACATAAAAAATGGTCTTGATCAATGTCGTCCAAAGTCTGTATGTTTAATTACATAAAGTATATAGCCATTGTAGACATTAAAAACTGTAGCAAACTGTGACGCAGACAGAAAAGGACTTTAGTAATGCATGCTCCGTCGTACAACATGGAATTCTGTAGGTCAGCGAAGTCCGATGTTTGCCTTTATTTCGCTATTATCTCCTTTAAGAGAGGAAATGCATTATCATTTGATATCTGACTAGCATGAAACACATTGGAGCGATATAAGGGTGTAGGGGCCATGAGTAACACACAGCGAAAATGACCTGTTAACCTTAAATGCCGACCTGCACTTTTACCCAGTGCCGAAAAAACATATTCTCTCCCTGCATGGTTTCAAGCGATGCGCCCATCTCCATTCACACTTACGGCATTGTAAACATTATAAAACCAAATATGCCCATAGTGTAATCTTGCCCAATCCATGACTAACTTGCTCTGATGTTCGGTGGCAAAATGAGCACAACGACCGAGAAATCCCCACTATACTGCTGCACTAACTGTCTACAGATACATACAACGCGAACTCTAAAAATTGGCATTTGGTACAGCGTGAATAATTTTGAGTGCTTTTAAATTTATTACCATTCGAAATCTTCAGTTTTTGATCGCGTCAGAACGACAATGTGCTGTTGCTGTGACTGCCTTGACGGACTGCCGAGAATGGATAGGTGACCAAGGTACACACCAAGAGTGAATGTAGGTCTATGTGAAAACGGATGGGAGTTATGACGCATGCATTTGCTTTTTCCTGATCTGTCATCTGAAAGGCGTGTGCCATCTTTAAATGTGCTGAACACATCACCATATAAACCTCGAAGTAAATTTGTATGAAGCATACATCCCACTGTAATTAGTGTCTTCTGTGGTTTGTGTATTGAGGGCTCCCACATTTCCGATATACGGACTTGTCCCCTTCTTAGGGGGATTTATCAAAGTACAGAGCCATAAAGACATTATTGTAAATCATAGATGCGTAAAATTTGTATTTTTCCCGCCTCCCAGACAGTATCTACATTTTCAATATTTAAAACACTCAGTAAAATATCAGAACTTTTGAGATCATTCATTAAATTGTCAATATCAAATATCCTGTAGTCTCAAAAAGTAACATATTTATGCTCAAGTTTGCTCAGCGAGAACTGGAGTGTGAACTAGAAAATGATCAGGTATCGTAATTTTCTTCACCCCTGAACACAAGCGTTCATCTAGCATGCTGGTGAGTATAACGTCAATCAAGGTGGATGAAGATTACGTAACACGTGTAGATTCAGTGTTCAATTGATTAAAGCTAAGTAGTAGCTCTGTATAACGGGATTTTTTTGTAAAGATTCGTCCCATTTATAGTTAATATTTTCAGCACCCACTAGTGTAGGCTCTGGGTCTAATGTAGAAGCATTAGTAATACTGGAAAGACTCCCTTCGTAATAGTCGCTACTAGCATTCGGTGTGCGATATGAAGTACATACTAAGAACGGCCACACATCGTGTAGACTGATTTCTACCCAATATGCCTCAATTGTATCACCGGATCATAGGTCATTCCGGGCATTAGCTTTATTATTGACACGTACATATAATCGGACAGTAGCACCTTGCATATATCCTGATCTTTCCTAAAAAAGATAATGTGAACTTCGTTGTCTCTGATCGACTTGCTCAGTCACGTCTCACTGAGGCAATGTATAATAACTCTATGGACAGAGTATGCATATAGAATTATTTGATTTAAAGAATAATAATGTAACAGAATTTCTTACGTAGTACATAGACTAATCTAGAGGCTCTTCAGATGAACAAAACGCACATAGTATATACAAAGTACGCAGGACTTGACAGAACAATTGGTAAGAAAGACATAACTCGGAAGCAATCTAGGATACGTGCATATGGCACCACAAAATAAACAGCTTAGAATTCAAATCTCCTAGATAACGCTATATAAGTTTGCAGAGCATCATATTAACATCATGACTGAAATCGGCATATCCTTGCTTAAAATATGTGATGAGGAGATTGCTGCAGAGATGAAGGATGAAGTTTTGGGTCTACTCCCAGTGCCAGAATATGATATACAGTGTCCAACAAATGATACCTACGGGCTGGAAAGAGAGGACCGGACAAGAAAAAGTGATGGACATCTTGTCTTTGGAAAGAACATGCACAATCTGTTGACAGGATGGGTGTTTAACTGTGAGCAGCCGAAGCGCAAAGTTAAGTGTGACAAACAGTTGGGAAACGTATGTGAAATTAAAGCGTTTAAGGTCAGCAGATAGTAAGGCCGATTCAATTTGGATTTGAAAGTTGCAAGTGATAGGAAATTCCTAAATGTCGAGCGTAAGTTTTTCCAAAGGTTAATGCAGGACGGGAGGAAGAAGTCGCCGTTTTGGCTCTGAAATTTACTTGTCTACTTTTGAGGCAGTTACGAAAGTTCAGATTTATGGGAAGACCGATGTCATGAGGTAGGAGGTCATATAAGTACCTAGGAGTCAATTTATTGACCATCCTATAAAAAGGTACTATTTTGTGATATTTACGTTTGCCAACCCAGCTCGAATAGAAGAAGACGGGGTGTGTACTTTAACGCAACAGCAAAAAATCAGAGCAGCTTCATACTGAACGGCCTCAGGAGATGATGACAAGCCGCCAGTACAGTTATGAAAGAGTAGACGCCCATATTCAGGGATAGGCCGACTCATTGTTGTATATAGTCGTATAAGGGGTTTGTGGGATAATTTGTGTTTCAATTTGCACAACAGGGCTAATCGTTGGCTGCATTTATTAATGATGCGAGTAATATGGGATTGCCATAACAAATTACATTGTGTCTATAATTCCCAGGTGTGTATGTTCATTTGCTTCAGGTATTGCTGTGTTTCCCATTAAGAGAGGTGGGTGAGCCGGTTTGTCTTTTTTTTTTTTTTTTTTTTTTTTTTTTTTTTTTTTTTTTTTTTTTTTTTTTAAGGAAAAAATAACAGGCAAGGATTTTGTTGAGTAGAAAGTGGCTCGCCAAAGTTTGCCCCAGGCATAGAACCTTCCGAGGTCGGTATTGATACGTTCAGCCGAAGTATTAGCATTATGGACATTTTCAATAATGCCAGTGTCGTCGGCAAAGAGCTTGATATCACAGGTTATGCTGTCCGTGTTGTTATTTATAAAAAAAAAAAACAAATGAAAGGGAGCCAAGGATGGAGCCTTGTGGTACACCAGCTTCAACAGGTAGCCAAGAAGTTAGACCATAGATGGTGGTGCCTTGTGAAAGATGTGACAGGTAACTGGTTATGAAATCCGAAATGGGATCCGTGAGGCCAAGTTGTTTTAGCTTGAACAAGAGACCCTCATGCCATACCCGACCAAATGTTTTTGATATGTCGGAGAAAACCATCAGTGCTTCGTTGCTCGGTTCGAGTCCGTTGTAAATGTCGTGGAGGATAGAGACAAGCTGATTTGTAGTGGAGTGGTTTGCTTTGAAGCCAGATTTTTTTAGTGGTAAAAAAGTTATTTGTTATCATGTACTCATAAAGGACGTTATCCAGAAGGCGTTCAAAAACCCTTTGAAACGTTACAAAACAAGGAGATAGGCCGGTAGTTATCCTTGGATAGTCAATATTCCATTAAAAACTGGACAGACGTTGGATCTTTTCCAGGCAAGTGGGAAGTTGGAATGCTTTAAGGAGTAGTTAAAGAGTTAAGTAAGCGAGCGACAAATTATAGAAGCTTAGAATATTTCAAGGTGATGTGTACTATATTGGCAGGCCCGCAGGCAGAACTAGTTTTAACAGATAGTAGGAGTTTTTTAACCTGAGCAGTGTCTATTTGAAACATTGAAAAAAGTGGCGAGAGGTTGAGGGGGGGGGGGGTATCGTGTTTGCATTGGCTGGCAAAATGTGCATTGAAAGTTTCATACTTTTCCATGTTACGTGATACAATCTTCCCGTTGCCAGCCAGTGATGGAATAGATTAATGCAGTTTATTGCCGAGGATGGATTTACTCCGCCATTGTAGGGGATTAATATTTGTGCAGTCATGCTCGGAACAAACATCTTTTTTCAAAATAGGAAATAATAGACTTTTTACTAGTTTTTGCCGTGAGGCTACGCTACTTTTTATGAAGCAGGTAGAATCGTTCAATCTTGGTGGATATGAGAGGTAGGTGTACGGTCTAGGTTGACATAGGAGTCTCTTTTGCCTGTTCCAGGCACGGTTCCACTATCTCATGAGCCTCTTAATATAGGTATTCAACCATGGTTTATCTTAAGTACAAATTCTTATATCTCGGGATGGAACAAAATATTTACAAATCTTCGCGTGCTCCGAAATACTGCAAGAACCCGTACGAAGGACAGGAATGTTAGAAAACAGAACAAGGAGGCTGTTCATCTTGACATTTAGATATACAGATGTGCATGTTTACATCTAAAACACAAATAGCATGACAGAATAGGCCATCACAGCTCTGTACTGTAGTAAACATATGCCTATTGTGGACGTTCTTGGAGGAGATGAGAAATTACAATCGTTGGACACTGTGGGACGTAAATGTACGTTACTCGAGCATGTGTCTCTGAATAACATCATCAATTATATAGACTTTCAGATAAACATGGGAAAACATAAAACAAGTAAACAATAGCTCAAAAGTACAAAAGGCCCGCATATGGGGCAAAATATACAATGTGATGACCAAAACTCCGGAGAGATACACAGTATTTCCTAGAGCATGTGGAGCTGCTGCTAACAATCACCGATGACTAATAAATAATTTAACTGACAAAAAGTAATGTCAATAATATAACTGTAGTATTCAGTAAGCCAGTGTTAATGTGAGTACATAGTCACATCAATATACCTAAGCACACGTAAATTGTCCTTGAGGTATGTGCTGAAGCGATTTACCCAAGTACGGTGTATATCGGAAGATCGCCGTGTCTATTACCAGATTGTTAAACGTATATTATTTTAAATAGCTGAGAGGTCATTAGTGTCAGGTAGTTGTTTCAGATTTGTAATACATGGGCAGAGACATACCATGTTGAGTCACCAAAAAAGTCGCCGATCATGCTTAGTCAAAAATAAATAGCCGAGCTGTCGAGTCGATCATGGATCGCTAATGACGCCATCAGAAATGCCGCTGCATGAGGAATTGTAATAAGCGTGCAGCATGGAAATGATGATCAAATAACTACAGAAGTTTCACTGCATGTTTAAAAGGGCACCAACAAAAATATTACTATGTGTTGCGTGCATATAGAGAAATATGAAGATTGCCAGTTGAATCATCTCAGCATAAAAAACCTGGAGGTAACATGCATATAACTTATCGTCAAACTTGATTTGATGATGATGAATCAGACCATATTTACAGCCATACAATAATTATCGTGAACAATTTCTCAACCAGGTCAACTTTATGGCAGAGCGTGCGAATATTCAGGTGTGCCACCTGGAATGAAGATTCCCCTTTGATTGGAGAAATATTGTTCTTGTATCTTGACATTTTGCTGGAACGATCATAACTTTTACAAGGCGTATTGCTGCCAGTTGGAGTAGAGCTAGGTTTAGTGGTCAAACGTGTTGAGCGCATGGATGGACGCACAAAAATATCTCGAATCAAGGGCGTAAACCGGGCATGGCGTAGCCTTAGGTTTACCGTCAGTACAATTATCAATACTCTGAATTATAGTTGGTCGTTTTGTACCATAGCTAGTCCACATGTTTATCAAACATTTAAGACCAAGTTGGTTTGCACACCCCATTAAAAAGCCTGCAGGGCAGCGACCTCATTTTTAGTACACCGTTGAGGATATCGTTTGGGGGGAGAAGTATGGAGCGCTCCATCACGTCTATCTTAATCCTCTGTTCATTAATGACATATGATTCCCATATCAGTCAATCAATATGTTTCTTCAAATTTTAGCTTAAACTCATAATGTTTAATTGTAGAAGATGAATTACCTAGATCTTGTACGTGCGCCCTCCCGTCGTCTTCAGTGTGGAGTAGACTGTAACCTTTCCACAACGTCAGGTGATTTGAGGCACACCGAGGAACAGATTCTGACTGGCTATGGCGTGTATAGATATAAAATGATGATGCGATTGCTGCAGTTCCCAGACCCGGCGGGCCTCGTTCTCCTGGTGCACCTGTTTCACAACAATATGTTAGTGTACTATATTTTACATTTCTACTGATAACTGTATATCTTACGTATAAGAATAAAGACAACAGTAATAGTCCACGTGAACTGAGGCTGGCAACTCTAATATTTACTTTTAGAAAAGACAAACAGCAAACAGACAGACAGACAGACAGACAGACAGACAGACAGACAGACAGACAGACAGACAGACAGACAGACAGACAGATAGATAGATAGATAGATAGATAGATAGATAGATAGATAGATAGATAGATAGATAGATAGATAGATAGATAGACAGACAGACAGACAGATAGATAGTTCATCTCCCTCAGAACGCTAGAAATCTTGCCTTAGAACCTGCTGTAAATGTTAAGAAAGTGACCTATAACTTCCTTTACGCTCATCTTTCAGATGAACGAGAAGCTGGGTCATGTTGTAAATGTCACCACATTATGGTGATTAATCCAAAGGTCAGGGTTAACCCCAGCGGTTATCATCTACGTCACAGTGGCCCCGGGGGCATATCAGTAGAAACTGGACATTTCTGGATGTGATGCACTTCCCAGTCACAGGATGATGATTATCTGATTAACTCGTGGTGTGATCAGGGCTCATGACCCAAACAAAAATGGGGAATGGAGTGAACAACATTTTACGAGATTGGAGAAGAAACCGCGTGTATCAGCCAAAGTAAAACACGACGTTCATTAATCAATCAAAAAGTGCCAGGAGGTACAAAGTCGTTTCATGTTCTCTTTCTCACAGATAACTTGCGAAACTGGTCAGTGCTGTATGTAGACAGCAGATGGAGCCACTAGTACCCTTCCATTAAATACTGGGGGAGCCACTTGGGTGATAAACAAACCTATCTATCCTGACTGTTCAGTAACTACTCACAGAAAATGATGCGTTATATGATCAGAGTGCGGTATATCCCCAAGAGTTCCTAAGAGGTTACTTCCCCTAGCTAGCCTCTTTTTACTTAGTTTTTCACACCCTCCTATTGTCCCCTCTCCCTTCTCCAATTCAAATCAGTTGTTAATTAAAAAATCAAGGTGACCAGACTATGTCACAAAGCCTGCCGCAGTAAGCCCATCCACCCGTCCTGTTATACTTGTAGAAATCCGTTTGCACTATATCAATAGTCTTCACTCCTTTAGGTTTTCAGCTTCATATCAAATTGCATGTATTTTCATTATTTGCTGGAAAGTTTTCAATATCACTAAGAATATGAAGCATCCACGGGTATACAGCTGGTAACAAGGATATTTAGATTTATATGTGCATATACCACACGGTATCCAATCAAATGTCACCAGTCTTTGAATCGAGGTGTTTAATTTAGATCATGCGGCATTCTAAGGGTTTTTGATACACGTTTCTTTGAAAAGAACTTCCACAGAGTGTAGCAGCAACAAAGGTACAAGGACTGAGCCCGCATCGGTACCCTCAACATTCTTTGTATTTATAAAAATATTTAATTATCAGTCTTCAAATGTGTTTGATAAGATAGATGAAACATCATTACTGCTGTTCAAAGCATGTTTCGTCGGGCTGCCAGCCTGACATAACATCAATTTGTAAGTTGTAAGTCTCATTTAATTCAGTTATTTCATACTCACAGATGTTGTAAACCCTAGGGACCTCTCATGCACATTTATTTACTGCCGAGATCCAATGAAAGAATAACACTACTTTGCCTTTTTTTCTCTCTCTCTTATATAATTTAGTAACTTATATTAATTTTGTTAAACGATCCCTGCACGTTTCTTTCAAATCCATAGGTTTACTTTCAGTCCATCTTTCTTCCAAATACACACGCTTGCAGTTGAAAATTCTTCAAGGGAAGAACGTTGCAAAACAGATCCTGACGTTTCAACAGTATGGCTGCCTTAGACTGCGACAAACCATCGAAGTGCCGTAACAAACACCCCTAAATAGAACACTTGTATCTTTTAAACACACTTGGCCATTTGCGCACGCATGGCTCAAGCCAAGCCTGATGCTGGAGTTTGATTCACGAAGTCAGGCTTGTCATATCTCGTGTTTTATCCTGGGATAAGCCCAGGCTTGCCTGTGACCAGCTTGTTGGCGCAGGGTGTGCTCAAGCTCAGCTTACGTTATCTCGGCTTGAGCCTGGTTTCATTCTACGTCATTGTTCAAATAATTTGTTTTGCTGAATTTCCACGAATTCTTAAAACTTCTCTTCTCTATTTCTGAATAGGTACATCATTTCAGATCCATCTGCACTTCTTTAGATAGTTATGTATATTTTCATACATGTATGAATCTGGATAAAAGACACTACATGTATGAGTCGAAAAAACTGTACCCTTTTAGACACGGAAACATATAGATCTACATACCAGTTCATATGTACGTTACTTATATCATCACAGAATTAAGACAATTTTGCTTGAAAACAATTTATAAATTTTATAATTGTTTAAGTAATGCGCATTCATGTAACACTGAAACATGATCAATACTAGTAAACAGGTTTCTTGTCTAGAACATATTAAAACAATGTGGCGACAAAACATCCAGTTTCATGGAAAGTATTACATTGTCTTGGAGTTTACATTTTCACAACTTATTTATGATTAATATTTCAAAAAAATCTACGGCAAAATAATATGGATACGACAAATAATCTTGATATCTGAATGTCTGCCGTCAGTTTTTAAACTTACAACTTGCATGTCCTGTGTTATTACATGTACATAATACATCCAAACAACCTTTTGTAGCTATGTTTTTCCTTCCAAATTATATGGGTCTAAATTGAAGCTCCAGACATTGTCAGGTTTGTCTGTTTTAGATGAGCTTCCATTTCATATCTCCAGTACGGGAAATCCCTTAACCACCCTCTTAAAATACGCAAACTTGCACACGAACACAAAGAAATACATTTTTTGTTGACAATCCAAGAATGTTAAATATAGAATGCTTTCGGCAGTGTTTATCCATGACTGATATGCGAGAAAGAGTCTTACATATTAGGCTTCATATATTGGTTCTGTATTAGGATCAACTTTATAAAGATTGCTTTCGAGACGCCTGGATCAAAAATTCCGAAATGCCTCCTATAAAATCATAAAAGGTGTAGTTTTATTTTTGTACACTTCAACTTTCTAGTGACCTTTGTGAAGAGAAGGGTTACGTTTGAGTTTCTGGAAATGTAATGTGCCCACTGTTATGGAGATCATGGGTTTGATCTTCATATTAGAGGTTTAGTAGCAGGACTTACCAATAGGTCCAGTTTGCCCGTCACGCCCAGGGCGACCTTCCACACCAGGCAGACCTTGGATACCCGCAGGTCCTGGTGGACCTGGATTGCCTGTTTTTCCAGGAACGCCGCGAAGACCAGAGGGCCCTGCGGGGCCAGGATAACCTTCTCCTGGTTCACCCTTTGATCCTTTGCCGCCTCCTTCTTCGCCTTTAAAGCCGGGTGGTCCCATTAAACCAGGATATCCTCGTATACCCTGAGAACCAGTCTCCCCTTTCGGTCCCGGTGGACCATCTCTACCTGGAGGTCCGGGGTATCCTGTCCCTGGTTCTCCCTTTGGCCCTTGCTCACCGCGTTGCCGCAATGGACTTAGAGCTGGTTGGCCAGGTGGGCCGACTGGTCCAGGTACGCCGCTGTCACCCTTATCACCTTTAGGGCCGGCAAATCCACGACCAGGTGGACCTTGTAATCCTTGCCGTCCCGAAGGACCATAACGACCGGGATAGCCAGGTTTCCCCTCTTTTCCTGTTGGTCCCTTAAAAGCGTCGGGGAGTCAAACTATAGACATTCCGTATGGATGATATAGGGTATTTATATAATTAATATTAATATTATATTCTTAGCGTCATTTTTGACGGCCTACCACCCTTACTGTCAGTTGTACCGCGCAAAAAGTAATGCTCCGTCGATGTTTAATGCCTGTGTAATATTTCCAAAGAATCAGTATCATCAGAAAAGAAAAGAAAACATACAAAATAATTTGTCGTATGCTTTCTTATTTCTGTTATTAGTCAAAATACTGCCACGTATCATGCACTAAACACGCGGTTCTAGTACTTTTGTACTCAGACAGGTAACCATGAGTCCATGTCAAGTATTTGTACTGGTTGCGCTTCACTTATCATTTGCCTCTTATCTTAACAATGTGTATTATCAATTCTCCAAAAGCCCAGATTAATTTTCCTTCTCGCATTTCATCAATTTAATCAATTTTTCTTCCAAATTTAAACATCAGAACTTAAGCATAAATTCAGACACGATACACGTTAAATTTGCTGGCTTTGCCGGACTTCTGATAATTTAAAACATAATGAATTTCCCCTTGAACTTTTCAATACAAGTCCCACGTCCTTTCATTTATTCATTTCAACTGGTGCCCTATGGCTGCCTTTTTCGACATTTAAATTATGTGCACTGATTCTCAGACGAGTTACATTATTCTTTAATTTACTTTTTAAATTTTGAATTAGATTTTGGGTCTGCCTTTACATATATGGAGTGTTGCACATCAACAAAATACCATGAAATGTATTGAAATGGTGCTTTCTGTGTGAATTTTGAAAAATTGTTAACTTTTGTCCTTTAGTACTTCACATTCCATTAAGCTTATGGCTGGATGAAAATTCAAAGAGGTCACATGTAAATTACACAGAAATGTACAGTATTATGATACCTGCATTTTAAGCCCCACATGAACCCAATCAGACGAAAATTGAATGAGTTATAGCTAGATGAAACTTCCGAAGGGCTGAATGACCTTGACCTTTAATCTCTAGAGGTTACATGGTCAGAACAAAAGTATGCAGTCTTGCAATACCTACATTTGAGTAAAACATGATCAAAACTGGATGGAAATTGGCTGAGTTATGACTGGATAAAAATTTCAAAGCTCCAGATGACCATGATCTTTGACCTTAAGTGGTCTCATGTAAATTACAAAAATGTGCAGTGTTAAGATAGCTACAATTTGAGTCCAACATGATCAATATTGGATAAAAATTGACCGACTTGTGGCTGGATGAAAATTTCAAAGGTCACATTTACAATAACCTTTGGCCTTTAGAAGTCACATGTAAATTACAAAAGTCTTTAGTGTTACAGCTGCTACAATTTGAGCCCAACATTATCAAAATTGGATAAAAATTGATTGAGTTATGCCTAGAAGAAAATTTCAAAGGTCCAATGACATTGATCTTCGACATTTAGAGGTAGCACGTGAACTACAAGAATGTGCAGTGTTACAATGTCTACAATGTGAGCCCGACATGATCAAAATTGGATGAGACTTGACCGATTTATTGCTGAATGAAAATTTCAAAAGTCCAAATGACCTTGGCCTTTGACCATAAGAGGTCACATGTAAATAACAAAAATGTGCAGTGTTACAAGCCTACTATTTAAAGTTGGATTGGTCACCCGTATCTAAAATAGGTTTGAAGATATTCAAGATTTAAATTTTCAAATGGACCTAATTTGCATGATTTTCATTGAACCTCTTTTCAAAAACATAAGATTTAATGTATGGAGGTATAATCATGCCAAGTTTTCAGTTTCAACAAGAAATACTTTTCAAATGAAATGTGCGACAAATTTGCCCGTAAAGAAAGAAAGAAAGAAAGAAAGAAAGAAAGAAAGAAAGAAAGAAAGAAAGAAAGAAAGAAAGAAAGAAAGAAAGAAAGAAAGAAAGAAAGAAAGAAAGAAAGAAAGAAAGAAAGAAAGAAAGAAAGAAAGAAAGAAAGAAAGAAAGAAAGAAAGAAAGAAAGAAAGAAAGAAAGAAAGAAAGAAAGAAAGAAAGAAAGAAAGAAAGAAAGGAGTTCTAGAAAAACGATATGTCTGTGCTGGCACACAGACATAATTATTTCTGCATGGTGTCGATCTTTCGTCCATACAAAGTTACTAGGGATTTGAAAAAAACAAAAAACAGTAATAACTCACTGGTGGTCCTCTTGGCCCGGGAGGTCCGTAAACGCTAAGTCCATCCTTGCCTGTCGATTGAACAAAATTCTCCTTATAGTATACACATTGGGTGAAATGCACGAACAACAAACCAAGTAAACTGCAAATAACATCATTCACTGCTGCTGTGGGCAATGCCGAGGGAAGTGTGGTTGCAAAGGTAGACAAGTGAACTTAAACCATATTTTCAGGATTATGAACAATATTGGTTAAAAAGCTTGTTTTCCTTATCTGTACCACACTTATAGTCGTAGTTCCATTATTTTTTTTTTTTTGCACGGAGTATGACAAAACAAATGATGTATATGGAATTGGGTGCATCACTTTAGTTTTATGCAATTTGGCCAAGGAAATTAAAGCTTGTTCGAGGGTAGTACAACAATTGTCCTGGAATTTGGATCAAGTTCAGTAAAAATAATAGTAATGCATAGTTGCATCGACATCGTTGTCGTAATATCAACATTTACTTTTTCCTTTGATTGAAATACTTGTTTAAAACAACTGACCTGACTCCCCTTTTGTCCCCTGAAATAAAAAAAAAGAAAATTTGTTTCTCCTTCTTTCATTGAAAACATGACAGTGGGTATACAGTAGCGTAGTAACACAGTGCACCGCTTTAATGATCATTTCCTTCATATAGCTTCATGTACTTTGTGCGTTACATTCGGTTGGCATAAGAAATCATATGCAGTATTCGCGCCAACACGTACAGTTCATAACATTCATAAATCACCCAGATATATTTCAAGAAAATGACGCCCCTCTTGCAGATATTTGGTTATCAGTGCACGGTTGGGGGAGCTACTACATGCTCGCCCTTCCATCTCTGTGGCCCGGGTTCTATTCATGGCCGGTGAGTCAAGTGGAAAGAGACCTTCTATTCGGGATCCTCCGCCAAGGTAAAAAAATAATCACATGCTAACATTTGTGCAAATGAGAGTGAGCAATACAGACTTGGCCTGTTTCGCAAACCATGTAAAAGATATGGGTCTATACTTTATTTTATTTTATTATTACTTTTAAGGAGTATTTATTTTCCAAGAAATATTAGGGATCATCCCATTTCTACATACCTGACTACTTATTCTAGTACTACGGCGATCTTAATCACTTAAATGTGTTTCACCGGCCCGTTTACTTTTTTTTTGTTTAATCTCATGCATCCAAAGGATACACAAGAGGATTCGATTCTCGGCAAATCGTAGCTCACACAAGCAATTCTTTTTTAGTCAAAGCTTAATTATTCATGCAGTTCCAACATGATATCAATAAATGCCGTGTGTTCATATCGTGCACTTCTGATGTCTATTCGATATGTATCAACGCCAAGCTTCACACAGAATTCCACACAATTTACGTACGATTTGATAAGACACATTGGGAGTCCTTAGAGAGTTTTTTGGGCCGATTTTGTATTGCGATAACATTGGTTTGGTAGATAACTGCGCTATCGTTCTTTATGTGTACTCTATGTAGCTACAAGTAGCTAATTTTGATTGTACTGTTGTACACTGATTCATATAATGCAGCTCGCAATGATGCCTTTATATCGTGATCAAAAATGTTTTAATCGATGCAAAAAGTTGTTTTTCTACCATAAATTTCTCATGTATATACATTTATCAGCAGAAGCAAGATTTTCTTTTTTATTTCATACCTTTTCACAACCAAGACAGGTTGGGCCTGGCTCTCCTTTCTCTCCCTTGCCACCCTACATATGCATAAAACATATAATACAGTTGAGCACCAAAATTACAAATCATTCAAAATGACATTTCTATGTATAGTGGTGGTTTTCAAGTTATCAAGTTGTAAAATACAATTGTATTTGTGTCTTTTTGTCCAGAACCACTTCTTAGTAGTCGTTACGCTATTCCGCAGTCCAGTGTAAAGTAATGGCGACACACAACCCTAGCCCTCTACTGACTGCAGTGCCCTCTTCAGGCAGTTCTTGAACTTTCTGTTCTTGTCCTTGCCCATTCGCCAAGTTTAAAGACAATTAGCCCGGCGGTAATGCAGAATTACGAACATTTACCGTACGTGATGCACAGAAACTGAATTTGCTACCGGAATTACTATGGCAACAAACGCTCAAATTTACCTCCCTTTACGTCCAAAGTAAAACACCACACTGCGCAATGATCAAGAGTACCCAATGCCAGAACTATATTGAATTTTTCTCTTGAACTTTAAAATACCCACGTTTTGTGTTATTGGTGCTATAATAAAAGGGGGAAATATAAGTAAGTAATTACTTTATTTCAATTTCGGTTATGAGGACTGGACATTCTGCCATTTATGGTCATTTGCCTTAACGCATTTTATTTATGGCAAATACATGGCAATACCAGAATGCCCAATCCTTCATAACCTCAATCCCAAATGAAATTTGTTTGGATGGTCAAAACAGCCAAATACAAAAAGTATCAGTGATAATTTGCAGCACCATCTGGCCAAGATGGTTTGATTGAGCAGCCCGCAAGTGCGGGTCTGTGTGATGAGGGAATAACTGGGTAAATGCGGGTAGAAAAGGAGGGAGGAGATAACATTACATGTACCCTACCGAGTTAACTAGATTTGTATATTTGGCCAAGGTAAATCCCCAAAAGTATCATCAAATTGATAAAACACACATTAAACTCAGGCGATTTTTGCTTATAAGGCAGGGCTGCTCCTCAATCGCCCCCATTTTGAAAGGAATATGGTGTAACCCGTTTCAATGATAAGCGGGAGAACGAGTCAACAACTTCTTCCATCGTGCTTTAGGAGCCAGGTGTCCATAACCAGCAGGGTTTCCGTTAACCCCCCAAACCCTTTCAAAACATGGAATACCCCCTCAGCAAAATTCAAAGGGTCCCAGCTCCCTGTTTTTTTCGTTGTTAATTTTGCAAAATATAGCTAACCATTTGACTCTCTTTCAGGTTGTGACCCTCTAAAAGAATTCCTAACGGAAACACTGACAAGCACGCCAAAAAGAGCTTTTGACCTAGATCACTCCTTCCTGGAACTAGAACTATGCTGATGCATGGGCAAAAAGACTTTTCTTATGATGGATTTGAGCCTCCTACAATAGGGAAGCCAACTCAGATGAGCACAACATTTGCTGAGCTTAAACTGCTGTCAAATAAAGAAACGTGACGCAGCTTGAAAAAATAGTTTGACATTCCTTACCACTCTACCGGTAAATCCTTGTCTTCCTTGTCCCGGTGGCCCAGTGAGCCCTGTCAAATATTATTATCATCATCATCATCATTATCATCATCATCATCATCATCATCACCATCACCACCACCACCATCATCATCATCATCATCATCATCATCATCATCATCATCATCATCATCATCATTATGAAATCCATTTGTTTCGAACTCTTTGTATCTCCAATAATAAACAAAGCAAAACGACAATTACATGGCTATATGCTAGTCACATGCAAACATCAAATCCGTGAAAAAAAATCATAGCAGCAAGTGCAGAGATAGCCAGTCAATTGCACCACTTCTGTGCGGTGCAGATTATGTCCACGCCTCCATCTGGAATTTTGCGGAGCTTGTGGACCATGCCAAGTCTCCTTTCCGTTCTTGTGAGGCTGTGTCGAAGTTTATAAGTGTCTTGTCAAAACGTAATTGATCACCTTTAATTGTATATTCATGTAAGCAGTGATGTGTGAGGACAAATTTCATCATAATAAGCATGCTCAGCTGAGAAGCAGGTGTGCCTTTTTGGTGTTCACTATAATTTCCACTTTTTTACACATGGTGCTGCGATTGGCGTGGCGATAGTGAACAAAATGTCTTCGCTGAAAACGATCTCAGTTGGACTTTTACCGTTATCAAAAGCTCATTATGATCACCCAACCTACCTACTACACGCCAGACTGACAATCCGAAGGAGGAAAAGGCGTAATATGATTTCAGTATCAATTACAACAAATTCGTGGACGTCTGAAGTATTTAATAACTACATATTCAAATTATTTATTAAAAGACCTTCCATTCAAGAACAAACAACTGAGCCTATCATTACCAAAGAGTAAAAGTAGTCCAGGTCACTGCGCGCAATGCATGGCGCACAGTGTACCCAAAATGCACCGAAGAAACCTGGCGCTCTCTTTAAATTAGTTTAATTCAGAAGAGAAACTACCTGTTTACAACTGACCATCGTTGGAAGGGGATTAAATTCACAGTTAGGCTGACACATTTGCACATTTACACTGGCTTTACCTCAAATAACACAAGACAACGATAATTATAAAAGCGGTTGAAGTGAGTTAAACGTTCAGCTAGAAGCCATACGGGACAACACTCGCCTGATGTTTTACTGCTTTCTTGTACATGTTTACACGTCAAATGAAAACGTAATGCTTCAAGGGTATAAAATATCTGAAGTTCAGAATTTATAATGATAAACTTAACCATTTATACTTTTTTCTGGTCCAAACTACATCATACATACCAGGAGGTCCTACAGGGCCCTGCAAAGAATAAGATACATGGCATCAAAATATACAAGCTTTAAAAAGTATGACTACATGGGAAAGAATGTGAAAGCTAACATTGAAGGAAGACTACCATATGTGACTTCAAGACTACGATTCTTTTCGTCTGTTTTTTGTTTGTTCGTTTGTTCGTTTTACTTTTTCACTTATCATTTCTCTCGAAATAGCTCCACAGCACCTACGTTTGGATAGTAATGCGCTATCTTTCCGAATATCTCACGTCAACACAGCGACTCTCAATTTCACTGATGCTTAAGTACAAAATGAAACTTTGTTCACTGGTAAAGTTAACGCAGTTGTTTGCATAATCTGATAGACAACTAGTTTAATTTTCCATTTGACAGTGGACACAATGCTTTAAAACAAGCAACCCAAATGTGCATCTGGGGCGCCTTAATTTTTTCTGATGTAAATCAAGCAATTTGAATGCGCTTTTTAACTTGTGGGCTGTTACTTTTCCAGCATTAAGTTTCGAGAATTTTTTATTTCGACCAATGATCTAGATGGTGCCTGCCGTTTCTGCAGTCTTATATCATGTTGTTAGCGTAATATGTCTAACTCCAGGGTCAAGTCTTGTCTCAAAATATGGCCAAATGTCAAATTAGTCTCATACTTTTCTGAACAAATCGACTATTCTTGCTTATCCTAGATCAATAGCACTTTGACAGAGAAACGGAATAACATGGCAAGGATGCAACCATGGAAGATTGAATTTTTGTGTGTGCTTTTATAACAATTTTGTAAGAATCTCCAAACATTTCTAAAAAAAATGGGCTGATGCATGTTTTTTTAACTAATTGAAGACAACAGTTAATTTATTGTCATGATTTGCAGAGAGCTGTTTGTGTCCAACAAGGTAGAAAGGGTTTTAAGCGTAGTATATTCTTACCGGCCGGCCGTCATTCCCTGGAGGACCGGGGAGTCCGGGTAATCCAACACTTCCCTTTGTGCCCTGAAATGAACGAAACGTTCATTATAATGTTTCCAATGAAATTATCTCGTTATCTGTCACATTCTCCATCAGCAGGTTGCGCCTTGCTCACAAACAGGTTTCTATATAATTAGGCTTTTCGCTGAAAGTGCTCAAATGTAAATTGTCTGTATTATTTTTTTCCCGTAACAGAAAAACTGCATACCATATGTACAAAGTGCCAAAATGGTATGCACCAATAATAATTCTATGCTTATCCCGTTATTCACCAAGGCGGCCACACGATCACTGAGGTTTTAAATAAATCTGCTGTGGGACAACAGATTTCACAATACAATCGTCCGTCAACGGTGACTCGATACCGAACAAACATTCAACCCTGGGACCAAAGGCACATGGCGTCCTGTCGTGTTGCGTTTGCATATTCTTTTCGCGGTCGCATATTTTATGTCATTGAAAATAACCCTGTGGCACTCCGCTTATTTGCTGCGGTCCGGTTTCAGTAAAAAACTTTCCATCTGACCCTATGCCCGCTTCCAAGGCTAAGGCATTTTCCACGTCCTGTTTACACAGACATAGGGGGCTCTGACAACGACTACCGTCTTTCCCTTTCCTTCCGAAAACCTGTTACTCTAGTTTACTATGTTCTCGAATTTGTAGAGTCAGACAAAATTGCTAAGTTTACTAATAATACGTATTCAACCATATGTAATTTCCTGTACGCCGTTAATTTTGAGATGGGAAAGATATTTGTAGGTCTAGTTGGATGAGGAAGAGTTTGAAAATGCTCTCTGTATTATATATAAGGCAACAATATCATCTGACCTTAGAATTTCTTAATTCAAATTTATGAAGAGATGTGTGTATAGTAACGAAAGAGTTTATAAATAGAAGATTAATAGACAGTAATCTATGTTCTTTTCGTGGAACCAAATAGAAACCATCACCCACTTATTTTGGGCCTGTGAAATAGCGAAGGGTTTTTGGATTCAAGTACTGACAAAATGTAGAATGAAAGGCGCTACATTAATCCACTTTTCAATGCAAAAACTATTATTTTGTTCCTGTAATTTGGGTATTTTTATAACCTTTTCAGATGTGGTAAGAAGTATGCTTAGAGATGTGAATACGACCAACCTTTACCTCATAGAAAAGCTTTTCTCACAGACCCGATTAAAATAACAAACATGGAACATAACGTTGCTGAAATACGTGATAAATTATCTGCCTACCACAAAAAGTGGAGCATACTGGTCTTGCAAGAGGATATTTAGTTTATTGTAAATCTGGCCACTGTGGTGATCAAGAACAAATTATGCTGTTCATCCACTCTTTATTTTATGTTATTAAATTGATAGCCATTTCTTTCTATGTATGGCATATGTATGGCGATATTTTTTTTTCAATGTTCTCTTGTAATTCTAACCTTCCATTTCTTCCCTCCCCGCACCCCACCAGAAAGTCCGGTAGAGTTTTGAACCCTTTCTTTCCTCCCGGTAACCCCCCTGTCAAACCTAAAATCCATGCCACACGCTCTTTCTTAAGCACCGACCTTCCTCTAAGCCCTTACAGTTGTGATCCTCATTTTGCCATTTCCTAAACATATTTTCCCTCCTCTCTCTTTGCGCATCACACCATACCAACCAATGGGCTACGAATGTTTCGTCAGATTCAAAAATACAGCTTAACTATTTCATTCTTACGTTTAATCCATCACAACCGTTCAAACCAGGTGGTCCTCTCTCTCCGGGGAAGCCACGCCCACCCTGTAAGTTAACAATAAACATGTCCAGAGGTTAATATAGATCGATAAATATTGTTAATTAACCATCGATACGGCTTACTGCTGCAAATATTTGAACATATTATATCTGGCTGTCTTATTCATTCTTCATGGATTCATAATTTAAGAAATGTGCATCCGGTGTTAAGAAACTACAGATACCAGAAAAAGTGACAATGGCCGATGTGGTTTCTAATATAAAGAATCAGTGCGGTCAGCTCATGAACTATTTCCACAAATTACATTATCGTGTTATAGAGACGGGTAAAGCTTGTAAACAGGCTAAGGCAGCGTGTACCGCCCAGTGGTCAAACTACAGCGGCACCGCAATGCAACATCCACCCAAACGTGAACATGAATTCGCTTTAAGAAAGTTGCCGGGTCGTCACCTTGACTTTGTTCAACAGGTGCTTCCGGAAACTTGACGTCAATGAATTTTATCGCAGTCTTCAGTTAATGGTATTCATCAGTGACACAAGTCTCCAAAGCCGTAGATTAAGCCTCATTGAACGAATATAACTAGCTGCCCTTTGAGTTACATTTCAAACGTACAGGTGAACGACGCAGTGGATCAAAATGACAATTTTCAGCATCGTTGTGAATCAACTAAATAAGACAAGTCTGGGTTAGTTTTGATCCTGATGAAGGAGGATTTTTTTCACCTACCTCCAGTCCATCTATTCCGGGTAGTCCTGGGACACCACGTGGGCCCTATTCATGAATATATAATATACGAATGAATGAACATACATATATATACATATATATATATATATATATGTATATATATATGCATGCATGCATGTAATGCTATGTATGTATACTTGAGTGCGCTGTTAAAACAAGAAACTCTGTTATGCCTCACCTATTATGGAAAATATATTAAATGAAATACATTGAGTGTGAAACGCGCACCACAACAACTTCAATTGTATTCAAGTCCTTAGAGTTGAACTTTTGATTGTTGTAGCCCATATTTTAAAACGCCCAAATGAGGCTTTGCTCTGTAATTGTACATAGTTTTTTCGGTAATACATATTTTCAAATGTGAGATTTTATTTTCAATTTGATGCAAAAACCCTGACAAAATACTGCTTATTCAAATTAGGTACCTTAAATTTCAATTTCCGGCTAAAGTGTCCACATCTTGGCCTGAGACCCATGGCGCTTAACAATGTTTCTATTTGTTTTATTTGTCGTGTTATTCCTAGCCTGCCTAACTGTAGCTCAAAATGCAAGTTCAAGCATACACATTCACACGAGTGTATTTTCTTGCATTTCGTTAAGTCAGTCATTCAGTAAGTTTCTTTCTTTCTTTCTTTCTTTCTTTCTTTCTTTCTTTGTTTATTTATCTATTTATTTATTCATTTATTTCACCAAATGCTCTTTCATAACAAGTACACAGTGTGTGGGCGGAGGATGACGTTTATATTCATATGTATTCAAAAAACGCAAAATAAAAAGCGTGGACAAATTAAATATGGCGATTCAGGTGTTTATGCTACCTCATACATCTAGTAGCATTTTAAGATAGATAGTAAGCTGTAAAATATATGATAGAGAAACATTAACAAATTAATGCTGCACAACTGTTTGACATTTTAATGAATATGCAGGATACTGAGGCAGCCAAGATAGCAGAAAGATATGGACATAGTTGCACTGCCATTGCACAAAAGGGAAGTTCATTGTAAGTTCTTTTATTTCTTTTATTTTTTATTTGTTTGTATATTTATTTTTACTTTTGTTTTATTCATTTTTTTTAATGATAGTACTTGTCTTGTATATTTTTTTGTATTTACTGTACAGCTGTTGTCAGGCATATGAATAGGTTTACTTCCTTTTTTTTCTCGTTGTTCACTTGTGCAACTTGACACATTACGACGTTTATTGTAATGTAGTGCAGTCAATAAAGTTTCATGTGCTTACCGCAGGTCCTAATAACCCGTCCGACCCGTCCCGTCCCGGCTCTCCCTTGTCTCCTTTAACTCCCTGTATTCCTTGTCGTCCTCTTGGCCCAGGAAACCCTTGAGGTCCGGGGCCACCAATGGGTCCCTTTGTGAACATAATACAAACTACATGAAAAATCATGGAGATACCTGATGGTTTCTTGCAAGGAAACGCAGATAAGATAGATGGCATAAATATTTGGGACGTTAGACGACGGAACTTGTAATACTCTGAGGTGTGGTTGATTGAGGATGCGCTACTTTTGTTGACTTCTAATGAGTTAATATGTAGTTTGAGACAAATTTATAGCAAGTTTTAATATGATTTTAAACAACCTATCGTTTCAATGGCGAAAGTGCCACCCAAATTACACTGCATGTAGCTCAAACATTTTGCTAAAACATTACTTTTTTGTAAAATTTAAACTTATTGCATTTGAATTTCGCACGTCGCTGAGACTGGTGACAAGTTGCAACTTACTTCCATTTCACTTGCCGATGCGTCCCGGGTCGTGTGTTATATGCAGGGCAATGCTTTTCAAGGCTTTTCTTAGCCGTTTGCGTTGTTGATGCAAATATCACTCAGAGAATTGTGTGTAGACATTATAAAGTAAGTGTGTTGACAAGGCATTTTCACACATTTTGATCAGCGCACTGAGTGACTCTGTGAAAAGTGTGAAATTAAGCACTTGTCTTGCCCAAGTCAAGACCCGTGCTTAGTTAATTCGTTATAAAACAAACCAGCTAATGAATATTATAAAAAGAAATGATGGGCCGTCGAGCTAGAGCGAGCCAGGCCGCAAAGCGGTCCTGGTGAGGAGTGAAGAAAGGGTCTTGTCGGGTTGACCGGGTTCCGGTCGCATCTTTGGGGCCGTGTTGCGGTGCAATTGTTAAAACCCACATGTCCCAATACCGGGCAACAGCCGACTAAGAAAAACACAGGTGCACATCGTGTTGTAGCAGGTCTGCGGCCAGGCAAGGCAGTGTCAGAGAACACTGAACTGCGCTGGTAGCTGTGGTACAGAATATGGGCGACATCCAACAGAGGAACAAGGATGAAGTTCATACCGCATACATTTTATGAACTCTTCAGTGGGGCGACAGCCGACCAGGAAGCAGGTGCTCTTTGATGACAAGGATGCAGTATGGTATGGGAATGGCCAAGCAAGGAGGTGTCAAAACGGGGCTGTGAGGAGAAGCACTGAAGCTTTGGCAACATTCAACCAAGTACCAAATTCAAATTGCCCAGTAGGCCCTGAGTAAGAAGCTTCTCCATTGGAATTGGAATAACTTCTGCTCAGTAGGCCTAGATCATCTAGGAAATGCAAGTAAACTCTATGTGTTACAGAGTATAGGAACAATATATGTAATGAACATAATTGTCTACTTTAGACTGTTTTACTTTAAACACCGCGTGATGCAATGGATCTATTACGTAGTCCCATCGGGTAAGCTTGGAAATACCACTGTCGTTGCTAGCATTTGGCTGTATAATGCAAAATGAATTTCGACTTTGTTCCGCTGTTGGATATCGCCCAGACCTCTGTAGCACAAGTGCCAGCGATGTCCAGGGTCCTCCAGCTCTACCTTGTACAGCTGTAGACCTGGTGCAACACGTGTTATCAAAGTGTACCTGCGTGTTTCGGCCGGCTGTTGCCCGCTGTTGTGTTTTTTCACATGCACCCCAACAGCACCGCCGCACGGATACGGCCGGAAGCCGGTCAACCCGACGAGGCCCTTTCTTTACTTCTCGCCACGGCCGCTTCGCGGCTTGCCTCCTTCTAGCTCGACGCCCCATCATTAATTCTTATAATGTTCATCATCTGTTGTCGTTTTATTACTAATTTGTTTTGTAACGCATGTCGATAGTTACATAGAATATTAGTAGTCTAGGTCAACCTGCTTCCTCGTCGTTCTTTAGGCGCGTCTCACCCAAAGCGTAACGACTCAGTCCAAAAAGTGGCACTGAAAAAGTCACAAAAAAATGTTTGTTTTGCGTGTGGTTTATCACTCACCGGCTGTCCCGCACCACCTGGAACTCCAGGGTCTCCAGACTCCCCCTACAAATAAAGACTGAGTTAGAAATTAGTTCACAACTGATCACAGTGTATTACGTTCCGCCTTACGCGGGGATACATGTACATTCGTAATCATTATTTTCTTTTTCCCCTTGGTGGCCAATAGATTATTATTCTATTGGATAAACTGTACGTTAGCACCAGCGTCGCATTATTTTTCGTGCATTGTTGATGCAAATATTGATACCAGTTTGAACCAGATATTCCACTTCAAACAACAAACACAGTCATGTACATCAGACATTACCATCCTGTCCCAGCTACTGGCCAGGAACCACGAAATGTTACTTTTCCGTGCATATTTATTAGGGGAAAAAAAGCAACAATAGCTGATGGATACCGATTCATATTTGTGAATAAACAAAGGTACTTAATGTGGTGATAAAAAATATGTCAATAAATACACCAGCAGTTTAGATTTTGTTGCTTGTCATCATTTTTATATATCTCACTGGAAATACTAAAATTGGGTGCAAAAGCATGTCAATCCGCCCATTCATAGGATGGGAACACCATTTTCGAAGTTTTTTTTTTTTTTTAATCTCTTCTAGAGGCGTTCTGATAATTTTCGCTCCTCTTTCAAGCTGAAGACAGAGTTCATTAGAAAACCACATTTACCCTGGCTCCCTTCGGACCAGTGACGCCGTCAAAGCCTGGTTGACCCGGGTCACCTTTAAGACCTGGTGGACCTCTTGCTCCAGTCAGCCCCGGGACACCCTGTCTGCCCGAATCTCCTTTGAGGCCGAGGGGACCCTGCCCATGAAAATATTGAAAAAAAAAATAGCATTGTAGTTTCTCAGATGGAAGAATGATAAGACACCAAGAACATTTATAGTTATAACAAATCGAAATTAACCAGAAAACAATGTCACAGTATGTTTCTCTTATTCAAGTACAATTTTTACATTTAGTAACATGCAGTATCAATGCAACATCTTGCGTTTATTGTTAAACTTTCGAGCTTCAACCATATTCTGAAGTTTAGGCAGATTGAACATTTATAATGAATTGACCCCATTATACTTCTGAATTATTAACCCTTTCCCCCTCAAACTGGCCAAAACCGGCTGGTAGTCAAATGTCGTCTGCTTCAGTGTTTTCAACTAATTTCAACAGTTATGAAAAACAATTTGACTGAGAAATGTACATGAGACTTATCAAGATCACATGCCCCAGGTCAACAGCTTTCCTTGGCATGGGTTGGGCACTTAGTGCCCAACCCATGCCAAGGAAAGCTGTTGACTCAGTCTTAATTCAAGGGGCAAAGGGTTAAAGACACTTACACTTATGGAAATAAACAAGACAAGAACATCCCATGATTGATTTATGTTGTCATTATCAAAAAACAATAAAATCCGTTGAATAATTTCAAACACAAACTGTTTTTTTTCTGGGGGGGGGCGGATTTGAAATTAGAATAATAAAAAATATAAACCTTTTTGAAAGGACCTTGAATTGAAAAGGTTTATCTCTTTAGACAAGGGCAGTATTATTGTATCAATATCTTAGTAATTAGATGAAATGATATGAATGGAATAGAGTGGCTTAGTTATTTACTGAATTCATTATAAATGCGTCCTTTGACGAGTTTATTTTTTCACCTTCTGTTTGCATCAATATTGAACAAATACAAATTTACAAGACCTGAGAGTTACCTATCGGCCACAATTTGATTATAATTTGAGTTGGGTTCAGGCTGCACAAGGAGCTATTTGCGCTTCACCTCAATTTTATTAACTTTACTATTCACACAAGTTTTTATAAGGTTTCACTTTACTTTACTTCTTGTGTAAAAATCTACTTTGATTTTCACTTTTTGTTATCAGATAGCTTCATGTTTTTCAGTATTCAATACTTCTCATTTCACTTCGCACCCCTTATGAAAATTTTGCACTTTTTAAAATGGCCACTTCACATTCAGTTTTTTACCTCAGTGGAGGCATTTGATAGCATACATTTTAAAACAGATGAAATTTGATTTATCTTCCATGTCTTAAAAAAATGCACGATTTTCTTAATAATTGCATTAAAGAATGCTATTTGTGAAGATTACACAGTAATAAAAGGGCAAGAATATATACTGTCTATTAATTTTTTCAAAGCTTATTCACTGCTGTTGATTATTATTATTATTATTATTATTATTATTATTATTATTATTATTATTATTATTATTATTATTATTATTATTATTATTATTATTATTATATCATTATTATTATTGTTATTATTTATTATTATCATCATCATCATGATCACCATCATCATCATCATTATTATAATTGCTATTATTATTATTTTTATTATTATTATAGTTGTTGTTATTACTACCACTACTACTACCACTACTACCACTACTATTGTGGGTTTTTTTGTTACTATTGCCATTTTTATTATAATGAATTGCACTCTTTGCCGATACTTTCTTTATTAATTCTCTGTTTTAAACTTGCATTTTCCTCATGATTCTTGTGCCTCAGGCATTAAATATGACAGCCATAAACAAAAACAAATTAATAGAATTGACCTGTTGCGAGCGTGGTAAAACTTGCAATGAACCATAATATGCATATAGAGTGGTCTATGCTAACCGGTTTTCCTTTTTCTCCATTGCACCTGCACCCTCTGTTACACTGAGCCCGAGGCGCGGATCCTACCTGTAAATGAATTAATACATTTTAAAATCCTATATCCTGCCTATACACTCCTGAGACCCGAAGGGTCCAGCGAGGATAGAGCTCGAGGGGGAACTGTACAGGGTAGGATACTGATTTAGCTATCGTTTTCTTTCTGAGAAATTGAAGTTCACAAAATCTCTAAACGCGAATATATATATATATATTGGATTAAAAAGTTTTGTTGGCACTTAAAGGATGTGCAATCCAGGCATTCATATATACTCTACCATTCTAGGGAATAGGGTCTTTTTTCTTTTGTTAAATCCTCATGTTTAATTCGCAGTCCGTGTCTTTTATTATTCAAATTTAAGTCAATTTTTAACTTAGATATGGATCACACAAATCATACGAAAGCGAACCGTCAGAGCGAGTACCCAACTTAATACATTGGTGGGTCTAGTAGCCCCCGGAGTCATTTTTCCTTAACAGCCTTTTTCACCTTTTGACATCCTCAACAAAACTCGCCACCGTGTACATGGCTGAAACTTGAAGTATAAACACTATTCAACAGGAGTGTAGTTATTTTCGATGTTAATCTCTCACCAATTACATTTATTTTAATACAATTATAATCCCTTTAACACAATCCTTCATTACGTTTATTGTTTCACTTTATTGAATTTCGCTCCATTTTGCTTGGTTATGATCTAATGTAAATATAACTATATCATACAGTGTTATCGAGTGACCCTGGTACAACATCCATTTGCGGGGCCTCCGATCCTCCCTCTGTGTTCTTTCCATGTTTGCTGTAAGCTTCTGCTTTTCCTTCCTGCACCATGGCCCCGTAGTTCCATAGCTTCCGCTTACGCTTTCCATGTTTCTTGTGATGATGTGGCAAACTGCTAGCATTGATGGTGTCTGCAACATTTTATCGGAAACTGGGTTGATAATGGTTTTACGACAATGTATTGTATGTTTACTCACTATGGATTGCTTTATTTTTGCTTATTTCGTGAATAGCATACAATCCCAGGAAGCTTTGAGATGTGCGTTATTAATCCAAAATTGCAATGTATGTATGTGATAGTGATACAAACACTATGAAATGATAACATAACGTACGGTTAAGACACAATATGTCGGAAAAAAGAGTGAAATTAAAAATTCAGTCAGATTTCTGCAATGCAAAAAGCGTAAAAATATGCACGTGAAAATAAGTATATTTGTTGTGGACAGGTTTCCTTTCAAAATACCGTTATGTCTGTAATACTTCATGCGGTACAGAGCTGTCTTTTTTTTGCGGGTCAATTATAATCCTCAAACCGGACCATGGGCAGAATATACCAAGTATAGCTTACCACAGTGTCTGGGCATTTATAGCTTCCCATAATATTTGGGCAGATTTGATAAGTTGTATTTTCTGAAACCCCCTAGGTAGCGCATTGAATTTAAGGCAATCCTGGTTTATGGGCATTTTTCAACTGCTGATAAACCGAACAATGGCCCACAAGACGGTCTGAAGATTACAATTCTGCTCATAAACTACCCAAGATATAACTATATATATATACAGAGAGAGAGAGAAAGAGAGAGAGAGATTGATTTGTGTCGCAGGTTGCCGTTTCGTCACAAAACATATATATATATATATATATTTACATATGAGGAGACAAAAAATACTTTGCATTGAATGCACAAGAATCTGCACACCATCTGACCTCGACAGATGTACCTTACCTTACAGTGTGTTGATGTCAGTCCTGCAATAAAAACGTTCGACTCTCGTCCGTTAAAAGGGGCAAATTTGTAACAATGAGGTTAGTTATATTTTCATGCACCAAGTGCCTCCGGCTGTGCCCAGGTAACAAATTAAACTGACGTCAAAGGAGGTAATGTGTAAAAGGAGAAGGAACATCCATTTGAAATGTGTTTCAACAAATGTACAAGTTACCTAAGGCCTTACAAAAGTATATGTGTGGTTCTGGTAGCCCGTCCGACCCTACTAACAAGGCCCGACCATAAATATAGTTTATGACCCATAAACAAGTTTCAAGCCGCCCTTCCCTAATAAAAATTGATCTACCTTGAAATAATTTGGCAACAAGGTGGCCTACTGTGACGTTATTTTGCAGCAATGTCAACTCAAACACTGCATTTTATTTCAACTGGTCTGGAGAGTTAACTTCGGCCGGGGAAACATCATACCTGGATAGCTACGGATGTTCGGTGAAACAACATTGCTCCAGCATAGCTGCATAGCCACAATTGTTTTTTTGGTAGTTATCGTAATAGATCGTTAGTTTCCAGGTCTCCCTTGCCCACGTTACCAGGGCAAATGGTGGTTAAAGTATTTGTAAAACATAACTTAATATCTTCACTTTAATCTGCCAGCTCGGTTGTGTCTGAAGCAGTAATTATCATTAGTTAAAAACTCCAAATGCGACACGATACGCTGGCAAATCATGCACATATTGTTGAGCGCCATTTTGAACACGGCTCAATGCACTGTGGGATAGTCGCACAAAAGTACATTCCATTTGGATATCGAAGTGAAGCGCTGCCATGTGTTTTCAGTATTAAGTAAGTAAATAATTTTATTGACTTTCTATATTAAATTTGTCAGACTCAAAGTTGACCCATAAGTCATATACGATACATGAAATGCAGTTCTCAATGACCATCGGGATATTTTGTTTTGTAATCAATGAAAGGCCGGGTCTCGAACAAGCAACCTAGCCGAAATATTTTGCTAGGTTCCAGGGGGTTCACAGTTTGAGCGCTATAATAATATAACGTTCGCCACATACTGTAACCTCCAGTGTGACATGTCTACTTTTTGCAATGTGCATGGCTGAAAATGAACGAGGTAGACTGAACATAATCAAATGTACCGAAGTTTGCAAAGGATCGTATTCCATCTAAAAAATGTTTAACACGTGGTCTTATACTGTATGTTGATGATCTTTTTTTAATCATTGTCCGGCTCAGGGATATTTTCTTGGCTAGAATTGGTAGATAGTAAGATGCCCAATAAATAATGTGCACCATAAACAGCATATATCATATCAATATTGATACTCTGAAATATTTGCAAAAATATATACTTATATTTACATTTGTTATTTTTGTTAGCATTGAAAGAAAAGGAACGGTAGTGTAATTCATGAGGCAATGGTTACACTAGAGCATCACGTGCAACCAACGTGCTGCGCAATAATATCCTCTTAACGCACTTTGTCATTATTTAAGCTTCCGCCGAAAGTACTGCCGAAGCGTTTGATTCATAGGCCTAAGCATGATGGGAAGACGGTATCAGATGATCAAGAATTGCATATCTACTCGTCAAAACTTGCCTAAATGTTTTCTTGTACCGGTTTTGCAAGCTTTATTGAAATAAAGTTGTTGTGTTATTCGGAACTATTTTTTGCCTAGTTTTGTGTTCCAGGAGTTGCCTTGACAACTGATGGCTGATGTAGTAGCCCCGCCTACTTGGCTCCTCCCACTAGTAAACAAAAAGGCGATTTTTTGTAAATTAACAAGCTAAAAACGATTTTAAATCAACTATCCATGATAATACTTACTCTTATGTCAATAGAAATTGATGTTAAATGTAAATATAAGAATTAAACTTCCTCTCTAGTATAATTACGGGCGCATGGTTGCAGTTTGTGTGACAGGCATTTCTTTGATGACGCGCTACTGCGCGTCATCAGAAATGCCTGTCACACAAACTGCAACCATGCGCCCGTAATTACACAAGAGAGGAAGTTTAATTCTTAAGTGGTTTCATATATCAAACCCCGCCCCGCTCGTCCCTTTACTATACTCATTTACAAACCATTGGGTGGGGAATTCACAATTTTCAATATAGCAGCCAAGTCCATGTGGGTTTGTCCGGATTGGATATTTTGAAGAGATGGTATCCAAAATATATGTGAGATTAATGTAAAGGGAACATTGATTTGCTGAATGAATGTAAGGTACAATATATCATGGGAACATTTCCTAAACATTTAAATACAATGCCTTGAAGCAACCAGTTGTGGGCGGCATTGGGCCCCAGAATTGGAATATTGTATCAGGCACTGAAGCTGCCCTTAGGCTATGAATTATGTCCCACCAGTGGACAGTTGGGTATAGTTCTCTTTCAGAATAAATCAGCAAAATGTTTCAACACACTGGTAAACCATACATAAATACTAATTCATATTCCAGGAAAGAATACTAGTTGCATTAAAAATATTCAAGAAGTAACATTAAATTTTACACTGTTGAATCTTTGATGGATTACATATATATATATATATATATATATATATATATATATATATATATATATATATATATATATATATATATATATATATATATAAGAGTATATATTGATTATACTCTTGTTTAATTTGGATCATTGGTTTTTCAACTAATAAAAGGCATCCCAATGGGTAGCAACTGCTCCCCATTACTCGCTGATTATATTTAACCTGGCTTGAATTCAAGTTCATGGATCAATTGATGAAAAAAGACGTTCATTTGGATAAAAATTATCAAACAATGCAAGGTAAATTGATGATATTGCGAGTGTAAATGAGCAAAATTTGAATAAAATTGCTCAAGAAATTTACCCAAAAGATATCCCTCTGGAAGATAGCAATTTAGATGATTTTAGCGATGTATTACTGAACTTGGATATTCGGGTCTCAAATGACAGGTTTGGCATTAAAGTCTATCACAAAATCAATGAGTTTAACTTTGAAGTGGTCAGTAATCCTTTCAATGACAGTAATATTACAGAAACTATGGAATGAAATATATCTTTGTCACAAATTGTGAGATTTGGTCGGTTTGTTTTCTTTCAAAATGTTTTGACTTTGCATCCAGCCAGTCATAGGCTGTCCTGAGCACCCAGTCAGAAATTGCCAGTATTTATTTAATTGTCAAAAACTTGGTTTATTCATTTGAAATGTTAACTCCAATGCCGGGAGTTAGTCACATGCTCCAAAACCCGTTCTGAGTAGGTACCCGCCGAAGACCCTTACATTTATTTGGGTAAATAGGGCCTATGTCAAAATTCTACAAAAGAACGCGACATTAGTACTTCCATGTGTATACAGTCTAGACAGTGACAGGTTAGCTCATGAAGTGTAGCTAGTTCCGACTAGGAAATAGGGTAATGACAACCACGGAGTGGTTCTCGAATAAAAGATACAAATACGATAGAGCAGTTTTCTCTTTGGTTACTTTAGCTTTTATAGTCAGGGAAATATGTGAAAGAGATGTTCACTTCTGGCAGAAAGCATGGAATTTTGCATATGGGGGTTTTCAGATGTGCTGATTTCAAATCAAGGTGGAGGCAAGCGATAAAAGCACTCCTTCCCCTCTAAATTCAAGATGGCTGCCAAGATGGCTGCCAAACAGTAATTTGTCCATATCTCTGCTCGTATATTTTATACAATCCTAAATAAATCACCAACGCCTATGTTTTTGGACACAAGGATCACATATTTTTACATTTCATACCCATAAATACAAAATCTATGAACCTAAGATACCATATAGGGAACCAAAATGGCCGCCAATCATATAAAATGCCAAAAGTCAAATTCATATGATGGGGTCAAATTTTTTGCCTTTGTAATGTTTACCTTGCTCAAATTTATTTGACATAATTTCATCGTATATATATATATATATATATATATATATATATATATATATATATATATATATATATATACACACATACATTTACACACACACACACACACACACACACACATATATATATATATATATATATATATAGTGTGGCAGTGGAATGTGTTGATGTTTGTACTGCTATGCCTCTTATGACAAGAGAGAACTGCTCAGAGAAAGCAAGCGGAATTGAAAAGTAACGGTATTGATACTAATGTATCACCTATAAAATCAAAGTTGGGAACAGACTTCACACCTGTAAAGTATGATAGTTTAAAACCCTGTTTCTTCTGTGAAAAATCAGCAGGAGAATCTTGCCACAAAGTCTCTACTTTCAACATGAATGAAAAAGTGCACAAAATTGCAACAGATTCGCGAGACACAAGATTATTACCAAAGCTTGCTGCTGGAGATATGACTGCATTGGATGCAGTCTATCACAAAGACTGTTTAACAGCCCTTTACACCAAGCATTGGTCACTGAATCACAGTGTAGTGAAAAAACAATCCTCATCTGCTGTTAATTCTGACTCAATGGGCTTTGCGCTATTAGTTTCATACGAAGAAGACATTGCACAATCTGATGCTGAAACAGGTGATGTCCATGTGTTCAAGTTGTCAGAACTCGCAAAACTGTATAGAAAATGCCTGGAGCAACTTGGACCAAACTCAGTAAAAGCATTCAATTCAATACGCCTGAAAGAGAAATTTTTCCAAGTTTCCTGGTCTTGAAGCTCACAAGATTGATTATGAGGTAATACTCTCTTTCGATAAAGACCTTGGGAATGTTCTGCTAGATGCCACCAAACAAAGGTCTGATGCAATGCAGTTACACTGATGCATGCAGCCAATATTGTGCGCAATGAGTTGCCTCAAATGGAACTAGATTTCAAAGGATCACTATAAGTGATGATCAGTACAAAGATAATCCAACATCTCTTATGGCATTGGTTCAGATGATTCTTTTTGGAACAAATATTCGAGATATGACAGAAGACACCAAAGCTATAGCAGTGCTGTTTCTACAATAACACAGTTGCTTGTATTCAATTGTGTAAAGCGCCGCAGATCTGATGGTCACACAATGCATCATGATCCAGAACGAGAAACCTCTCTGCATTTTTATCTTGGGCGAAAAGTGCACAACAAGACCAGAAAACATGATTTAGTTGATATACTCTTTGAAAGAGGCCTCTCTGTATCCTACAACAGAGTATTGCAAATATCTACACAGGAAGCCAATCGAGTACTACATCACTATGAATGTGATCAAGTGGTGTGCCCAACAACACTGTTCACAACAGGACAATTGGACAATATTGACCATGATCCATCCTCAACATTTGCCTGTGGTGCATTTCATGGTGCAGCAATTTCATTGACACAGCATCCTTAACATGGCCACCATAGCATTGCTCGAAACCTTGTTGGGCATCTCTGCCAGAGAATATTTCCAAGTTGAAGAACATCAAGGCATTCCCAGATAGCTATAGTTGTGTAGCTCCTGCAGCGCTACAAGCCTCCTACCATCACAGGCCTTCTTCCCCTTTTTAGGGATAGTGCACACTCTGTGGCTATGGTGTTACATGGTATGAATATGATATCTATGGCAACAGACCATGTGAACACAAGCCAGGTGCCAGTGCTGACTGTTGACCAGCCCTAGTATGCTATTGCCAAGATCCAGTGGACATGGCCTGATACTTATGGGGATGGAAAGTTTGTAGTATTAATGGGTGGGCTTCACATAGAAATGGCGATGCTTAAAGTCTTGGGAGAGTGGCTTGATGGTAGTTGGCTGGACTGCTGCAATAGTGAATGCTGATCTAATGACTTCAGGTGGCGCAGATGGTCTTTTGAAGGGGTCTCATACCAGCCAAGCACAATGGACACACTAAGTCACAGCAGCTGCTCTATTCAAGTTGAAAAAAGATGCATACCACTCATATACATGCGAGCATTCAGATTCCTTGATGAGCCCCATGACGTTTTCTGGATTGGTGCAATGACATGACAGAGAAGCATCCCCAGTTCAAATACTGGAACAAGACCCTAAAGTTAGAGCTACTGTTTTTACACTTTCTGAGGTCCCAGAGAGAAGGACACTTTCTGCTATATATAGAAACCGTCAGGCGCATTGTTCCTTGGATGTTTGCAATGGACCACTGCCACTACTCAAGGTGGCTGACTGTCCATGTTCAGGATCTTCAGCGGCTTCATGAGACATCTGAGAGAACCTACAATGAGTTCCTCAAGAGGAAGTTTGTTACAGAGAAAACTACACACAACTTCTCATGTCTTCCGCAAGACCAAATTCATGAACAGTTAAATGCCATACCAAACTGCTACATGAAGCACTATTCTAGTGCACCTAATCAGATCCAAGACCAGAACAATTTTTCACCTATTGTTCTTTTGTTTTGACTGTGTGCCATTTCTAACTATTGAAATGTTCTTTTTTGTGCCTGAATGCAGGACTTTGTTTGTGCATGAACATAACTGTCACAGAACAATTTCAAGGTACAATATCTCCCAACAGTATTTAACATGGGACAATTTATAATGTCTATGTATGAAACAATGAAACTGTATCTCTGATTTCACACACGAGTGGCCATTATGGAATCTATGTCAACAAGTCTCCTCATCATTATCTCTACTCTATGTCTTGTGATTCTCAATGTATGTACAAAATATATAATGGTTTGTCTCAATGCACAGTCGTGACCTTGTCATCAATTTCTTTTCAAAACTGCACAAAGCAAAATGATGCCCATTTGATGAGCCAAAGATATTGAGAAATCAGTTTGTGGCTGCTATCTTGGCAGCCATTTTGAATTACAGCATCAAATTTGTCAAATTTTTTGTTCCTGTGTGTTCGAAATGCACAAATATGAAATCTTTACCCTAAAAAGACTAGGTTTTGATGATTTATTTTATACGATAAGCCAAACACAAGCAAAGATATCGAAAAATCAGTTTTCGGCCACCTTCTTGGTGGCCATCTTGTATTACAGCATCATATCTTGTTCCTGTGTGTTCGAAATGCACAAATATGAAATCTTTACCCTAAAAAGCCTAGGTTTTAATGATTTATTTTATACGATAAGCCAAACACAAGCAAAGATATCGAAAAATCAGTTTTCGGCCACCTTCTTGGTGGCCATCTTGTATTACAGCATCATATCTTGTTCCTGTGTGTTCGAAATGCAGGAATATGAGACCTTTACCCTAAAAAGCCTAGGTTTTGATGATTTATTTTAAACGATAAGCCAAACACAAGCAAAGATATCGAAAAATCAGTTTTCGGCCACCATCTTGGTGGCCATCTTGTATTACAGCATCATATTTTGTTTCCGTGTGTTCGAAATGCAGGAATATGAAATCGTTACCATAAAAAACATAGGCCAAACTCAAGCAAAGATATTGACAAAATAGTTTTTCAGGTGCCATCTTGGCGGCCATCTTGAATATGAGGGTGAAGGAGTCCTTGTATCACTTGCCTCCACCTGGATTTGAAATCGGCATATCTTAAAACCCCTGTATGCAAACTTTCATGCTTTCTGCCAGAAGTGAACATCTTGGATTTTTTTGTCACATATTTCCCTGACTATTAGCTTTAAGCATCCGTACGGATCTTGCTCATGGATCAGATGAGTTCGGATTACGCAATAGGGTAATGACCACCAGGAAGAGGTTCTGGTCGCTCTCTAAGGTAAAGTGACCAGAAATCGCAGCTCAGGCAAATGCAGCGTACAAGAAATGTGTAACGTATAAAAATTGTAATTTCCCCTTTCTGTAATGAGAGAACATGCCAAACTCGACCTCCTATACTGATATGAAGGGTTCTGATGTTTGCCTCATATGAAAGATGTGTCAACCTGTGCAGACCAACTGTTACAGTGGCTGAAATCAATCCTCTCATTTTTTTAAATTGCGCTGATATGTAATTTTTGGTTAATGTGTCTCACTTTTGAGCTCTTGTACCCACTTTGGGCGCTGTCGCAGGAAGGTAATGCATCCTAAGTGGCATACAGTTTGTTCTTTTTTTTGGGGGGGGGGGGTTGATTTTGTTTTGAGTTTTCTATGTTTCTTGCTGCCTTCGGGGTTTTTTTTTTTGTTTTTTGTTTTTTGGTTTTTTTTTTGTTTTTTGTTTTTTTTTTTTTTTTTGGTTTTTTGTTTTTTTTTTTTTGGTTTTTTTTTTTTTTTTTTTTTGTTGTTGTTGTTGTTGTTGTTGTTTTATTATTCTTTAAAACTTACTTGTAATGATGCAGTTTTACATTTTACAATAAAGATTACACAATATCCCCGGTTCATTTCTATATACCCGAAACTAAACGCAAATAGTCCTCTATGGAAGGCAATGGTTTTATCGGTAATTTTGAACGTGGCACCTTTGTAACTTTTTTATAAAAGGTATCATCTGCAGGGATATTTTACTGACAGGTTTGCATGAAATTTATGCAATGCATCCAGGCATCTTTCATTAATGATGTACCGAAAGACATGCCTTTTAAAGGCGGGGAATTTTGAAACAAGCATTTGAAACATGGTCCTCAAACGAGTATTATGGCTTGAATGACGGTCAGTAATATTTAGTCCGGGTGGCCAAAAAAAAATGAGAAAAAGATTATGAGCCTATTTCAAAATAGTGTAAAAGCATTTGTTGACACCTAAAATACCTGTTGGCATTTGAATGGGTTACAATGGTAACAGCAAAGCAGTCATTTGTAAAACTTGTGATCTTGTTTGGCACCATACCAATGATTGCATTGTTCTTCAAACACGATTTATTTAGCTTTGAATAGCGGTTATATTTGTTTAAGGCTTACAATACTGAGACTTAACACTACATTTCAATAGATACGTAATTTTGATGCGACTCTGGAGGTACCTTTCAATGCCATGCGTGTTGAGCCACATCACATTAATCCCACAATATAAGCACTCACGTAAAGCTTATGATTAACATGAAGAGGTCATATAATCCAGGTAGGGCATGTTCTTACTGCGGCCTACTTCATTAGAATTCCGGTCGATAAAACTATATATATATTATGTAACGTCCAATGAGAATGGTCGTATGGAATGAACATACGTAGAGAGAATGTTGCCAAGTTTTTTTGGTGAAAAAGCACCACAATGTGTCAGGAATTGTACATTTGACTCTTCGGTGATTATATTAGACCACATTCATTTTTTTAAACGAACTATAAGCATTCACGCCCAGACGGCGTCTTTAAAATATATTAAACGTAAAACACATTTTGACACTAATTCCTTGTTTGGTAAGTGAAAATGACCATATAAAATATTATGTAGATGATGAGATGTAAAACAAAATCAATATACAGGGTGTAATTTTCTAAGAATTCAATGAAAATATATGTGAAATTATTTGAACAATTATAAGCTGTTGCATCATTACGTAGATGAAAAGAGTTTCATATCTCAAGGACCCCAAATCAAAAAGGACTGGGCACTTGGTGTCAATGCCGCAACACACGAGCAGCCCCTTTCATTCCAATTGTGAGTTTCCATTCCAGAAAAATATGAACAGCATTTGGACATTCAAGCACGGTCTATGTTTTCTGCAGACAGAAAGAGCGATTAAATTTCATTAACTTTTACTGCACGCCTAGCTTGTATCAATTGATACAAGCTAGGCGGCAGTAGAGGTTAATGAAATTTAATCCAAGCTATTTTAGACCTGTTCACGTAATAGTTATGGTATTCAGAAAACCATGTATCACGGTTACCTTTTTTTTCTTCTTTTTTTTTTTTTGTGGGTTTTTTTTTTTTTTTTTGTTTTTTTTGTTTTTGTTTTTGTTTGTTTGTTTGTTTGTTTGTTTTTTAACCTTTGCTTGGATACTTTTTTGAAATACGTTACTTTGCAGTCACCGTGAAAAGCTTGCACGATTTTGTCATAAGTGTTTTGAATTGAACACTATTTCCCTGGTACTTGCCGTGAAAAAAATTGAGGCGATGTCAAATATGCACGTGACCCCATTGATGTCATGCAGCTTACGGTACCCGGTACACAGAAAACACAAAATTCAATACTTACATAATTATTTATACTAAATGGTACATTCCGTGAAAAAATGACGTAGTTCAATATTTTTTGGTAATAAAGTGTGTTCATTCTAAAGATCGACCCACCGTCTTTAAGAGGTGACAAAAAGGGTAATATAACGAAACTGAAGTGAGTGTTTACAGGATGGAGACGCAGCCTTTTACGTCACGTCGAGGAGTCATATATTTGTGGACTATTATCTGCGATGCTTTGATGCGAAATTAAAATGCTATGGTGTCATAATGCCTATGACGCTAAAACTTGCACCATCTTATCGACAGCATGTGAGGCTGAAAATGCTATTTATCTTTGAACCAGTGGCCGGCGTCGGTGGAAAGGCCAAATTTTACCTGGCACATTTTTTCCCTCATTTTTGTCCTTTAGAAAATTCTGAACATATACTTTGAGTTCAAGTTTTCCATGTGACTGTGTTTCCGTACTTGCATACGTTAACCCCCTTTAGTCCAGTCAAAACCGGACTGACTTTCACAAGTAGTCTGCTTCAATATTTTTGACTAATTCCAACAACAATGACAACAGTTTGAATGGAAAGATGTCGCGGCCCGGATCAGCATTTAAGAGCAACCCACGCAGAGAAAAGCCACTTAAGCAGTCCTCATTCGAGAGAGAATGGGTGGAAGGATTCAGAGTATTCTGAAAAGCAAATTTTAGTGCATGAGCGCTTACTTTTAAATTTCTTGACCACATTTACCCCAAATATTACTGTCGAAAATATTATGTTTAATATCATCATGAATATGAAAATATACTTCATTTGCAAAACCCATTTTGTGATTGGGTTTGAAGCCACACAATTTTTTTTTATCATATTTTCAATCTAGTGTACAAAAAGGTTAAATCTTGATGTTTTCGAAGTTGGGGTGCGTAAGTGGAATGTGGCACATAACCGTCTCTTCTGTATGGTACAACATCGTGTAACACAAACACAGGTCCTCCCGTCCCTCACGGGTTTCAACCTGAAAATCTCGCTTGGCGCTTCTCCTTGCTGACGTATTACAGCATACTTTCCACAGAGGTCATTATTTAATGCCTTCATACCACAAGTTGCATCACACTATCCACCCTTTTCAGGACGTGTCCTAGATTTTTCTTTTTTTTCCACACACACTTACTATTTTCCATGTGTAACACTCCCATTGAGACATTTAAAAGTGTTCCATTTACATATCTTTACTGGCTTCTGGCACAAGTAATTATTGCTCAACATTTTCAACAGAACACGTTTCGCGCTGGTCTTATTTTATATGTCTAATGGAATCTTGTTACTGAAAATAACTAACCGAATGTTGTATTATATACATATAAATGGCAGTTTTCATAGTATTAATAAGAGTGACTGTTTAGGTTAAAATATGATCAGCACCAGGACCACGTTTCCTCTTGAGCTGCATCTCAGACCTTCGGTTTTGTTTTTGTTTTTATTACTATTTATTTTTCCTCGATGGATCAGGCCCAAGAGCCGCCAGAACACAGGTTCGGTGACACTTGTTGCCCGATATTATCCCTTTCAGTGCCAAATTGTGGGCTGAGTCAACAGCTTTTCTCGGCGCGTTGGATGCTATGCACCCAATGCGCGCCGAGAAAAGCTGTTGACCTTGCATATTCTCTCTGGAACTATAGCCATACTGGTGCTGGAATGAAAGGTCTTTTTACGAGGAATACGAATCTAGGGTCCTAATGATAATTCCGACTAGCTTGGCTTACGTAGATCGACTTTAGTTGTGATTGGCACGGAAAGAGTTATATATGATAAGATGCCCGCTGGCCTACACATATTTGAGCGCGTCTTGGAACATATCATCAAATCTTTTAGAAAGCGCACTGGGCCAAAGTAAGCCCGTGAGATCGTTGACTCAGTTTATATCTTTTTACCAAGAGAGATAAAGTACACCGCCAGGTTCCCTTTCATTTTAGACAATGTGATAAACTACAGCTGAACCAGTCTTTGAGTAGTGATCTCACGTGTATGAATGATTATTGTAAGATGATAAATATATGTACATTCCGAACTGGCTGGTAGTGCATCTGCCCTAACAGGGTGATTTTTTTAAAATATATATGTGAAAATTACTCCTTCGTCTGGTTGTCTGGGAGCCTTGCCTAACGTTTGGTAAATGGAAGTTTACATGAATGATGGAAGGAATGGAAACAAACGAGATGATAAACAAATGAGCAAACAAAAAAAAACATGTAAACAGATCGGCATAGGCCAATAAATAAATACATAAATTAATAAATATTACTCAGATAAATAGAATAGTTAAACATATAAATAAACGAAAAAATATATTGGTAAGATGCAATCATTGCATAATGCAATTGTTTAGACACAAGTGATCCTTTTGAGAACACACACAATGAAAGTATTATTTTTTCTATTTATCATAAAACAATGCCGTTGGGACGTTTTTCCTTACATTGGAGCTGTTATCATGATGCATTGGATGAAAAGCAAGATCGCTAAGCATATTGATATTTGTACAATTGCTTTGCATAATCAGTCACAAATTTAGGCTGTGCAACTGATAATATCAAGTAGGCCTATTACCAGATACAATAATCCGGTTACGTCCGCTTGCTTTTCGCGTCCACAAAAGGGAACTCCATATATATATACACATATATATATATATCTGTGTTTACTTTTGTTCTTAAGCCTCCCCTTACCTCTGCCCCAACAATGGGAGACCTTCCATATAGTTTCTCGGTGTAATTGGTCGTGGTTGCCCACATTATTGATGATGTTTTGAAATTTACTTGCGTTCCTGGAGATCAATCCTTCCCGCCGATTTTGGCAGCAATTTGGACAGGCAGCAAGGTCTTTTCTGGTCCCTTCTTCCGTAAGTAACTACATATGGTGGAAGTTACTTCGCAGTATTCAACCATGACTTGACATGGATTTAAAGGTCATGACCCCAGTTCCTAATCACATTTATTCAGAATATTACCAAAAAATGTGTCAAACTGAAATGGAACCATTGAAGCTGAAACCTTGTATGGAGACTTGCATGTTCCTTGGACATTTCCCGATTGGTATAAATAATGAATGATAATTAAATACATCTTTTGCCTTATCTCTAAAAGATGATGATGATGATGATGATGACGACGAGGAGGACGATGATGATGATGATGATGATGATGATGATGATGATGATGATGATGATGATGATGATGATGATGATGATGATGATGATGATGATGATGATGATGATGATGATGATGATGATTGTGAAACACGCCCCTTAACATTGCAGGGTCGTGCACTTTGGATTTGGATACACCACAAGTGCGTTCGATGGAAAATAAAAACGAAATCAAATAAATAAAATGATAAGCTGGCAAACTGTTTGCAGGAATGCTCACCAAAACAGTTCATATATGGGATGTGAAGATTTCGGATCCTATAATTTTATGTACATGTTCATGGGCCTACACTCAATGTCTCGCTTCAACTCTTTCCTCGCTCAGTGCGACAAAATTCGACAGGCTTTGGACTGATACAACGATATAAGAATCATATTCTTTGTAAACGGTCCTTTCAGTCAAGTAGCAGACTGTTTACACAGTTGCAAAGATCATAAAAGGGCCCTGGTCAACAGTATTTCTCGGCGAGCTTGGGCGCAAGGTGCCCCAAGCCCGCCATCAAAAAATGTTGACAGCGTCAAAACTCGATACAGACAGTTGATATATTTTTTTTTATGTGGTACAAAAATATAAAACTCGACGTCCTCTTCTGTGGCAATATTTGTCTGATAGGTGAATATTCCTTTGATGTAAGCGTCCAGACCGCATGATGAGCTTTTGTTATTCCTCGGAAGGAAGTCATTGTCTAAAGGGTATATTGCGGAAAATGACAATTTGCCAGCCGATATGTTCTTGCGACATGGAAGACTGGATCATTTTTTTTTTTTTTTTTTTTTTTTTTTTTTGCTGTTTTATGGCTTGAGATATCTAGGTACGGTATCGAATTCGACCGAGCGTAATTGAACCGTTTTCTATACATACCCCCCACCCCCCAAGAAAAGACAAAAAAAGAAAACCCCACACATTGATACAAAATAAAATGTTATAAAAAACTGTCGGCACGTAATAAGTATTATGAAGTCCTACAACTTACATGCTTGAAAGCAAGAAAGAAATTGTGGTAAAAAATATCGGCCACACCTGGATCATAAACACCAATTACACAACTTACTTGCGCTCTATGATATGGCTGCTTCAAACAAACATATCTTATTCATCATCTCACTGCAAACAAAGGGCTTTAAGACGCAATTATACTCAGCTATCATAATACAATATGTAGGAAGTATGTATCTGTTCCAGAACGTTACTAAGTCCAAATGTCTTTTGCATACTTAATAGATGTCAAACACAAGTCGAGGTATCTAAAAGTAGAAGGCAAAGCTTGAGATGAAGCGTAAACTTCTGTTATACGTTTGTACGTGTGCAAGTAGATCACAATATTTTATCTATTTCCACATGTTCTTCACAAAATCAAAACAAGCATCAAACCGGGGGATTAACATTGACAAGTTACCACCAGCGCATGGTAATTATACCGCAAATTAAATGTCTGTGCATTGTATCTTAAATCTCCAAAATGAGATAAATACTAGCGTCTACTTACCGAGGAACAATAAGAGGGTAACAACCCCAATTAGAAGCTTCCCTTTATGATCCATGTCTCGGCCTCAGTGATCCCCTGATTTGTGGTTGGCGAGCCACTTCAACTCAGACTCAATTTGAATAATTCTAACTTTCCCCTGGAGGCTTAAAATACCGGGGTTGCAACAGAGGGGGTAAATTCCAATATTAGTTTATGGGCCTCCTTTCCTGGCCACCGGTGCGTGATAAATAAGTGTGATAATAAAACTTTGGTGCTTTCCAAAAGAATTTGTCCAGAAGAGAAAAGTTAGCAACACGAATGTAATGTCTAGACATTAATGTTTTGATGTTGTTCACGGACCCACAAAGTTCTATATACTTGCGCCTTTCACATCCCGCTTGGCATAAAAAGGTTGTGGACTGCGCAGCTCATACACACAGGTCTTCATTAGCTGGGTTTCCGCAAAGCTTGTGCACTTCTAAGGCACGGCGGAAAAACAGTCCTTGCGCAAACAATTGATATGTATATCGCAAGTATCACTATTTCAAGTGGTTTAATGTACTAGAAGTTCCTGACAGTTGCTCATAACTTTTGGACTCTTCGAACGGATAAGAGTATTACAATGTTACGTAATGATATGACACAGAACGGACTTTAAGGGTAAGGTTGCCTTAAACATAAGTTACGGTGCTTCCCTAACTTTAAACTATATCTTGTGCAAATATACACAAAATTGCACTGGCTTCAAGTTATGATTTTTCCTTGAGCGAACACAGACATCATTTTTTTCCAATTTTTGAAATTCTCTGACGTTTATGTATCAGTATATTTTAGTTTACCATATTGCTATCCCACTTATTTGCGTGTTTATTCTGCTGATAAAAATTCCATTTTTGTGGTTTTGCGATACCTCTTATTTATGTATTTAAAAATTCGTTATATTCCTTGTTTATCGTAGCGTCATGATGCCTCTTGTTGAAGTGTTTATATTTCGTTATATTCCATTATATTCCTTGTTTACTTATTGCTTTACCTCTATTTCCTTGTTTGTCCTCGTGTCCTGCTGACCTACCTACTTACTCATAGTTTGGCCATTTCTGAATTTCCACCACAAACTTTTGGTCAATGGACCATTTTGTCCCCATGGCTCACATATTGCACTATTGTTTTATAATGGGAAAGGGCCAAAATGGTGCCACTTGTCAGCCTTACGAAGCTCGGGGGCCCATAATGCAAAACGAAAGCACCGTCTGGAACCTCTGAGAATTAGGCTTTAGACGTAGAAGTTAATTACCTTGTAGTCCACTCGACATAATTTCCTTTACTCGGTTAGTTAACTCGGCTTTATGTAGGCTGATGATTGTCAGTGGCATTAGGTTGGTGTTTAAGTTTGAGTTGTTCTGATTGTGGGGCCAGGACATTAACGATTGTTCCTTTGCATCTATAGGCTGATAATGGCGACAAAAGATATTTAAAAATGCGCCTTTCACATAGCTTATGATTACAAACCATGTGGCATATAACATTTCTCAAGGAGCCTGGGGGCAAATTTCTTCCTGTGTGCTGGGGTTTGCGCCGAATGCTTTAGGCGCGGGATTATTAAAACACTAAAGCACCATTTGTCTGTTCTTTCTTGTCAAAAGTTTTGGCACATGGGGGTGTTTATCAGAACTTTACAAACTGCAGTCTACGATTAGCAACGGTCAGACTTAAGCCCACGAGATCCGTTGAATGGGTCCTATAATGGCCAGAAAGGAGTTGATGCCGCACTAAAAAGTCAACATTTGGCGCTTGTTGCTGTACCCCCATTGTCAAGTGCGATGTATGTGTCCCATAATGGAGCATCAGCCTTATCAGGCTTATTACCATAAACTCTAAGCTACGTCCTCCAGTGGGAGGTAAAGTACAACAGAATGTGCTTACTGACGTTTTAAGCTCATTCATGCTGCCAGCTTGTGATTTTTTTTATCCAGTAGTTGATCCGTGAGAGGTAAAGCGGATGATGCTTACAGCTGGTGTAAGGATTCCAACTTTACAAAGACATAACACATTAAACTATTGATATATGTATTATCTAGATGCATATGTATTATCCATAGTCGGTTTTTTCATTTTGCGAACGATATTGTTGGTATTGTATTTGTTCTACTTTCACAAGTGTATTGTATATATATATATATATATATATATATATATATATATATATATATATATATATATATGTATGTATATATATATATATATATATATATATATATATATATATATGAGGGTGGCTGTCTGTCTGTCTGTCTGAGCGTGTGCGAGTGTTACTTTACTGTGGTTAAAAAACAAAGTTTTTTCCCGTGTAGCAAAGTGAAAATCCCCTCAGGAAAATTAGCCATTACAAGATGACAGGGTTGGTTGAAGTGGGTCGCCGCACAAATTGTGACATTAAAGAGTAGCAGATGGTGTCACTTGATATTCTGAGACAATAGTGCTGCTATCGTGATTCAAGTGCACAAGGCCTTCCAAATGAAAATACACGTCTGACTAATTTTGGCAAAAAAACAGAAAAACAATATCTCGATTATTTAAAAGTTTCTTTTCAATCATTTTTCATGACGTCATTGAAAAGATGTTTAAAGATTACAATTCAAGCATTGGGAAAGTCCTAGGTGAAATTTTTTATCATGGCGAAATTTAACATTATTATGAGCGTGCGTTTCCAAGATTTGTTTAGGATACCCAACACAGAATTGGTCCGAAATTGTTCATGTCTGTCTTTGCATGTGTTTCCAAATTGGAAGACATTTTTGCAGTTTTCTATATATTAGGGAACTAACCAAGCATAATGCCCGTATTAAAAGTTTCGGTAAACGGGACAGTCAAGCATGGAACTAATAATACATTTCCTGTATTGTATCAAATTCAGCCCAACTGTTCATTTTTTGACGGATTCATTATTTACTTCAGGGATTGAGAATACTTCAGAGGCTGCCACATTCTCTAGCCAATGTTATTATTGTTTGGTATTGTCGTTTGTACTGGTATCATCATGCTAAATAAAGAGTATTTGTAAAATTAGCTAAAATATTTCAATTACTTGCGACTGCATCAGGATTTGAAATATGAAATCCATTCTCACAAACATTATATAGGGGTTTTGAAAGAGTTTAATTAACTGCAACTTGGAAAGAAAGTTCTCCAAGGGTGGCGTGACTCTTTCCCGTTGAACGCATTTAACACTGTTTAATTAAATGAACGAAACAGATGTAGTATAGATAAAGATAAATTCTTCAGTGTTTCTGTATAAATATAAAAACACTATAGGATTTATTTTTAAATGGTTTATATGTATTGAAGAGATAAACAGTTTCAACTTAAAAAGAAAGTTCTCCCAGGGTGGCGTGATTTTTAACAAAATTCCTATTAAACGCATTTAGCACTATTTTATTAATCAAACGAAACAGGTTTATTATAAATAAAAGTTAATTTTTCAGTGTTTATATATATGTATATATATATATATATATATATATATATATATATATATATATATTATAGGAGATTGGGGCAGTGGCAGAAATGGATATGGAGAGTAAAAAAACATGGCTCACAGATTCAGTAATTGGATAATATGGGGGTATTGAAGTCCATTTTGGTTCTTGCGACAAGCAGTATGCCATGCTGATATGATGTTTGCAATGCTGTCAAACAATACATTGCAGTAAAGCTAATACATCGGGTCCTTCCATGAGTTTTCTTGGTGAGTTTGTTTTGTTGAAAATTTTATTCGACGTGATATGTTGATGTAAACTTTAAAGGGACACACACTTTGCCCTTCTAGTGACCAGTAAAGATTGTAAATTTGACCAGTAGAGTCACTTTTAATAACGTAACGGTTTGGTGCAAATTTACACCTCACTTTTATTACTACCACTTCCACTGCACTTTTAATTAGTACCTTATTCTTTTTAATAATGCAGCCAATTCTAATATATTTTGCCAACTACTAACATGCTTATTACCCAAATAACGATACAAAATGCTTTTACAATTCACCCGTTTTTAGTAGATTACTTTCAACCAAATTCAGTAACGGTAAAGGCTCATTTCACCCTATTGTGTCCATACACGTTATCTCCAAAATCACTACCATAACTGGATATTACCAGGAGGCGATGTTTGATATGTATGTATTATGAATGAAGTGTGCAGCATAACTGGCGTATATACATCAATCATCATGCAAGGTATCTGGTATTATTAGTAAAAGTGTAGGTATGCTGGCATGTGAAACTAATAATTTAGTTGATCGTGCCTTAAACTGTTGTCAGTTCTAATATTCATGTGTCATTGTGATCGAATTTAATTTCTTCTTTGTTGACACCGTGTTAAATCCATCCGTAATTTCGAAAGCTGTCTACAGGATTAAACTGATTATAGCTAATAATATCGGACAATCCACGGTATATTTTATTTAAATCAGAACATTATTACACACTGGATCTCGCTAGTATCTTGTTGAAGTTTACATTTGGAATAATTCTTTATTTCCTCTCGCCCCTTGCATTTTTTTTCATTGCGATAAAACAAGGTATGCTTGGTAATATACATATATACTTAACAGTACAATATGCATACTTACTCTACTTAAGAAATTAGGCAGACAATTCTTCCCATAGACAAAAAATTTGACATATGTAAACTCACATATAATGGATTCCTGGGCATTCATTATCAAAATCCGCATATCATACATGTTTGTTTTGGACCTCTGGTGATTGATATAATCAGATATCGTCCATTTAAAACTCAGAAGACGCCAGAAGCTTTGTTTGTCCTTTAGCTCACGTTATCATGTCTCTGATACGAGTTGGATCTCTAAGTAAACTATTCACGCCGTGAAATCTTGTCAAATGGCATGTACGTACACATATTACAACGAACAAACGATTCGACAGGTTTGGCCGATATATATATATATATATATATATATATATATATATATATATATATATATATATATATATATATATATATATATATATATATATATATATATATATACGGCGATAAGATGCTAGGAAATCTGTTTAAATTTACAATTTTAGTGCCAGCTTTGGAAAACCTTTTAGAAAAGCGAGAAGAATGTGATCAAAGATGCATATTTGGCAAAGAAACGATACTTCACAAGATAGTCTGAATCGACTATTTCAATTGATGCCGATTTTTATGTAGTTAGGATGTTGAATATTCCTAGTTTGGACATAATGTGTGAAATTATGGCCTTGCCAATATGTATCCAGAATATGGGCATAGTTTTAAAATGACATACATTTCATACAGTCCTTTTGGACCCCTTCCTCCTTCCTATCAGCGATAAATATCAAAGTTTTCAACCTCACATACATAAAAAGGTAAAGGGCTCGCGAGGAGCGAGCGGAACATAGTTCCACCCCATCCCTAATTATATTTTACTGTATGTCAACTTCCCACAATTTGACATGATGTCGGTCAGTGTCAGTGTAAATTATTCCGTGCGGACCGTGAATTTATCCCGCTCCATCAGAGCCCCTGTCGTAATGAGGCAGATTTCCTAATAAACAATAATTCTGATTATAATTGTTATCTTAATTAACGCTTGTGAGGCGGACAAGACGACCATTGCATTGAAAATGTTTTTAACTGCGACCTGCTCTTAATTATGATACGGATGTTAAATTTATATTCCTGGTGAAATGACCTTTATGTTAAGTACCAGCATGCCTATAGGTAAAGAGAATGTAATGATCCGGATCAATGACTTTGCTTGGCTTTGTGCATTCCGCCAAAAGAGCGCCAAGACAAACACATGGCACCGAAAAGGGCTAGTTTTCTTTATAATCAACTGGGGACATGTGAGACGTGAGAAAATAGTCAGAAAAGTTTTGTTATCTTACCACAATGTAATTAATATGCTTGGCATTGCAACACCACGCAACTTGAAAAACAGTTATTTTTAAAGTAAACGCTTTGTGTGTTCTCTGGCATACCATTAGAGTCGTTTTAGATATTCCTCTACTAAAAAGAAAGTTTTGCTGAAGTTTTACAATGGGGAGTTGACGGAATCCATTTCTAGGCCTCACCAGATTGCCATTTGGCATGAATTTATATACTTTGCAACAGAGTGACTTTAAGCAGAGTAGTTTTTAAAGCAAAGACCTTTATGTGTGCTTTATCTTGCACACTGTGGGGTCATATTAGATATTCATTTACTGAGGAGAGCAAGTTTAACGATAGGAAGCTAACGAATTCCATTCCCAAACCTCCCGCGCATTGGCATGACTATCGCGCATGATTGATCACCTTGTTACAGCACTGCACCTGTCGCTTGGTATTTGACTCTTGTCCCTTTGCTGGAGTGACTCTCAAAAGTAAACCAATGCATATTTATGGGTATTTCGTTACTTTGTCCAATTTCCTGGTGTTTGCATAGCAGTCTTGAATCTTGCAGTTTGGCGTAGATATTTTGAAAGCGCGTAGCTATGTCGAACAGATACGCATGTACTATACCTCCGCGTTAACTTCACAAATTGTAAAAAAAATATTTAAAAAAAAATAAAAAATAAAACAAGGTCGCCCACTTTGTTCGTGTTAGTTTAATGGATTTACATGACTGTATGAATAATCAGGCTTTGGCGCAACGTTTTTGCACTGACACTTTACCCGAAACTTTTGAACATCAGCGTCTCATGGCCGTTCGAAAAATAAAGTTCTGAGCCTTTTGGTTATCGCTCATTGTCATTGAATTGTTACCAATGGATGCTAACCTGATTTTATTTGTTGCCAGTAAACGCATGACATAGTCTTACAACTGTGGTGGGTAGGGTGTACTGGCCACCGCATGAAAATATCATTTTTGATGCCCCCAAGCTTCATATAGGTACCAGAAAATCAGTGCAGTGAGATCATCAAACAATTTAAGTTAGATATCAAATATCAAATTTAGGTTTGAATTATATTGTGGTGAGCAGAACGCGTGCTTTTCTTGTTTGGTTCAGTTGAATGCCCCTTATCGTTTTTAGATTCACCATTATACATGTAATTCAATTAATCATTCTACGTCAACCTGAAAACTTGATAACCGTTACAGTCTACTGAGTTTTGAATTCTATCCTATAGGCTTCAGAAAGGGTTCTTACTTATTTTGCCAGTGCTGTGAGGAATGTGGATATTTTAGTGTACTTACGTATACAAGAACACCCAATTGCAGCGTCTAAAGTACTCTAGAATTTTTGAAAACTTTGACTCGTAATACAATGTAACTGTGGCATGTGCTAAGAGCAGTCAACAATACATGCGGAACAACGTAGCACCTTTATCACGAATATACATCGGTTGATGTAAGTTCAGACAAGGTTAAAGCATGCGAACATCGATTTTGAACACAGATAAAGCAATTTGAGTAACATATAAATATGAGTGGAGAAAGACTACACCAACAGATATCCAAATATTCAGCACATGCACTTTCCTGATCATACAGGTCATAGGTGACCTTCCAAAAACTGTCAATTTATCATCATAGACTGTAGCCTAGACCCAAATAGCCATTGTGTTAACACGATCAAATGCTTTGTTACAATCACTCAAAACATAGCATATCTTATCTTTTGGGGACAGGTTTTACTCGATTAGAGCGTGTAAAGCAATTATGGCCAAGGGATACAATAGCCATCCCAGGCTCCCTGGCAGGCCTCCAAAAGGATTTCTATGGCTTCGTGAAGAGTGGCAAAGTACTTGGTGATTCAACTGAGAAACATTATCACGTGAAACATGGTAATGCGTCTTTCCTGAACAATAACAGTAAGGGGAAATACAGTTATAAAGGCGCGCACCTTTTTTTTCAGGCATCCATATTACCATGACCTTAAACCCTGCCTTTTCATACCGGCCATAACAGACTGGTAGTCAAATATCGTCTGCATCAATGTTTTGGAATGTTTTCAAGACAAACAATTATAACGGAAATGATAAAACCTTTCATGAAACCATGGCCCATGTCAACAGCTTTCTTTGTTGTCGGTGGGGCATTAGCGCTCTACCTACGCCATGGAATCTGTTGAATCAGTCTTAAAAAATAATAGCCTACGCTAAAGCGAATGGTAACAGTTTTAGCGTAATTTGGGCAAACGTGCATCAAGGATATTTGTGTATGGTGTTTAACATGTGGCCGCATATGCAATTTCAGCGCCTGCAAAGAACAGTCCAGCCAAAGGCTCTGAAAGTATACTGCGACCACACTCAGCATTTATGTTATCTTTCCATTCCTTCCTATTATGTAAGAAAATTGTAAACCAGTGCACTGGCTTGTAATCTAAATTGAAATCACCCACAACGATTTTGTCCTTGTCGGGGCTTTTCTATCCTACCTGTGATGTCCATCGGCAGAGTTGTTATCTACATGTTAAAAGATATGTTTCTGAAATGTATTGCGTCAGTTCTTCTCGTTAACTTACAGCTGCACTGTGTACCATGCTCCTATCCAGGGATCTAGTGTCCACATGTTTCCTTTGCAGTCAGTGAAGTACAAAAGGAATATTTTTGTACTACTAAATATACATGTACAGATAATATTTTCTCATTCTGTCATTCACAATCAAAGAAAGGATACAACAAACAAAATTATTTTTTTCACGGCGAAAGGAAAATGTGCTGGTTTTGTGCGCAATGTTCAGATGAAGATGTTTTCCAAAGTAGGAAGATTGGGATCACGTAAAACTGGTTTAGCCCAATGCCAATATGTTGGTAATCTGTTCCAAGGCAGGTAAAAGACACCCTCATTCATTTAAATTTCATTACTGTTGGTCATGGATCCTTCCGACGATGAACACTAGCATGTCTTACTATTGCGTAAATGATACTGGATCTGACAAGGTTGAGCTGGTATTGGGTTTGGTCCCATCGCTCTCATTGAAAACTGTTGTCCGCTTCTCTTTTGATGGAACTTTTATGTATTTTGGTAACAATTTGGACATTTAGGCATTTTCTGCACATATTGCAGTGTAGTAAGTGTTCCAAATGTAATGGGACTGATGTTTTTTTTTATAATTGTCTGATGAATATAGTTTGTTATTGTTAAGGTCATGTCAGGTTGGCTCAAAGTGTTTGATGTACAGCTGATACATGCTTACTTCAAAAAAAAAGGTAAAATTTATTCATACATGTCTTTCTCTCTCTGCCTCTCTCTCTCTCTCTCTTCTGTAAATAATTCGCATCTAAATCAGCTTACTGACAAGTTGACCTATTTCTAATTATCAGTGAAAAAAAATAAAACTGTTACATGGAAAACAGCTATACTTACAGTTACCTTTCGGAATTTCAACATGATTTCTCCCTCTCTTTCTTTCTTTCTTTTTATCAAACCTAACTCTCTCTGAAAAATGTAGTAGAATTTTCCATTAATTGGAACTGTTTTACATTTTGACCCTTTGAACTTTATAGAACCTTAAATGAGATATACATTATACTTGGCTGACTTGCAGATGACTGACAATGGCATTTTTTAATTATAAATTACCTTAATTTATGACTTATCATATGATTTGTGGGATTCTATGCTTTCTTGAGCATTTAAATTTCCTTTTAAAATACTTGTGGAAACCATACTTGAAATGTGACTGCTATGCTTACAATTCTTGGCAATTGTAATGCTATACGACTACTGTTCTTGCAGTTTTTTTTACTATGGTTTTGTGTTTTTAGGCCTGATGTCACTTGTTTCTGGCTGATGTTTCACATTCAAGCCAGTGTACTTGCAAATTCTGACAATGTACTGACTTTTCACCATTACGTTTGCACATTCAAAAACTTTTCTTTTAAAATACTCTTAGTTTATTTCCTTTAAAACAGTATCATGCCGTTAGCTACATGTTTAAAACAATCGAATTGTATAATCATGTTGTTTGAATTCTTGTTGATGGTCATTTTAGGCCTAGGGGGCTTTTCTGATGGATCGATGTTGGTGTTAGTGTCACTGTGTGGACTTGTATGGATGATGATCATTATTGAGACTTTGGTTGCAACTGGCACCTTTTGAATGCTGAATTTTCGTGATATTTTCAACACATCCCAGTCATTTCATACCAAGGGACATTGCCCTTGGTCGGAAATGACTTGGATTTGTTTCATTAGGACTACGGTTAGGATAGGGTAATGACACCGTCTAATTCAAATAAGGGAAGCCAAATATCAACATTACGACACTCCCAGTTGTGCTAGGTCCTTCGGGAATTTACTAGATAACAATAAATATCTAAGCCCTTAATTTGTCGCTAGCACACAGAATCCTGTGAATCGTGCACCTGCCTTAATCAGATTCTTTTAGGGGGATCTAAAATTTCATGTGAGGAAAGATCATCATAAAATAATAAGACCATAATAATATTATCATTACTACATTTTTTATTTCTACTGTCGGTCATATGTCTTTGTAGAAACATTGTTATCTGTCTATTATATGGCTTCTGTTGGTGAGTAGATCTATTAAAAATCTGTAGATATCCAGCAGATCTAGTGATAATTCTGTAGTTTTGAAACTTCTGCCATTGGTCTCATGCCCACATAAACAAATTTTCATTCCAGACATATTATTAGATTAGACACTTATTGGATGTAGAATTAAAACGGATATTTGACATAGATTAAGACTTGGGATTTCACAAAACTGTATCAGTGTGGCATGCTGTCAGGTGACACAGTGGCTGGGGAGGAAGAAAAGAAACGCATTGTTTGTAACAAAAAAAAACATGTTTCATTTCATCCTTTGATTACATTTCTGCAAAGCAGTTTCTACCTTTAAGTTTTAATTTACACGAAAGGAGGGAAATACTGTATTGTAACGCCACGTACCTTATAATTGATTGATATTGGTAAGGATTTGAAATCCCAGTCATTGTTGCTGCACAAACAGCTGAAAAGGCATGCACAACAATTCTTCCCGCTATCAGCAATGTTTTAGTCTTTGTCATTATTTTCCTATTCATAAAGTAATGAAGCAAACAATATTGACAAATTTCGTCATTAATATGTGCATTTTATTCATTTTATCCGCGATAGGTCTCAGTGGGCCTGTTTTACATGAGCTTATTTGTTGTTGTTGTTGTTGTTCTTGTTGTTCTTGTTGTTGTTGTTGTTGTTGTTGTTCTTCTTCTTCTTCTTCTTCTTCTCCTTTTCTTCTTCTCCTTCTTCTTCTTCTTTTTTTGTCAAATTCATCAAAGAGCTCCACCAATAGGATTATAAGGCAATGACTGGTGTAATTTCAGAATACTTTTTCTATATGTATGCGTATTTATCCACCAAAGTCAGCTTTAAATGCTAAGGAATCGACAATTATGACAGGTTATGTTCCTGGCATAACAGCACAGGAAGCAGAAAAGATGGCTGAAGATAAAATTGTCAAGACTGATAAATATGCCAATCAAGCACTACTGAGGTTGTGCAAAGTTGGATAAAAAGTCATAGAAAGCGCTAAGGTGTCTAGAGTGGTTAGGCCTTAGCATAATCTGCTATGTTTGCTGTTGTGTACTTATCCATCATGAATAGCACTACCCACATAAGGATGTTTAGTCTGTGGCACATTTATTTTGAAACACCCACAGAGGTCCTCTTGTCATAAGCATCATCCCCACAAAACGAGGCCACCCTTCGACAAAGATTTATCCATGCGGCGATTGTGGCATACCCTTTATGTTCTGCCTTTTACGTTTCAAGAAAAGGCACCCAAATTATAGCGACAGATTTCATGGTTAGTATTCCATAATATTATAAGTGATGACACTCTGAAACGTTTACGTTTGATATGTATGCTAAATGCGAGACATAAGTACACCCCTCCAAACCTTCATATAAGGGCCAAATTCCATGCTCCTTTCACATGTTTCAGTCATGTCATGTGCCAATTTTTCTCGTGTGTTTTTTTCTAAATAACCCATGTGCGAGTGTACAAGAACAATGGCTTAATTGGCCTGTTAATAGCTGAATATACAAGTCACGCCCCAGTGGTCTTGCCTGATGTCCTGCAAGGGTGTGGGTGTTTTACAAGGATATAAACTAGGAATATGTACTTTTTCCCTTAAAACTGACCACAGAAGCCAGGGATACACTTTGTATGAAAAATGCTGAAAAGAAAGTTTTTAAGTCACACTTAGTGCTTTACCTACTTAAATTATGAAATGCCCAGTCAATGGTGGAATACATACTTTATTGAAATTTATCAAAGTTTGCAGGTCTGTTTATTGTTCTTCATGTGCACTCATGCATTTCAGGCACATACACTATTCCAAATTAGGTATTGTAATCACAGTGAAGAATGCCCGGTAAACCACCATAATAGTCTTGCATCAACCTGAGGGAGCCCTGGAACAACTTCATAGATCAATCCACCAATACGTAGAATATCATCACATTAACAAAAGGAAACAGTCAAGCCTGAAGTAGACCCTAAAACCATGATATTGACACAGTGCATGTATTAACATATTAATCAGATCTCTAAACTATACATGATACTTTCAAGTGAATATTTGTTCACTTTTGACAACTGTTTTGCATTATTAGTAACAAACATGCTTATCCTAACGTATACCAAAACCCCAATGCACAATTAGCATATGAAACACATCCATGGCGTATGCATTGTATCAACTAAATATTTTCTTACTTTTGAAAATTGTTTTACAAATTTTGAAACAAATGTGATTCATCTAACTTCCACTATTCATGTTTCATGCATTTTTAGTTCCAGAAATTAAATTGACAGGTTAGTATCGTGAGATTAGAAAGTTTAGCTCATGAGGGGCTTTGTACACAGCATGTGTCAGGTTCAATACCTATGTGGGCAATGTTGACTCAAAAAAGAAGCCCTATGGTCCAGAAAACAAGAGTGAAAGGAGGAATATGGAAACGGGTATGGGTACAGCTCCAAGGGGATATACTGCAAAGAACAAAAAGGTAAAACAGCCAAACATATAAGTGTATCCATGTACAATCCACAACAGAAGCTGTAAGGGGTTCCTAGGTTTCATGTCAGCCCAAAGGGATATATATATATATATATATATATATATATATATATATATATATATATATATATATATATATGTATATATATATATATATATATATATATATATATATATATAGATATCTATAGATATATATATGTACAGTGACACCTGTCTATTGTGGACACCTTTGGGACTGGCAAAAAGTGTCCACACTTGGCAGGTGTCCACAATAGACAGGTGTTTTTAACAAGAAAATTGACCTTTCGGTCCTGGACATTTGTGTCCACATTATACAGGTGTCCGCATTATAGAGGTGTCCACAAGGCCAGGTTTTACTGTATATATATATATATATATATATATATATATATATATATATATATATATATATATATATATATATATATTCGGTCGAACCTGTCTTAAGGAGTCACCCAAGGGACCCGGAAAAAGTGACCTCTTAGAGGTCTGGCAAAGTGCTCATTACTTCTACGCCAAAAACATTTCGTTCAAGAAACAAGGACACTAACGTTGTTTTTGTATGCTTCCTTATGTCCTTTTTTCAATTTTCTTGAATTTGTGTCCTGTTAACACCCATATCTACTGCTATATTTCGGCTATTTTTTCCTCTTTCCAATAATTTTACAGCCTGCTCCCTTTCTTTTAACATTAAACATTTTTCTGCCAGCAGGACTCCTGCCGATGGTGCCTCCCTCCAACATGTGGCTTGTCAGGCTTGACGCATTATTGCCCTGCTACTCTGATTAGTTGTGGAAGGCCCTTTATACGGGACCTTTTGTTACTGGGAAGCAAAATTATCTGACCACTGGCCACAAAAGGCAGGTGACTGTATAATAAAGGTATGATTAAATAGAAGTCCGACTGGAGGACTTTCAGGTGGCAATTTTCAGCAAATGACCTCTTAATAGAGGTGAACGCTATAACAGACTGGACTGTTTATACACCTGTCAAACGTCATTATGTTTTCTCAACTGTATACCCACTCATGGTACACCCAGATCTGAAAACTGATTATCATCTTTCTTTGTACACTTGTGCTAGAACCATACAAAAGTCAACCAAAATACAATGGTATTCCCTGCATCCTATATTTTTAGTTTCACATATCTGTCAAATGTTGTGAACAATGTTTTGTATGAGGTAACAAAATGGATAAGATTGATTCTTGTCTCGGAATCATCGAACTGGGAATAGAACGTTTGCGTTTTTTAACTCTTTGCTTTTGTAGTGCGTAAGCCAAAGGACGAGAAACGTCTGCGTTGCTCTGGCCGTCCGTAGTTGCAAGGATGAACGCTATGTAGATCTTTCATTATACTGGTCTAAGAAAGTTTGCAATGGACCCTCAGCTATTGACCTGCGCTACCCGGGCACGTCTGAAGCACTACGCCACTGTGAGGAGGTTGGTGCAACAGGACGCAGCACCAGATAATTCACGTGCCCCTTGCCCAACATGTATCTGCAGTAGAGACACAGGAAATCAAGTCAATCATAAGAGAACTGCCAAAGCACTGTGGACGAGCAATTACACAGATACCATGGAATCTTACACAGTGTTATATGGAAACTGGTATCCAAGGAAAAGTACCAATCTATTGATTCACTGCAACTGGGAACGGATGTAATGATCATATTCTTCAATGCTGTAAAAATTTCAGCTACAAAAGAGTTGCTATATGGACCGGGCATTCAGATGATGGATCTCCCAAAGAAGTGCTTTAGCTATATATACATGTTCAGACAACTAATATATAACATATAGTTTTGCATATGTAACTGGACCGAAAATTAAATGTATTTGCCAGTGATCAACGTATTATACTCAAAAATTACTGAAAATATCAAAATCCAAACTTGATTGATAATAACGGTATATCTTCATTAGAATTACTTCATAGGTGCAGTAGAGTAAGTATGGAATATAACAGTAACATAAGAAGTGAAAATATGGCACTTCTGTTTTTTACATGGCATAAAAAATTGGAAATACTGAATCAGTGAAATTGATTTGGTTTACTTGAAACAAGTTTTCTCTGATGACGTGCTAGATCTAGCATTATGCGAAGTCATGAATTTTTCCAGCAAGTAAATCAGTCAATCTTAAGGTCATTATGATGTACATGCACAGTCATTTGCATTTCGATTATCAACCACCATGTTGTTTCTTCATATAGGTCACAATGGTGTATGCGTCGGCCATCAAATAGTGTGGAAACTGACTATAATCATCCTTCCTTTCTACAGCAGACAGAAGCACTGTGAAACTGTTGGCACAGTATTTCCTTTTCTTCGTGTGAAAAGTTTGAATTATCTCGCACGTATGTCTTCATTTTTATATCTGTAGAGCTATTGACAAGCAAAGGAACAAGAGTTCAAAGTATTGAAAGATTATCAGCTTATTGTTTTCATTCATGTGTTTGAATAGCTATAGAGAGACGAAGGGCCACCCCCCCCCCCCATTTTGCAGGACCAGGCAGACCGAAATTTAATGGCAAGAAGGAAAATAATGAGACATGGCCGTGGATCTCTGTCTCAAGTAAGCTGAAGGCCGCAATTACCTGCCCAACATGCTCTCTGGCGAGGGGTTGGGGGGGGGGGCAGTATTAAAACGTAAGAACTGTGGAAAACCAAGAAGAGGTCATCCACAGGGTGAGGTCCTGCAGGCATAACCAAATGTGCCTAGCCCCAGTTAGCCGTGACTTAAACCATGTTAGTTGGATTGTAGCCCTGTTATAACAGAACCCAGGTGACATTGGTCCTAAATCATCGATTTTGACAACTGCATATTCTGTGCAGAGTAAAATATATAATATGTTGGTGACATTAAAATTTGCATATGAATTTTGATAATATGTTGCCCTTCTTTGTGGTTTGGGTGAGTTGGCGCCTTGGGAGAAGGGAATTAAAATTTCTCCTGGTTCCTGTGTTAAGAGCCCCCCCCCCCCCGCGCCTCCGCAAGGGTAGGTACAAAAATGGTATCTCAAAACAGTTCATCATTCATTACAGGTATACAATCATGTAAAGACATCCCTTGAGTATCCTTTATCCAGGTGCATTCTCCATGTTTTCGTCGAGCACTTTATAACGTCAAACAGTACTATATCGTTCAGTAATAAATCGTGCATGCGTTTTTGTGTCTGCTTCACAAATGATTCTGTATAATGTTTTTTCGATAATTTGTGCAAGCAAATATTTTCGAATATCCAGCTAACTTCTAGAATTGGTTCGAACATATTTTACACCAGGAGATTCCATTTTCTTTGAATTTTAGGTATGGTAATAAAACTTAGTCACTTTTTAATCAATTACAAGCGCTAGGTGCCTTGCCCATTATCATCCCCTCTGTTGTATGAACAAAAGATATATTGATTAATCTAAAAACGACACTATTGTACTTGCCATCTTGGCAGCATTGAGCTCCCTTAAGGTGATATGTTAGATTACCAGTAACTTTCACAAAATGGTACATGTAACCCTTACTTGTCATGAAGTGAGATGGAGTCTACATTTTCTGAAAGCTAAGAAACTAAAGATTATGTTAACAATTTTATAATGTTAGTTGATAGCTATGTTTGCGTAACACTTACACAAAAAGATCATAATTTACCACAGATATTGATTCAGCTTACTCAAATGTAGAGATGGAGGTGTCAAATCTGCAGTATACTAAAGTTAGTCCAATGAATGAGTGTGTTCAACAATTTTGAAACAAGAATTTGCTTCCGAACTTGTTTTAAACTGCAAATATAGTTCTGATTATATACAATAAACATGATTGAAAAAAAGGTGAAAAAGTAAAGACCAGCGGAAATAATAACAAAGTTAAAAAAGACAAATGAACAAACAGAAAGGAAAAACAAAAAAAATAAAAAACAACACGAGTGAAAAATAAAAAAAAAAATATGCACTTGACATTGAAACTACGGAGTGTTGCGCAGCGGTATGCCTGGGAACATAGAAAGGTATAAATTAAAAGCTTTCTCAGCCGTACACATATATCGTGTTGTTCCGACCAAAAAAAAAAAAAAATTCAGCACTCTTCGTATACCAAACAACACCTGGTCTTATTATCTCGCTGCCGACAATGGCTTGTCAATTTAAGGATTTGTTTTCCACAGAACAGTCTGATAAATTAACTTTTGCATCATACACCAGACGTCGCTTTCAGCTACTCAACACCTGAAAACAAAAAAACATAGCAAAAAACATCATGGAAAAATTAAAAAATATGCACTTGACATTGAAATATGGAGTGTTGCGCAGCTTAATGACTGGGAACATAAAAAGGTATAAACTAAAAGCTTTCTCAGCCGTACATATATGTAGTGTTGTTCCGACAAAAAAAATAAATGATAATAATAAAAATATAAAAAATTCTCAGCACTTTTCGTAAATCAAACCACACCCGGTCTTATTATCTCTAGGCCGACAATGGCTTGTCATTTTATGGATTTGTTTTCCACAAAACAGTCTGATGAATTAACTTTTGCAGCATGCACCAGACGTCGCTTTGAGCTCCTCAACACTTGATGACTGACGTCTTTTTGCTTTGTGCTATCTATCCGTTAAAGAGTCCCTGCGAGCACAGTTATGCCGCACGCGAAGGGTCACGTGACTTTCAAAAACTGTCTGGGGTCTGTGCCTGGGAATGAGGTAGTTGCTGTACTTGTATTGAGTAAGTCCTGCCTCCCACACGATCATGAGCCTCCAGCACAAGCACACCCACGCCAGACTCGCTCAGCAACTTGGCAGCTGACAAACCTACATTGAGTAAGGCATTTTAATTTTCAATCAAAGTAATTCATATTACCGAGTGTAATATCCGACACTTCATTGCTATCAATTTGAGGAATCCGACAGCCAAGTCGTTTAATCCCCCTGCAGATACCGTATATTGCCCTTTTTTTGACATACGTATTGTAATTAATTAAAGATTTTTTTTTCTCCAAAAATTAATCAAACCGTACTTCGTAAAGACCTCGTACCTCGCTTTCGCCAACAAAGCGGGAAGTTCCAATTATTTTGTTACAAAATCAATATTTGTCAAAACTAACTAATTCTCATATTTTGTGACAAAATTTAATATTTTCCAACCCAAATAATTCTTATATCTTCTGCTTTATTTCTCACCAAGCACACACAATTTAAAAACGTAGTTATGGCATGAAGAAGACAAGTTGTTTCATGTTAATTTGAAGAAGTCAAATGAGCGCGCTGTTGCTTCTTTGCATCTGTTATATGGGTTTTACAGACAAAACGTACCAGATCAAATAGTGTTACACAATCTTGTTTGGCTTATGGCTGAAAAATATAATAATAAAACTGTCAAATTGATTCCTTGATAGGCTCCATGCTAACCCACAATTTTGATGTTCGCTGGCACGAGTTTTGGCGTACAAATAGCCAAGCCCAAGACACTGGCAAGTTAAAAATGCCAGTATTTGACTTCCGGTATACCACCATTTATCGCATCTGTTGAGTTGTGACCAATTATAAATAATGTCGCCACGTGAAAATTGCGCGAGATGCTTGCCAGGCTATAGCATTTTTATCAGTTTCGAAATGAGCCCATGCTCAGATACGAGCATGGAATCGGACATGCTCTCAGTGCCCAATACGACTAAAGTCGAACCACTTAAAATGAAGTTTTACTGAATTATAAAGAGGGTGCTGGATTCATATTCCTTGTAAAAATAAAAGGTCTTTCACTTACGTATCAGCATGCCTGAATTTACATAAAATACATGCCAGGTCAACAGTTTGTCTTGGCGCGTTTGGGTGCAATGCGCCCATAGCGCGCCAAGGAAGGTTATTGACGCAGTCCAAAATGCGGCACTGTATGTGATATAAACATTGCCTGAATGTTATGACGTTGGAGGACCAGCGTAGGCCTACGTGTCGCCGGGGTAGCATTTTGCTCCACTCAGCGAGAGGTAAACACCTAGTGTGGATACTCATTTCTGTACAATGTTATTTCGGTAGTCAAATGATTTCAACGTAACATCGCACAAAATGGATGTTTCTAAAAAAAAAAATATTAAATAAAAAATAAATAAAAAGTAGGGGCCTATCAAACTCATTTGAGTGCATGGCGTCATAAACATCAATTAGTCAATTTGTGAGTAACAAAAAGAACAAACAAGCTGAACACACTGTCATAATAACCTTATTCCCTAGTGGATATATTGTAAAAGAAGTAAAAAAAAATAGCCCTATTTATCAATTGACACATTGCTAGGCAGAGGAAGTAGTCCGATCCCAAATATACACTGAGTTTAAGATGCTTTTTTTCAATGTAAAACCCCACGTTACTTAGGGGGCGGTCCCAAAACTGAGCTGCTCCAGTTTTTCATCTCCTATCAATGTTGATAGCTCCTGTTATAGAGTTTCATCGCAGTGGGCATAGGATGTCCTATAGTCACTGGTGACACAGTTCTTTAACTGTGTTATAGCTAAATGTTAAGTTGAATTATCACTTAAGCAGTGGCTTGGCGAAGATTTTGATGAAAGAATCCAGGAAAGGCCATTACATTGATTAAAAGTTTCAGAGAGATCATAAAATAAAATTTATCATTTGTTTGTAAATAAATACAACATTTGAGTGAAATTAATTTTTATTTTAGAATGCCAAAAACAGAATATAGGCCTGAAAGATGTGAATAATTTAGAAAATGAAAAATGAATACTTTAGGGGCCAAATAACCAATTAAAAAACAAAACCAATCAGAGAAAATACGAAACATGAGGTTGTAAGATAATAAATTCTTGTATTAACGAGTCTTACAATACACTCATGTCTCCTCTATACAACCCCAGGCTGGCTGAAGACTAGCAAGCCCCTTCAGGTATTTATACCACTCACACTTGGTCATGTGACCACCTGCCTCCAGTTTTTTTGACATGAACTAAAGAAGAAAATATTTATCTGGCCGAACTCCGACTTTTTCGATGTGCATGTGAAAGGAAGTTAATGTGACTTTGTGTGTGTTAGCCAAAAAAACTTTCACATGTCAGCTTAGGGCATGATCTTCTCTTGTGATTTGTGTCACGTTTGTAAAGTTTGCCCTTTAATTGTGAAGGACAGATCTTTTGGTAAACTGGATATACATGTTTGTGCAACTGGTTTACTAAGTTTTTAAATAAACATCTTTTTTTTATTTCCTTTATTCCCCATTTAATCCCCATTTCAGGTGCCACGTAGAACTATTTTTGATTGCCAATTCACTCGCATGTGGCAATGTGTAATATCGACCTGTTTACAAGCACCACTGCATCCATCCACCAGCAATGTGTAATGCATTCAACATGTTGAACACAAGCAGAACCGCCAGTTCATCCTGTTAGCCATGTTAGACTAGTGTCTAGGAGATCGCACGACAAGGAGGCAGGTCAGGAAAAACTGCAGCGGCTCGACTCCCCTTCTTGCTTTCGTAAATTTCAAATTTTTGGATAAAAGTGTAAGGAACATTGTAAAAATTTCAGGCCGTCATTTCTGGTCTCCAAAAGTAGTACTTCCAAAACAGTAAGTCATCAATTTGAATAGGAGGTCCACCTTCGTGGAAGTTAAGGTGTGGTCTGAAACAATAGAAAACTTCAGTTGGAGGTCCTTACTGGAAGTTAAGGTATGGTCTTAAACAATAGGAAAGTTCATTAAAATTTACATAAGGCGTGATAGCAGGGGGCCCGTTAAAACACAAAACAAAACAAGTCCCCTCTAATGGGGACGATTCGAAATTCTAGAACTTTTGTATAGGGTTCACTGGATACGCCTACAATACAAACCTACATATATATGTGAACATGGGTTAGAATGACACCTCTGCCTACAGTAGCTTTGAAGACAAACCCATTCAACATTTAAACTTTTCATTTGCCCCTAATTAACATGATAATTATTCTTCAACTGTTGTTTCTGGTTCACTGGATGCACTAACAGCACAAAGATTATGAAATTAGTGGCATGGCAATTCTACCTATACAAGTTTTGAAGATATTTAGGGTTTAAATTTTCACGGGGCACGGAGCGGAGGTGGGGCTGTGATCTAGGCATGGGACGCACGCATTAAGATACCAACAGGACAAAATTTATCTGATATATTCAGTCAGCTCACAATTTTTCACGCAACCAGATGGTGTCATTTTAATGAGTTTTCACCGTACCTGGTCGAATAACCAGCATCTGTCAGCGTCATTTCGCGGTGATTCGCGAACAGTGGGACATATTATGGACGGACTATTATGGTAGCCTGTGTAGTGGACATGAATAGACAATCAGAGCGAATATTGATTATTACAGGCATACAGACATAGCCGCCATAACATATATCCAAAAATAGGGCCTCGCATGTACCGCAATCCACATATAAAGCAGAAAGTGACTGGAAGAAAGACAAGGAAGAAAAATATAATAAATGCAGCACCATCCACTGCTTTGAATTTACCATATATTATAAATCTTGATTTAAGGTAATGTCAAACCTGGCAAAGTGACTTCCCTCCTGCACCAAAATTAATATCACAGAAAGGTGCATTTAGACATTACAATCCCATATATTCAAATGACCACAAGGTTTTGCGGAATCTGTCTGCACTAAAGATTGAACTCAAATCAAAGTTGAATAAGCACAATCATTTTTGGTAAAAATGTGTTTTGGTTAACTTTTTAAAATTTCTTGAAAACTTTGCAAGATAAAATGGCCAAACATGTGCTGCTATGATACCAATACATGTATCTACGAAAAGGTTTCGGAAAGTTTTAATAATTGTGGGTGTTTTTAACAATGATAATGGAAAATTATAAAATAGCTGCTTTTGTCAAAATTGGTAAAGTTGGTGGCTCTTAAATTTTGACACATATTTAAAAAGAAACTCTTCATTTCTTAGAAAATCTCTTATACATTTGCTCTAAAGAATTTGAGAATAGATTAGTCCTCATTTGATGAAACTCCCATAATTAGTTTTAGAAAGATGTCAGTAAGTAAAGCCACCCAAGTCAAGAAACTTTGCAAATAGTCCCAATCTCTGCACATCGCTTTTCTTATTCCTTGTTCATTTACTTTCGTCCTTCACCCTTTTATCTTTCTTTCTTTCTTTCTTTCTTACTTACTTCCCTATCTCTCTCAATCTTTCTTTTCTTTCAATTCCGTTTTCAAACTTTCCTCTATCTGTCCCTTGTCTGTTTGTACATTTCCAGAGTTTCCCCTGTACTGTGACGGACGAAGCTTCATGTATGCTCGTTTCAGGAGTCATACAAGTACCACGCACCCTTTTTGGTGTTCTGCGTTTCACTAGCATCTGTTGTTTTGAGGTTAAATTTCACGGACCAAAGTCCATGTTTTAAGGCAGTAGAGACTCTGAAGATTTTGATAGCCATTTTGAATGAGAAAAAAAAAGTGCACTTGAATTAAAATAACTGTCATTTCGCCGAACCTAAATTTTAAATAAGGGTCACCTAAAAATTTTTTATCGATTTTATTATTGTAATTTTTAGAGAAAGATATTTATGGTACAGAGGGTAAGGTATCTAAGATCTTTTCATTGATTTCATTTTTCTATAATAGTTTTCTAAAGAGGGGGATATTACAAATGAGCTACAAAACTCCCGCTGTTGAAGACAAACAACTTATTCAAAGTTGGAGACACTTTTCGCTGCATAGCTTAATTATATTTCTTTTGAGGTTAACATTATGAAAACTGACCGGATAATTTTCAAGTAACTCTTCCTTTAAAATAAAAGTGTTTGGCGAAATGACAGTGACTCGAAAAATGCCCTTTGGCCCTTCAATTCCAGCTCACCTTTCTCATTGAAATGCATATTAAAATCTTCAGAGTGTGTACCTTCTGAAATATATACCTTGGCCATTCAACAACAGAGGCTTCTGAGACGCAAAACACCCCCAAGAAGGAGCCGTGGTACTGGTACAAATCTGTCAGAGAGAGCATCGGCCTTCTATACCGAATAGTATCTGAACGAAAGAAAGTAAAAAGAAACAAAGAAAGATAAAAGGGCGAAGGACGAAAGAAAATGATAAAAAATGAAAAAAGCCATGTGCACAAATTGTGATTACTTGCAAAGTTTTTTGACTTGGGTTTCTATATTTACTGTCAACTACGAGTCGTACGACTCAGCAAACTTCATACGAATTCCTTTAACCTAAACACCCGGTACATATTCAACTTATTTCTTAAACTCTTAAAACAACATACAGTGTGTTGTAATAGATACCTGGGATTTGATTGTATTTAGTTCTATGTAATTTCATGCTTTCAAATTCCCTGTGCAAAACTGCAAGGTCCCATACGGCCGTGTGTGTGTGTGGGGGGGGGGGGGGGAGCCAGTAACTGCGATAAACTAAAGATATACTCATGGACGCAAGGGTCTATCACAAAAGTAACTGGCATGACCCGCTCAGCAACAGATGCAGTGACGCAACAAAATATGCAATCGGTCATGCGCGCGTTTATCATGCCTGCTGTCGGGATGCTTGGAAATGGATGTCGCCAGCTTACCACTTACTACATATGGAAGTTTTCGGGTACATCCTGTAACACATCTAAATTAACATGCCACCCTTGCAAGACCCCTTTCTTATATAGCTGCGTGCTAACATAAATTTTCTGCTATTCCATTCCTGCAATGGTAATGATCATTAATACCCTGCTGATATATATATATATATATATATATATGTATATATATATATATATATATATATATATATATATATAAAAATATATGTATATATATATATATATATATATATATATATATATATATATATATATACATATATAAAACGTTCCACTAAGTGTGTCTGCCAATTGACAGTCTTTTTCCAAAAGAGGGCATGATGTGTGAATACTCGATGTTCATAGCTTCGATAGTTCGTCTTCATTTTAGCTGTTAAAGAAGCTGTTTGAAATAAGATATGACATACGTGCATAATCAACCCGCATAAAACAAAACAAGATTGGAAACCTGTTAAATTAGTCTTTGTTTAACCAGGAAAGTGTTAGAATTACCAGCTCAAACTTTCAATCATGGCCTAATAGAGACAGGTCATTCGGGAACTTAATGGGACCTAATATGCGTATAAACCAATTGTGTATTTGTATCAGACGTGCATGGGGGGAAACAAGACACTTTAGCGTTTCACACTTAATGATAGAGCAAGCGGGCTGTATAAACAGCCGATGCTCAGCTAACCTAGAGATTCATCACACTTCTGGTTCTGTAAACTTGCCATAGGATCAAGGTCACCCATATATTGAGCAATTTTGACCTCTGAGAAAGAACACTAAAATTGCAAAATCAAGGTTCCAGTTCAAGTGGTTGTCAAGTTATGATAAAGGGTAAAATTCGCAGCAGTGCCACCTGGAAAACAACTTTGTTTGACCCTGTCAAAAAAGACATAGGCACCAGGTTTCAGCCGAATCATAGTAATCGTTGATGAGAAATAGTCGAAAAAATCTAAAACAAAAAAACAAGCGTACAAATTTGAAACAAATTGCAGCGTCGCCTGATGATCAAATTCAGAACAAGGAGTCTAGGAGTGTCCCTGTGTGATATCAAAACAATCGAATGAGCGGTTTTGGAGAAGATTTTTCAAGATTTGCCCCCCTCCCCTATATATATATATATATATATATATATATATATATATATATATATATATATATATATATGTAATCACTGGAGCATGACGTTTTGGGCAAACCTCGTAGAGACCGACCGAAGGTACTTTGCCACCAAGTTTGAAGTGAATCTGGCTGACGGTTTTGGAGAAAAAAGTCGAACATGTAAATAAGCATTAGAATGCCCATTGACTTGCACAGTAATCAATAGGATAGGTGTATTTACTGATAAGTACCCGAACTGAAAAAAAAAATGAATCGGTAAAAATCAGGAATCCACAGCAGTTCCACCTAGTGAACAACTTTGTTTGACCCTTCTGCAAGAGACATATCCACCAAGTTTCAGCTTAATCTGAGTAATGCTTCTGAATGAGAAGTTTTAAACAGCAAAAACGCACAGAAATTCATAACGAAAATCGGAAAAAATTGCAGCGCCATCCTATGAACAAATTAAGAACTAAAAGTAGCTAGGAGTGTTCCTGTGTGGTATCAAAGCAATCGAGTGATCAGTTTCGAAGACAAGATTTTTTGAGCAACCATCGCCCATCACAGCACCTTGTAGTTCAAGCCCAAGATTACTGTACTGTTTAATCAGGGCAACGTGACCTTTACTTAGAAAGAGTAGACACAGTATTTTCCCTTTGACGTAATACACATCAGGTATGCACATGTTTCATGTGTAACCTCACTAGAGTATGTGAGTATGTAGCAGTCGTACCAGCCATCGTGGAATGGGTACGGTTGACGGAGCGTGGGAAATTATTTTCCCTGGAGAGTACTTAAAGACATACACCATATATTCCACTTAGCTTCCATTCTGGTTGGAATCATATCGTCCTAGCTTAGTGTCCAGGGCGTAGCATCTTGGAAGAGCAGTTTTTCTAGGTAAAACCCAAGGTGTGCCGAGATGCACCGGATCCAAAGCTAAGGACACGAAACTAAGCGTACAACGTCTGGTAACTGCAGTAAGAGGAGTGTCTCTGACGAAAAAAATAAAATAAAAAAAAAGATATCCTCATGAATATCCCATTGTACTCCGAGTGTCTTAACCACTGCTCTACTGGAATCTCATCGACAAATCCCTTATCACTGATAAAGAATTTTGTCGGATCGAAACCTGTGGTCTGCACATTAGCCATGACACCAATAACTACTCAATGCAAGTCTTCTCTGGTGTCTAGAGACTGGGTCAGAACATCAACGTAAAAAATCATTCAACAATTTTTTAACGAAAGGATCGACGTTATGATATATCATCAACTGTTTTTACACAACATATGTACTTGACCTTGGGCAATACATGCCGCCGAACAGATGCGTTGACATGTCTTAATGAACTGAGCTGCCATTAATGTAGCACAAAAAAGCGGAGGGCATCACGATCATAAATTTGAATGCAAACTTGATTATACACGGCTTTGACGTCTGCTTGTACTGCGTTACCACATAGACCAAACCACACTGACAGAAAGCGTAGTATGTTGACTTAATCACGGCCTTGTGGGCAACGTTCCTTTAACAACGAGCTTCAAAACGAGCAGCACAATAAAAAACAACGCGTAATTTTTCAAGGTTTGTTGGGGTTCAATACACAGTGGTGGGGTAAATACCACACAAGCGCAGCGTCATTCAAGGAATCTGCCGGGACTTGCTCTGATAATTTTCGTCTAATACACCATATTTAAAGGTCCCTGCTATATTTGGAACACAACTGACCTCTGGTGACACAAACCAGATTGAGGCTGTGATGGACACCGCTTCAAGTCCCCATCTTCTTACATGTTAAATTTGCTCACTTTGTTGGCTCATATCTGTTATTAAAACACTTTTGAATATAACCATTGTTTGATTCTGGCAGGGAAATTTTAGGACGGCAACAGTGAAGAAAAATATAGGTCTTCAGTGTTTGATTCGTTTTTACAAAGCTGACTGTGATATAGTCTGTTAATATGAAATACGTTTTCATGGGAACCTGTTTTACATCCTCTGATTACAAAACGTACTGTCTGTTGAATTCACATTTTAAAACCAGTCATTTATTTGGGTGTGTAATTGGTACTACCTTGGAAATCATTTTTTAAACCGGTTCAACACGCATGTTTCATCGCAATCTTTTTAGTCCTAATTAAAAACAATTAGGTCTGCACTGACCAGTTTGCCCAATTAACAAGTCAATTGAGCTTTAGAATTAATATATACCTGCGATTGCTAATTATATATCCCTAAAAACCCACATTTTATTCAACTATAAAATTACGATATGAGCCAGAAAAGTTAGCAAATTTAATATGTTAATGAATGCAGACATGTTTTGATTTCCAGCCTCATTCTTGCTTCTGCCCCGAGAGGACAGTAGTAACACATTGCAGCGACTTTTGAATATGGTGTATAGTCTGCCAATCAATTTTTCTTATTTCCGGATTCTATCTTTCATATAAGATAATTTTGAGGTGTAAGATTAGCAAAAAGCGCGTTAAACGTTGGTACCTGTGGTGCCATCACCTCGACCAGTCTTGTTAACTAAGCGAAGTTGTAGGTTGACCTTTTCCTCGCTTTGATCTTTGACTGCCGGATTTTGAATGAGATTGCATAGCACGAGAGTTACCTAACTTTCTTGCTGTGAGCGCTCTGCTTTAGCTGCTACACCACAGATACGATCACTCCTTTCATCGGTAGCTTCCCTTATACAAGTGACCATGTCTTCAAATTGCAAGTAAGTACCTGACTCACATTAATTTTGAATTATTTTCTGGACCATCTAAATTGAACATAGCGTTGTCCAATCCTTGGCTAATTCGACGCATGTTATGTGCAGACTTGACAGCTGTGGGCTTACACAAGGTTTTAACTATGTCTTCGGTAACCTGATGCTTTGGACTTTAAAAAATATTTTTTCATATCTAGTGCGCGCTTATGACCTTCAGCGCCACCTGCAATTTGAACACTTAGGGCTTCATTGGCGTCGGCTGATGTACACTGCAATAACGTGCTATCTTAATGTCGGGATCTTTGCACAACTTGTCAACATTAAGCTAAAAGCGTTTGACAAAGGAGTGATGTTTTAAAGGTTAACAGAGAAAACTTCTAATTCTACCTTGGGTAGACGTAAAAGGTTGCGCAAAGCATTATCTGTCTGACCTTGACCCACTACCTGACCTACGACCTGATCTTTAAATGTTTGTAAGGTGTCACTCGACCTGGACTCACGCTTGAAAGATGTAGTCGTAGATAAAGCCTTAATGTAATTGAGCGATACTACTACGAAATACATGTCATGATCAATGTTCATTGGTATCTTAAGCAACAACCTGTTCATGAAAGAACCGTTGTTTTTCAGCTGATCTACTTATTCCGTAATTGAACTCAAATCCGTGGCCAGTGGAAAGCACGTCCGACCCGAAAGTGAATATGGCAATGTAAGCACGCCTCCTGGGTGTAACCGTGACTTTTATGACAATATGGGAAGTAAAGGCCGCGGGAGGCAAGTATGATTGGTCGACTGAGTGATGGTTGCAAAACGTTGCAGAGAGCGCTGTTTGTCCGATGTAACAAGTAAAACAAATGTTTACACCTTGCATCAAGTTTCCACATTGCACGAAATATAAATAGACTTCACCTTTTCGCCCAATAAATATGAAAAAAAAATTATAAATTTATTAATTCTCAGTTATTTATGACCTTTTCAGTGACAAAACAAGTTATTTTTATGTAAATTGTGACTGTGAAGGACGACATTTTATTAACCATATCTGCTCACTTTGGTGGCATATATCAAAGAAATAATGGTGATGGCAAAATTAGCACACAACTGTGTAACCTAACCTTTTTTAATTGTTTGTAGCATTTATGCCCTTTAAGGTCACCTTAGTTTGAATATGTTTGAACCCAAATGCACAAGTGTGAAGAAATTGAACACAATATTGCAGACCAATGGGATATAGGGCTTTGATGGTCACAAAATATATTAAAATAACAATGGAAAAATATTACGCAAATATTTTTCTTTCTTCATGTGACTATCTAGTATATGTAAATAACACTTAGAGATGCATATAAGAAAAGTACAGTACACAGTTACAAGTGACGGATGTGCCAGATTTGTAGCCATCTATGCCACAAAAAAAATTTCTTAGCTGCATTTACTCACTTTTGATGGAAGGTAGCTCAAAAGTAAATATGATATTAAAACTATCGCTCAATTTATAATTGTTTCATACTTTTTGACTCGCCAAAGACAATTCTGAACTAGCATTATATAGAAAAGGCCATAAACAAAAGTTAGGGAACTTACTGTTGAAGAGTGAGACAAAAGTAATGTGCTTGAACCTTTCCTTCCAAGATTCTTTCATTCCCTTTATACTAAATTTATACTGTTACTTGTGCAATATTACCTAGCATAAAGTTAAAAATCTTTATTTAACTAAACAAGTTGTACTTTGCCTGCTGACTGAGAGACACTGATGGTGTAACAAGGACTTTATAACATGTGTCCACATATTGTGTTAACAAAGTTTAAGAAATGTGAAGGGAGCCAAGGTATATGGAAATCACTTTCAATTTCTTAGATAGGGGGGATGTTGATACAGTACCAGTTACTGGAAGTTCCATTCCAGATACCGGACTGGATTTCCTACTTTGATGTAACCCACTTACCACCACGCGCCCCCCCCCCTCATCTTCCTAGGTAGTAAAATAGTCTTAGAAATTGTACAGCTGTTTTCGAAGTGTTTTTATCCTGCCTGTAAGCAGTGTACCAGCCACAGACCTGCATTCTCGTAAACAAGTAATCCGCACCCATACCAGGCGATTCAACTGTAAATCAGCTGCTGTTCTTCCATCGTGAATAATGTCGAGCTGTGGATCAACAAAAGGAAGTACGAACCGCTTTCCTTGATAGTTGGAAAGCCTTCGACTGGGTGTGGCATTCCAGTCGTTTGTATATATAAAAGAAAGCGGGTATTGAGGGAGACCTTCATGAGTGGCTCTTGGACTATCTTAAAAGCATTATTAACGTGTGGTTATTCAAGACCAATCCTCTAGATTGGTCAAAATGTGTGGGGTTGTACCACATAATTCCTCATACACACTCCTTGTCTTTCCAATTTATAGTAACGATACATTTTGAATCTTGCCCGAGTTAATATCAAACTGTTTGCTGATTGGTCACCACATTCCATTTGAATATTCAAAATACTATTGCTGCAGCTGAAGATTAGATTTGCATGTAATGACCAATGATCCAAAGATATATTGTGACATCCATTGCCTTACAACTGACTTTACGCTCATCGTATGTCAAATAAATAGGTAAAATCATACAATGTCATTTACATCAGGTAGAAAAAATTGGAAACTAACCATTTTACGTATGATCAGACCGATACTCGACTGTGGCAGTTCAGTTTAAAATGTCTGTACCCTATTGGATGACCAGCAACTGGAAAATATTGAGTGAAATGCTGCTTGTATCGTCACTGGCACTAATTATATGAAGAGACAGAATGATTAAATTCAGCAAAGCATCAAGAGATTTCTAATGTGACGCGGTTGTATGAAGTTGCAAATAAGCCAGATCCCGAATTCTTATACTCTCTATTTGATACTGCTTCAGCATTGGGAAACTAGACTTATGAGACTCAATAGCAATTCAATCTATTTAATATTTAAGCTGCCACTAACTGTTTCATCACTCATTGCCCCTGAGCTCCTTGATTGCGGAATCACGGGCCCCTGCGTATTTATTGCCCTGCTTGAATCAACACATTTAAATCGAAAATTACGAAGCCTGTTCTCCTACCTATAAATTTTTCAGAACTGCAAAAATTTGGTTCTATACTTCTTGCAGTTCAAAACATGGCGTCCGTCTTGGTGCTGCTTGATTAAATTCTCATTTGTTTGAAATCAGTGTGAAAGATGCACCTTTGCTGGCTTGCTGGTTATCTAGTGAAGATACCGCATAGACTGTATTGTATTGCTAAATTCAGTCTCCACTTGAGAAACATATTGATTTTTTTCTGCAGTGCATGAATTTAATTTAAAAAATGAGCACTTCGAACAAACAGGTACTGGTTAATCAAAATTTAACTGAAAAGGACTCAGGATTGATATATTGTCTCGCTACCAGCTACCTTATACATGAAATCTCACTTATATTACATTGCTTTACCATCTGCCATGTCATTGTGGTTTTCATCGTCTGTCGTTGTGCATGTTTTTACTTCGTTTTTCTTGCATGAGCGATTTCAGTAGGGCTCTGCCCTTTTCCCACGTGCTACAGGAATTGCATATTGTATATTTGATGTACTTTACTAATAAAGTATGTTTAAACCAAGCAGCGCATGTGCCGTGCGTATTTAAGGCAGCCCAAAGCAACATACATCATACGTCCTTTAGAAATAGTGTCTGGAGTCATGCTAGTAACCTGATCAGCTACCGTTCTTAAGCATGAACCACACCCGGATTATCAATGGAATATCAATCAATGAATTGGGCCCTTTCCCGCTCAAATAGCACACAAGCAATCAGATGTAAATTGTCATCTTTCTGAAATTTTTACTTATATGTCTCGTTATTAAATACATTTTTGCTGAGATTTTTATGTCAGACCGTTCATGATGGCACACCCTAGGTCAATACCTGTCCTTGGCCTGGGTGTGCACCCAAACTGCGTCAAGGAAAGATATTGACTCAGTGGTAATGTGACCAGGAATGGGTTATATACTATCTAGAATATAGCTTGAAGTTTGCATTAGTGCCCAGCTTTCTTTAAATGGACGACCATAAGCAAACAGTAGGCATACTCTGGCCAACCCAAGCAAAGGCAGAAGGGTATGTAGCGACCGTACCTTATGAAACAAACGTCCTTGACCCAGTTCCCTCCAACAGCAACAACACCCATCTGTAAAGCGTGCAGGAAACACATTTTCCCCCAACCTTTTGCGTGGCAAGCTTGCTACAAAGCGTGCTTGCATGAAGAATAGCGTGTTTTATCTTTTTGTTAATTTGTAATGGTCCAATATAGGGCCATGCCATAATGAAATACATATGCAATATTTTATCATGTGTCTAGTTTCAGCACGCGTGAATATGAATGGTTTGTCAAGGAACTTGACACACTTGTTTGCTTTGCAGTTTAGTGTCTGGTGTCTCTATGCAATTTCGAAGCAATTCGCCAAGTGCTTTTGGAGAACATTTTATTTGATGTTGTCCAATAAATGAAGTATAAAATATAAAAATCGCTTGACCATAACCATTTAAGCAAATTTAGTAGAGACTCACCCAAGATACATCTCCACCAAGTTTGATGTGAATCTGGGTCACATTTTTTTGGGAGAAGCCAAAAATGTGAACCACCATTGCATCCACATTGATGCTAAAAAAACGACAAAAAAAATCATGTGAAACCTGAAATTCACCAGCCCGTAAACTATTAAACATACTTGGTAGATACTTACCCAAGGTAAATCCCCAGCAAGTTTTAGTGAATGTGGCAATTAGACAGTTTTAGAGAAGTCCAAAATGAGAATTATCATTGTATTCACCATTGACTTAAAAAGTTAATCATTGTAATCTATGCGTTGACAAATAAGTATCCAACTTACATTTGTTAAAAATCAGGGATCCGAAGCAATGCCACCTAGTGGCACCTGGAGAAAAAACCTAAAATGTGAATTGTTGGTGGATGACGGCCGCACGACGGACACCCTTTAAATTCAGCTGACTGACATAAAGCATAAATTCATAAACCACCAAAACATCAGCATCCAGCTTTCAATAACGCTGTCAAAAAGAGTTTTACGACTTAATTAACATAATGTAGGGGTTAGCGGCAAAATCATGAACTGACAAAAATGCCTTTTTCCATTTTCATATAGTTTGGTACTTTTCCTTTTTTGTCATGAAAAATGAATTCGATAAAAGCAAAATTAATACGATAAAATGAAAAAAAATGACCGTCTTTGAGCTGGCTTTAGCGCGTGCATCCCTGTTGACAAATGTATGCTAAATATTCTGCCAAATTTTGGATAGCAGTCGACTGGTTTCCACAACCCAGTGCTGTAGGGAGACATCTCGGCATTCCAAATACGCAACGTTTCAAGTACCCAATTTTCCCAAAATACAGTCTAGGCCTACAATTCATATATTTAAATTATTTAGCCTATAAATGTACTAAGAAATGCTGAAGGTCTCCCTTTTATTACTTGTAACACTTTACCTTTATGACAATTCCATACTGTGATTTAGTAGGCCGAAAATAACATGCGTCATTATAGGCTATATAGACTAGCTATCGACAATTTATTTGTAAAACACAGGGAAACTGACAAGAAAATCTACTAACAAAATTTACAGGGCAGGTATTGCTATAGATATCAAACTTTCAGGTCTACATAGGCTGCTCACCTTGAGACTTGAGAGTGCCACAGGAAAAGATATTGACTGAAGTTGAACTCTAAAGTGGTAAAAGTAGTTCTTGTACAAAGAGTTTACTTTTTGTTCATCGTCTCACTTTGCCTTGCCTTGTCAAACCTGTAGCCTATCTCGTTTGCTATATGTTTTGGTGCCATAAGGACGAATTGTATGGCTACAGCATTTCGTATAATTTCTGGCAGTCAAGTGCAACATCTTATACAATCGAAAGTTATATACATAAGTTGGTTCTAGGACTTGATACATATCTTTAAATTAATGACGAAGTTCATCATGTGAATATTTACAATAGAGTTTAAGTGTTTTCAACTTTATTAAGTCTCTATTTTCAGCAGCTTTAGTTGCCTGAAAAATTGGGCTGTATGAGCAATAAATGTGGCATTACAAATTATACGGATAGCCTTTTTTGAAGCAAAGAAATACGTTCATATGAAAGACCCCAAACAACCCAAAACAAGCGTACTTATAGTAAATAAGTACTATAATATAGTAAATTTTCGAAACATTGGATATTTTGAACATTGACAATGCCGTACATTCGAGAGTCATTATACTAAAGTGTATCCATCGTATGGTAGGCAAACCACTTGCATGCTTATCGGATTCTAGGTCCATTTTTGCATCTGAGTTTAATTTGACTGGTGGTTTTTGGAGTCCAGGTCCAACAGCTATTTGCCGTAGGTTTGCTAAGCAGACAGGCCAACCAACCACTTATAATTATGTGTAATAGGTTTTTTTTAAAGTCGCATCCCATACTCAGGAGAAATATGTGAATACATGGAAGGACAGTAATAATACAAATTGTAAAAGCTTGAGGGCCACCATCTGGTGGGCATGGCAAATATTACGAACCTCAGATACTGCACCACACTCGTGTTCATCACAGGTCTGGGCTATACGCACCTTCACACATAAAGCTAGTATTAATTTCCTTAATAAATATGCAATGACAGAATGAATGAAAATAAAGATAATAATAAAACGAAGCTGTTGCTTGTGCTAAGTTCCTCGCCACTGTTTCAAAACCTCAGCACCTTGTAAATTTGTTCACTTTAGCGAGGGCTTGTGGGCACAAGTGGCCTGAAATGCTCGAACGAGATTTTGTTGAATTAGATGACAGCAAACTCAATTGTAACATCAAAATGGTTGAAGCAAAACCACAATCTCCCTTTATCCGCACATGAAACCGAATTTATTGACACCAATTTCTTATGTAAACCTCACACGGTCATTGCATAAATGTCATGAGATTTTTTTTACATAATCACTCTCATGAAGCCTCTTACAAGTCACAATTCAGAACTTGATACTTGCATAGCCAGCATTATCACCTCTCCAAATTACTCAACAATTCAAGATTACATGAGGGTAAACACTTATACTATGTACGTACCCAACAGAGATAGTCAAGTAGCCGCACCTTCCACTACCACTTGTGCGTCTTATATTCTCACCCAGTGATCCTTTACGCAATAAAGTTAGTTAAGAGGCTGAATCTGACACAACCATCGCGTGTCATGTTGTGACACAGTGTTCACATTGCCACTAGCTGCATTAAGGATCAAACAATACATGGAAATATACCTATGTATCAAAAAAATACAAACAATGAAATGCCAATGGATTCATAAATTAAGGACACAATGCCCTGCAAGTAAGCATGTATACATTACTTGATTATATTCATATTCAAAACAATATGCCAAAACATACATCTTTAAACAATATCCGTCGTGACATTATATTCCTCCCCCCCCCCCCTTTTTTTAACTTAGGATGCTTCAGAATCCAAAACATCATTAAAAAGAACATTCTCAGAATCAAGAAAATTCGCCAGCATATTTTGCAAGAATAAACAAACAATGTCATTAGTATCCTGGGGTCAGAGGTTCCAGAACTTAACCAACCGATGGGATAGGTCATTCAGTACCTATCCTTGTAACTGCAGCAAATCTGAGATATATACGTAACTACCAAATAAAACAAAGGAAAAAGAAAATGCGAAGATTATGAGGCTTACATGGCCCACTACAAACAGACAGACAGACAGACAGACAGACAGATTAAGATAGATAGATAGATAGATAGATAGATAGATAGATAGATAGATAGATAGATAGATATGATAGAATTGTAACAAAATATGTCGGCTATTTACAAACTTGCTGCATGAAATATCAAGTGTGGCAACAGACAATAAAACAGTGGCTAACCTCGCAAAAGAGCACAATATTACCAGATTACATTACTAATACTGAATGTGTGAATATTCACCAGAGTTCATGAACAACAGATCCTAGCTATAGAGTTAATAGCAATGGACTCACCCCACGCCCACCTCCATACATTGGCCCTTTGACTGACCATTTTCCACCCATTTAAGCCCCTCAACTCCACATGACATCACCCAAAAGGATAGGTAAAGGATTAGTTCCTATAGCTGCCCTCACAGTCCAACACTGAGGCGACCAAAAAGTTAAGAAACAAAGCAGTGGAAGGTAAATGTTCAAAAGGTACCAAGAGACGTGGATGTCTTAGGTGAATCCTACTGGGGCTATTTGCAGTTTTGATATTAATGGGAACAGAAAACTCCTTCATCTTCCCAACAGCATCAAAGTTGGAAGATAAATTATCTCCTATTTGGTCATTAAAGGAGAAGATACTAGAGCCTTTTTATGCCGTTGATACATTTTCTTAAGATTCCAATGCTTACATTGTTAAGCGAAATTGTATCGATAATGCCATAACAACACTTCCAATATCAGAAAGGAAATAATTAGGACCCCAATTGCAATGCGTAGCCCAAAAGATAAATGACTACGATGATACATCCAGGTAACAGGGGTGAAAAGATAAACAAGGAGAAGTTAGATCAATTCAGGCTACACGATTTCTCTGATCAAAATGAGGTTGAGCCAAAAGGGAGATACCTTTTTTTTAACCTATCATGTCTGTAATGTTAACAGTGTTTTGTGCCATGAATTATAAAGCTTTAAGTGACATTTGCCTAGCATGTTCAATAAGACCTGTTAGTGAAATGTCCTAACTCACAACTACACAGTCAGCTGAAATTGTAATGATATAAGTTCCAGCAGAAACTTGATGCTGGGTGCTCTGCCGGCCCTTTCATATAGTTTTTAAAATTGCTCCCTCAAGTAGCCACTGAATATTTACCATAGCTAATCACAGTGCTTGTGTTAGATTACTTCCTTTACGGATCTGAGCTTGACAGCTCTTACCCTGTCCTAGGTTTCTAACGATCCTTGTCTGAGCACATCCAGTATAGTTGTAGTGTCATCTTTCCACGAAAGGCAATTTTACATGCTAAATAGGATAATCTTGTTCCTAGACAGGATACACAAGAGAGTGCTTATAATACCAGTGAATATGATCTAGTGGCTAGGTATTTGTAGTTGTAGCCTTTTTCGAAATACTATGTGACTGGAAAATGCTTAAACTGCCCTCAGTAAGCCACCCCATTTCCAAGAAAGCATTTTGATGTGCATACCACTGAGGTATTTTTGCATATGACACTATTGGTTGCTTTAATATTGTTACCCCCCACTCATACCAAAAGGTTTGGTCCATTTTAAATAACCAAGCAGAAATAAAGTTACATCCAGTGATAGCCTTGTTCGTCCTAAGAATATGTGAGTCAAAAACAAGATTAGGCACTTGCTCGATTTGACAATGGTTCCATTCAGTAACAATCCCGATGTTATTAAGGATTGTTGTGAGTTTATTAACTTGATAGACAACTGCCTGTTGGAAATTATGGGTCTGATTTTGTCGCACAATCCTCTCAGCATTAGCTAGGTCACTAAAACGAGCTCCAAGATCAAACAGATATTTTTTCAAGCACATGGTAAGCGGTTGACCTCCCCATAACATACAAGGGAAAAAAGGGAGTAAACCCAGTAGAAACCCAGACAGAGTTCCTATAAGATATCAGGGCATTAGATAATTGATCCTGGCAATCTTTAGCTTGGTTATTTCCCAACTTTGTGATAATTGCCTTCAAAGTTTGGTTAAAATGTTTAATCTTCCCAGCCCTTTTGGGCAGATGAGGAGTACATTGACAGTGTTCTATTCCCAGGTCTGCTAAATACCTTTGAAACTACCTAGAGCAAAATTCCAGGCCTCTGTCAGTAATCATGACTTCAAGGACACTATACCTGGAAAGGAACTCTTGCACAATTACCAATTCAAGAGCTGCTGAGCTCTTATTTGGGATAGAAACAGTTTCTGCCCATCCCGAAAGATGGTCATTTATAGTTATTTAATAGCAATTCCCTTGTTCAGTCAGGGGAAATGGACCTTTAAGGTCTACTCTAACCACCTGCATAGGGAAAATAGGCAAAGGAATCTCATCGATGATACCTCTGGCAATGATTTGTGATGCAAATGGCACAGTTTCCAACATCTCAGGACATCACCTCACATGCCTGCCTACAAACAGGATTCTCTGATCCTAACTAGAGTTTTAAGGCTGGATATAAGACCAACTTGCTGGTGGCAACAGTCAATCAATTACCTGATTCTGACACGTTCAAAGTAAGGCCAATTGAGAGTACCAGGGACAAGCATGATGAGATCCTTAATCGAGTACACAAGTTGAACCTCATTACCAAAGTCATCTTCCTAGGCTTTCTCATAAAATGTGGCATTAGCTAATCTTTTTGAGGTGTTGCACACGTTTTTGGTATCAAGCAGGTCAACCTCCAACAAAATTCTCATCTAGCACTCCTTCTCCTCCGGCAGCATCAGGATCCACATACTCTGCGGTGTTATTATCATTACTGATGGCTTAGAAGGGGGTGAAGGAGACATTAAATCTACTTCAACAATCCTAGCTCCTTGAACATAAGAGATCTTAGCTCCAAACTCAGCCAGAAGCATAGCCCACCTTTGGGTCTTGGTGTTTCTTATTGCTTTTGTAAAGACCAATTGTAAAGGTTTATGCTCTGTCATGGCCTGCCCCACATGGATAAGCCCTGAATTTCTCAATTTTTGACCACTTCCCCTCTGTGGCAGACAATTGCTGGGAGACATACTGTATCACACTCTCCACCCCTGAATCACCATCTTGAACAAAAATTCCTCCAACACAAGTATTGGAGGCATCTGTGTACAACTGATATGGGCAATCTGTTTGTGATCAGGCCAGAAGGCCTCAACAGATTTTTTTAAAGATTGTGAAAAGCATGCTGCTGAGCAGGTCCTAAGACAAAAAGTTGATTCTTCCGGGCTAGCTGGACTAGTGGCTTAGGTACTCAGGCATATCAAAATATTGACTTAGAATAATAGTTTCCATTCCCATAATGGATGGTACCTGTTTCAAATTTTCAGGAGGTGGCATATCCGAAATTGCCAAAGCTTTTTCTCAATCACTGTGTTTCCCCCTTGGTGTCATGTTTAACCATGCAAATAAAGTTGTGTTTTTCTAGAGAAACACTTGGCTGTATCAATTTTAACCAACCTTTTTGCACCAACCACATGCACACCTGTACACCATTTTTGTGCTGCCACAGATTCAGAAATAATGCCCAAATCATCTAATTACACCCAAACAAACTTTCCTTTTAATTCAGAAAGTGCCATTACCATCCTTCTCTGGAAAATGACTGGCATATTGGCCAAACCAAAGGACCCACAGTAACAGTTCAAAAAACCCTGGTGGCACACAAATGCTGTCTTACCTTGATCAAGTGTCATGACCGTGAGCTGGTTGTAAGCTGCCTTATACCATCAATGATCCTTTTTGATAAAGGTGATCAATAGGGGTGCTAACAAACAGGCACATGATTCCCAGTATTAATAGCTACCTCAGTGAGAGGACATTCCCAAAATGGATCTCCCTCCTCATAAAGCCCGTCCTGGTTCATTTGAATGATTTCGGTATATTCCTGTGGATCATTTTGACTACCCCAGTTCTTACCTTCATTTACCTCATCTTGCAAGCTTTTACAATAAGCACACATATGCATGACCTTACTTTTCCACAGCAGAGTTTATGTTTCATAGTTAACTCTTGCCTTTTTCATCGTACATCAGTTCCTACTATACATTAGTGCAAAACCACTATGCACAGTCAGAGTAGTAGTAACACTTTCCACATGCTTCCTCAGCTGTCAATCGAAACTGGGCTGCAGATGGGAAAGGCAAACAGGTTGCAGCACTGCCAACCATGGTATGTGTATTTGTAGAGTCTGCATGCCACCATTGGTAGCATGAAGCTTTACGTTTAGGTTGAGATTCGTGATTTTCATTTTCTGGCCATGGTGGAGGAAGCAAGACACCCGTCAATCATGGGAACCCCACCAATGATACCATTGGACTGTCTTTATCACAGGACCCCAGGAAGCATGTGAACTTCAAATCATTGTTAGACTGGAACCATTGTTCTCCACCTTGTGTCTAATGGGTTGTTCCATTTTTTTTATATTCATATTTTAACATGAGTCTTTGATTTTCTTATCCTTTTCGGATCTGATGTATGGCCCCGAAAATTTCATTCTAGTGACAGCATGCATCTCCATAGTGTCCATTAGTTCATCCTCCCCTGGGTACTGAAGCCCAACATATTGCTCAATTCCAGACTCTATGCATTGTACAATGTGCAAGACTTTTTGTAGGGTCTGGGTTTGAAACTCTAGACTTACCTTCTTGGCTTATTTATCTTATTGAAGTCCCTTAAAGTATTGCCTGAAGACAATCCTTTTGGCATCAGCGGAGCATGCATTAGTAAAAGTGTGCTCAGTCACTTCGAAAAATAGGCAGTTATTCTTGCATCACCAGCCTCTGCCGCCACCCTTAGATTTCCATTTTCATCCAAACACAAAAATGTTCTCTCCAGATAAACCTCAAGATGACTAAAAGACTCTTAGGCAACATACTTGGGTTGTTCCTCATGATACCGCAATACCTCATTGAAAAGTCCTACTGGCGGTTCAGGCAAGGCCATTAACCTTATTAAGGAGAAGGGAGGGAGGGATCAAGCAGAAGAGGGAGGCAATGAAGTGGATATTGGATGCGAGGTTGTAGTGTTTACAATGAGGCTGGAGTCCACAGAGTTGAAGCCTGTCAACAGACCATGTATGGTCCATGTGGCCAATCACTGAGTCAAAGTCTGCACTCACCAATAACCTTCCGGTGTTTTTTCCTTTCACCCTGTACTTATCAATAAACTTTATGAACATGGCCTGTTTCTTTGACCCAATAATGGAATCAAGCAATCAAACCGGTTCTGGGCACTCAATTTACACAAGAGGGATGAGGGAGGAGAGGGAGAAGGTTACCAGTTCCATTATAATTATTGTTTTTTATATATATATATATATATATATATATATATATATATATATATATATATATATATATATATATATATATATATATATATATATATATATATATATATATATATTGTATAAAAACAGCACAAAACAAGATTCTGTTGAATCATAATATTCAAGAGCCATGATAACACACGTGTCAGTAGCGCTTTAATTTTTTTTTTGTAGTTAGTATCTATTGGTTTTAACAATATCCACCACTAATCAGAACTCTCAGTGAGTGATGCAGCATTCTCATGACAAATGAGTCCCAATGAGAGGGAAAAAAAGAAAATTTACATACTATATCACACAAACGGCTGCAAGTTTCTTCCTTGCTACTGACAGGTAAATGCCAAACCCATGCTTTTTTCAATGGCTGTACTTAAGTCAATGTAATTGAATAAATACATCAACATTTTCAGATAACTATTCTACATACAAAGTTAGCTGCCCCATACATCTCTGAATCCTCAGTATGCTAGATCCATTAGACAAGGTGTATACTTTCCTCATTTGTTTCTGTCACTGCCTACTTCGAAATGAATTTATATTTTCATTAGTCCCATGACACGTTCAATTGGTAATTTTGAACGCAGGCTTGATCAGCCAAAACAATAACCATGAGGTATTAAGCAGAACACGAGCTTCAAGTAGCCGAAAATGTATTTCTGATACATTGTATCGTACTGTATGCATATTCCAAAAAACAAATCTCCCATAAAGCATATAGAGTAACTCTTGTGGCTGCCTTAAAAGAGAGCTGTATGCTATCCATGGCTGGTCTCACATCTGGTGGCAGACCCAAGCTCCAGCCACTCCCCCAATTGTTGTCCGACGCATATCTGGCACACACCCATCCACCAGAGAGAAGGACAATCGGATCAGGAAGCAGAACAAAATTTGTGCCTATCTCAAAACTGCAGATGGAAAGCAAACAAAGGAAAAATATTTTCGCCTCACTCTTCAGGTTTATGTCCACGATGGTTTAGGCTGGGACGCCTTCCACTTGCAGTCTTGGATATTATAACCTGGTTGATCTAATAGGGAAAATGACTGTCAATAATATTTGACACTAAAAATATTTGGGGACTCATTGCAAAGCATTTTGTCAATGGACTCGTTGGAAGCTGGCTTCAAGGTGTTGAAGAACCTCTGATTATATCAGATAAAGCCGCACTGGTATCTGGATGTAAATGTTGAAAAAGATATCAAAAAACAAACAAGTAAATGGCATTATATATATATATACTTTGTGTTTCTGTGCTTCAGTTGATCTTGAATTTGCAAGAAGTGGGGTTTTTTTTCAATTTTTTATGTTTTGTATCTTTATATGTGTTTTTTTTTTTTTTTTTTTTGAGCTGCAAGCACTAGCAACTGTTCGTCACCTCCAATATTGAATAAACATTTTACTGTTACATATATGGTAAAAATAAGCAAACCGTCCTTGGGCATGTCTATGAAGTTAAATTCAACAAATTTTCAAGGTTTTATATTCAATATTTTTTCCATGAGACGCGAAAAATCTCCATATTATACACTTCTGCAAAACTCCTGTTTTTGCCACAAAAGCATGCAACATCCAAGCAAATGCAATTTACACCTCATGAACAAAAAATATATATACAGTTGAAGTGGTCCAAATCTAAAAACCAAGGCCAGACTCTGCTCGGAAGACCACCGTCCCATAAGTGAGTAGCTTTACCTGCGCCACCTTCAATATATATTTACTAAATAATTATATGCCCATGATACAACAATTTCTACTAAATTTGAACAGTAATTGTAGCATGGATGGTTTAAAAATTTCTTCAAGGAGATATTCCACATCTTGCTTGTACTGAGCCACAAGCTTTTGTGTAATTGATTTGAGAATAGCATCTATCCTCTTTTATTTTTTATATATAAAATACGCTAAGTCCTTCGGTGTCGGTCATGGATATATGTTTGCTCATATTTGTCAATGTCATGATATCGTATTCAAAAGCTCTTATGTAAACCTTTTTCCAAGTACCAGTATGTCTAGCCTAAAGTAAATGACGTCAGTAAATAGTATGTGCTAGGTCAATAGCTTTGCTCGGTGAACTTTGCCGGCAAATTGCACCCAGGAAAGCGGTTGACCCAGTCTGAAATCGACACTAAAAGGGTTAATATTCAAATTGTTCTTGTTGAACAAGTCATGACCCATATTTCTGTTCAATTTGCAGGGAAAGCTTATATTCCGGTCGTCCAAGTATGATACCTTCTCGGGTATAAGGGTTCCAGGTAAGATGGGCAGGATTTGTTCCGTAAGGAATCACACTTGGGAACCTTCTTGTCATTTATAAGTGTTTATTTTGGTTGTCGTGAAAATCGGTCATGTGACCACTGGGTCATTATTGTCACAGTACGAAACCAGATGTACTACTGAATCCAATGATAAATACTTATGGCATATTTCAGGAAAATCAGTCAAACAAGAATGTTTTGCATGATGAGTATCACTGCTAGTATCTTTCTCTACAGGAAGCGCTCAGTTTGTCGTCCGGATGTTGGCATCTGCACTGGTAGCTACGGTTGCCATTGTAACACATTTTTGATAGCGGAGCGGAAGCAGTCAGTAATAAGAATGCATGTTTCAGTACAGTTATGTCTGCTTTATTGTAGTTAACTATGCATTTCACGGAAATAAATGACTCCATAATTGAATGTACATTGTATGCATGCATATCATCCACATTTGCAAAATACAAAAAAAAATTCATATCAGTATAAGGCTTTCCATATAGGATTTTTGAACCAATCAAACTTTGTTCCCATGGCAAGAGCTTAAAAGGGTATAAACACATAAATTCCCCCATAAAGATATTGCAGGGTTGTGACTTAATGCATGCATGATTATGATGGCTTTATGTGTTATGCAAAGTAACTGTCTCTCGCAGGTTCTGCAGATGTGGAAATGCAGTTTTTCTTATTTTTAGGCACCTACAAGCAATATCTAAACAGTTGCTATGGAAACAGATCATGCGATAAATGTTTTCTTTTCAACGTTTCCTGAAAGTTTATATTTACAGTTTTCCAAGTACCATGATCATTTACAGAAAAAGATTCTTCACGTACAAGGAGGGGATAGTTAGTTCTCTAATTCAGCAACTTTTTAACGATTTTTACCATTAATGAGCGTTTATACCGGTTGCCATGGCAACCAGCTACGTGGATGATAGCTTTGTGGCACATGATGAAACTAGACATCCCAGTCAACACAATGACATATACTTTTGGTATGCTTCAAAGGAAACAATTCTCACTGTATTGTGTGGAATGAAACGCGTCATTTCCATTTTCACTGTGACAAAATAAAAATAACTCTTCAAGGGTTAATAATGGTGGCATTATTGCCATTTAATCAAGAGTTCAATGTTGTATAAATTATTACACATGATGTTGCTAACCTCATCATAATATGGGGGACTAGGTTGCACAAAATGAGTCTAATTTGTCTTGCTCAGTTTGTCATCTCCACTCTCTCCTTTGATCATTCACAAAATGTTCCACCAGTCCGGCCATATTCTGAGACAGTCTGTCTACTTGTTGTGGGTCCATGGCAAAATACGTATTAATCCAGTAAAAAAATCTCTTAAATACTGTGGTGGATTCCTCTCCGTAGGAATGTTTTTAGTAATACCCTTGACAGGGTGCTGCTTTGGTCCATGAACCTGTTGATTGGGGTGATCAATATGAGTCACATGAACGCATGCACAAAAGCCACTCTCGGTTTCAACATTCTTGTGGTCAATTTTCATGTGACAAATGCCACACTCCATCACATACAGATGGTATGGTCCAGGGTATGGGTAATTATGCTGCATATGTATCCAGATGTCAGATTATGTACCTAAGGCGACCACCACAGTATGCATCTTTACCAAGAAGCTATTACCCGTTTAATCCTGGCAACTGCTGGCCATTGTAAAGTTGGCCACTTTAACTAGGGCTTGTGGGTACAAACGCAGTGACATGGGCAGAAGAGATCTTGAAAAAATGACTACAAACTCAGTTGTAACGTTGAAAGGATGGAATCGAAATGTCTCCTCATTCTGACATTTCTCCATATTTATTGATGCCAAATTATCATGTTAATCGCACATGATCACCACAGAAATGTCATGAGATGTTATTCATGTGAATGCTTATATGGAGCGTCTTATAAAATCATGATTCAGCACTTGAATCTTGCATTGCCACCATCGTCAGCTCTACAAAGTACTCAACAATTGAAGATTACATGAGGGTAGACACTTACTAGACCTGCGGCATAGAGGGCTCTTCGGGGGTCATACCCCAACCCGTGGTATAACAAGTTACAACCTATATTTTCTTATAGGTATATATGTCTTCTTCATGAAAAAATAGGTTGTGGAATCTAAAAAGCGTTTTATCATATATATTTCTGCCCGTTTCCATGACAGCCTATGCCATTTCTGAGACAACTAAAATTTGTGCTTGAAAATAATATCTTTGGTGATACTGCTTACGGAAAGGCTAAATAAACATTAAAATGTGCTCAATTGCTCTAATATAGTCACAAAATACAGATTTTGTTCAAAGTGCTGAATTATCATATGTTAATTTATGCAAATATATGAAATTTACATGGAAATTAAGTATTGTGCGACGGATAACATACTATATTTACTAAGATATAGTTTCGTTTATTTAAAAACAGGCAAAATGATTAGGAACAGTACACATACAAGTTTTATTTATCATGTTCATATGAGTATACCATATGCATATTAATTAATATGCTAATATGGCTATCATATGTCATCTTCGCTTAGCGAACCGTCATAACAATTGCCAATACAACTGATGAAGTAAGATAGTACTTCGTACCATGTATTCACACCAACACGTAATTTACAGTGAACCATCCCATGGAGTCCTGCAACATAACTAATGTATCTCTGGCATCAAACTTTAATTCAAGATGCCTTTTAGTAAAGGAAAACAGTATAAGTACATGTACACACTAAATACAGAAAGCTGATCAATGATGGTCACGGTTTGGAGATTCTACGCCAAGATTCAATCATCATCTTCCTCATCATCACTGTCTGTTTCAGTGTCAAAAGTGTCATTTGCACACTCATGTCCAAGGCATGCACATAATTCTGTACATTTCAGTCCTGTCTGGAGGCAATGGCACTTTCTTGCGACAGTACACTCAATATCTGTGCAATACATATGAGTCAGGTTGCGGACTTCCAGTGGGGCTAGCTCATTGGTATACATCAAAGGCTCCATGTAGCCATCATTAGACATTTCCCAGCCGTTACCATTGGGATCCCACACTTTAGGGTTAGGAATGTGACTGTTGTATTGGTGTCTTTTTGTCCAAAACCACTTCCTAGTAGTCATTACCCTATTCCGCAGTCCGAACTCTTTACTTTCCATAAGCTGACATGTCCCTGTCTAACCTATATACATATAGAAGTATTATTGTCCAAATTGCACACGTTCCTCTGTAAAATTTTGACATAGGCTGTATTAGCCGAAATAAATTAAAGGGTCTTCGGCGAGTAACTACTCAACATGTTTCGGAGCCTTTCACTCGGACATGTCTCTCTGAGTAGCGGCTCCTTGTCTAAGTTAAATATTCAGCAAAGACAACCCACATAATAATGAATAAATATGAACGTGGCAAATGATGAATTAGCTAAATACGTGAAGTTTTGCTTATAAATGCAGACCTTCATTATGAAAGAAGAATACCTGGCAAACAAACTATAATTACCAAATTTGTGTAGTACGGGTTCAGTTGAGAACAATTTGACTTACCCCTGAACCAATATGTACCCTTTCTAGCTGGACAGCTTACTTTAGTTAAACCATCCGCCAGTGTTTAACTGAAGTGGAAACAAGCTGGGGCATTATATTCAGTCCCAGTAATTGTAAAATAAACAATTGCCGCTAGACCACCTGTATAAACCAAGGGAAATCCTAACAGTGACTGCAACAATGTACATCCTGCACCAGAAATGTAAAACAAACTCCGTGATGACACCTACTCCTCAAACAATTAAGCTCTATTTCATTGCCAACCCTGAGTCAATGTATCAACGTAATGTGTCAGGTTTGTGACATTTGAAAAAAAAATGTCACTTTTGAGTATTTTTTTAATATTGAGTAAATGTGCATTTAGGCATGTCAGAAAAGAATGAAAGTCATTAGCATTTATGCCAAAAATATGTTATCAAAACAATTTTTCTTAACAGGATTTTAAGTACAATTAAGTAAACATGTAACTGTCGTAGGCCGCTGCTTGCTACCGATAGTCATTTGTATTTCAGTCAAGAGAATGCAATGAAAATATCAACCACATATCAAGTACAATTAGGCAAGCTTGTAACTGTCGTAGGCCGCTACTCGTTGCCGATAGCCCCTTGGGGTTCAACCTAAGAGAAAACAAGCTAGCCTGAAATGTCTGAAAGGTGAACATTAAAACAGAATGACACTGAAAGAAAAAATTAAGTAAAAAAACAGGCAAGTCTAAAATCTTTAAAATTATTGAAGCCAAACTTTCTAACCATCTCCGGATATTTACAGCAAAATTTGTAGAAATATTTGATCAAAAGTGCATCTTTGAATCCTCCTGACACAAGTTTATTGTAAATAAAAATTTGGTTCTAGATGCAAAGTCCTGAAATTTAGAACAAATACGACCAAAGCTCAAAGTCTGTGCAAAAAAACGTGTTATATCCAGTAGTATCCGAAATAATACTGTCAGGGAAAGGATAATTACCTGCTTCAATGTTAAACTCATCTATTTTATGATAGACTTTAATACAAAACCTGTCATTAGTAACCTGAATATCCAAGTCCAAAAACACATCTCTGAAACCATCTGAATTATTACTCTCCAAAGGGATATCTTTTGGGTAAATTTCTTTAGCAATTTTATTGAAATTTTGTACATTTACACAAGCAATGTCATCAATATATCTTGCGTTGTTTGATAATTTTGTAGCCATTTGAAAGTCCTTTTTCATCAGTTTATCCATATACTTAAATTCAAGCCAGGTTAAATACAAATCTGCCAGTAAAGGGGAGCAGTTGCTACCCATTGCAATGCCTTTTATTTGTTGAAAAACCAATTGTCCGCATTGAACAAAAAAGTATTATCTAAAAGAAATTTTATACCATCTATCAAAGTTTCAACAGTGTACGATTTAATGTTACTTTTTGAATATTTGTTGTGTTATGCTTTCTTTGTATATGAATTAATATTAATGTATGGTTTACCATTATGGTTAAACATTTTGCTTATTAATTCTGAAAGTGAACTTTTAACTTCATCAATGAGTAGATTTGTGTGCAGTGAAGAAAAATCAAAACATTTGATATTTTTTGCTTTTACATCTTTGATTTTAGATACAAACTCGGAAGAATTGCTAATACTCCAAAAACAATTTAATTCTCTGTTTCTAGAAATTGCATTACAGTATTTACGAAAATGATTCCTAATTGCAGTCAAACACAATGTTCCTTCTTTTGATAATTATTTTCTTGTACATTTTGCAGCACCGGCTATGAATCTAGATTTTAAAGGGTTTTTATGTAATTTGGGTATCCAGAACAAAAGTGGAATAGAGGAGTCCTCTTAAGAAATTTTGATATTAAAATTCCTTTTCATGTCATCTTTATGTGTATCTATTAAATTATCAATGGATTGTTTGTGTAATTTATGTACGTCATTTCCTCTTATGTCTGAAATATTGTTTATACCAAGTTCTTTTTTCAAAACATCCCGATAATATTTTTTGCAGATGATCCCAAGATTGTTCCCTGCCTTATCTATGTTAGTGACTACAAAACTTTCTTGTAGTTCTTTGACTGCTTTTGAAACTTCAGGTTGTTTAAGATTAACCGTATTGAAATTCGTAATGTGGGATTTGTAACAATAAATTCTTTTTCTAGAGACTTTTTTCAAGTTTGATAACCATCCTTTAAATTTCTGAAATTCTATTTTTCTTTCTTTGCCCATTTCATACAGTAGGAATCAAATGCATCACATGTATCCTGAAAAATACTGTCAATGATCAACTTGGGACATATCCGAAATTTTGTACCTTTTTTCATAATTTCTTTGAAACTTGAATTTTGTATGATATCCAAATTACCTGTAAATAGATGTTTGAGGTATGCATCAACAAAATGTGAATATTTACTGTTAGACATACAGTCACAACTTTGATTCGCTGCGATATCTTCAAGAGTAATTGAAGCCAGATATTGCTTGTAATTCATGATACTTTGTCCAATATTGTTGCCATATATATAGGAAATGATGGGGGGGGGGGTATTTTATTTTGCACTCCTTGGGAATCATGTTACGAACAAATTTCAATTTGAAAAGGGACTGAATGCTTAGTGAATCAATAATTTTGTGTTTGAAAGGAATGCTGCAAAACATTTGATCTATTTTTTTCTTATTAGAATCTGGTTTCCGAATAGTTGTTGTGTAAGCGTACACAATTTCACAAAAATTTTGCGGAAATGTGTGTTCTGAATCAGTAAGACCCAAATATTCATTAACTTTTGTTATGTCTCGAAATGATAGCGCTTTAAGAGCTGTATGTAATTGATCAATGCCATTGTGGCACCAGATGGCACATTGGTATTGTGCCCTTTTCACATGTTGCTCAAATGCATCCCCAGTAGGCAGTTGTTGAGCGGCTGATCGGTCTGTGGTGGAGGCAAGCGTATATCGTAGCTTGTCCAAAGTACTTTAATTTGTAATCAGTCCCTTTTCCTGTGTTGAGAGCTTTGCTACATAAAACAGGTATTGGGATTTAGCTTGGCTGGGGGTGGCTTTAAGGATGGCGGTTCCAGGTTCATGATTTTAGGTTCACGGTACAAAATTATCTAACATTCAAATACATTAAAACGTGGGTGTTCTTATCAGGTCCAAGCTTCATTTTAGAAACTAATCCAGTTTATGTGTATATTATCAATCATGCAGCACATTTTGACACTATGCACAGTCATTCTCAATAACACTGATAATGAGACAATCACATAGCAGAGTTAGAATCCGACATGGACTCTGGAATTCAAAGAAATGTGCCCATATTAGTTCTTTCTGGTGCCTCTACAACACAACAAATAAATTATAACATCCTAATTTGAAGATGACCTCATTTGCATACATTTAATGATAGGGTTTCTAAATTGTCTTCACTTCATTTTTTTCGGTAATATATATGCTAAATTTGGTCAAATTCCAACAATGCGTTCTGGAGAAAGCACTTGTGCACAAGCTAACCAAACCAGACAATCCATTAACATAATGCCCCCCCCCCCCCCCCGTGACGGACCCATAAAATTTCAGTTAAGCTGTGAACGAAAAATGTTGATACGACGATTGGGATTCTATGTTCTATATGCTTTGCAGCACTTTTCAAAGAAATGTAACTTTTTGCATTGGTACAGCACATAATGTGTGATATACATCTCTAGAATGGCTTCAAAAACCCCAATATCTGAAGCCTAATTTGCATACATGTAATGGTATCCACTTCATATACTCCAGTAAATTTGGTATCAGTATATCCCTGGAAATATATTACCTTCATCATTTAACATTTACCCCCATTTTTGGTAATTTGGCAACTGCAGCAAACAACATCAACAAATAGAAGTATTTATATTGCCAAATAGATGACAAAATTTTGCATATAATTATAATAATAATGATGTTAATCGAATAATTTTTTTAAAAGCTTCACACATGGTGAAAGAGTAAGGTTAGTGCTACCTTCTGATGAAATTTGGAGTGCTTATCTTCAAAATTAAGGCAGATATAAAAAAATTAGTGAAAAGTAGTCATTTTCCACAAAAAATAGAGGTTGCCATAGAAACGGGCGTGTAAACATGCCAAAAAACGCTTTTCGGACTCCACAACCTATTTTTCTGTAAAGAGGAGACATGTGCGCACATTTTGATATAGGTTGTGTTTTGTTATACCTTTGGTTGGGGTTGCACCTATTTTTAGGGCACTTTTGAAGCATTTGCCGCTAGCCTATACATAATGCACATACGCAACAGAGATAGCCAAGTGGCATAATCTTACATAAACACTTGTGTGCCCTATATTTTCACCCGGTATTCATGTCACTAAAACGATAGTGAAGTGGCTTAATCTTGATTTACCGTTAGTGTCCTATCTTTTCACTACGTTTTCATATATATGTATATAGCAAAGAACTGCATTAAGGATCAAACAATACATGGAAATATATACATATACGTCTTAAAAGATTCAAACAATTAAAATGCCCATGAAATCTGAGTTTTAAGGACACGAAGACTAGCAAATACATGTGTATACATGGCTTGTTTATAGTCCGATTCAAAACAGTTTCCAAACAATTTGTACATCTTAAACAATATGCTTCAGGACTTCATAACCAGTTTTGCAATTTAACTTAAGGCCTCCACTAATTGCAAGACATGATAATGTTAAATCTCTCAGTAGTTGGCAGTGTGCTGAAGTTATAAGGTAAGAGGGTGTCAATTTATAATTCACGATCTGGAGTATACATATCACACTCTAACATAAAATGTGTTACATCTTCTACTGCTGTACTGTTACAAAAAGTACACAATCTTCTGTGGCAGACAGTAAAGACATGAGCTTTATCGGGATGTCGTGGGGTACGGAATTATGCAAGTACCCTGAAAATGAGACAGTACAAGTGCAAAGAGACAGACAGACAGGCAGAGAGCGAGTATCACAATAAGCTATATACATTAAGACAATACTAATACAAGAATGGCTTAACAAAAGTAAATACAATGTCACATAATAAAAGATTTGTGCCGATGAATAATACTTGATTCATCATGTACAGGGCAAACGGTATTATCGAAAACAAACTTTGGGATATATATTACTTTAAACTGAAAGCAGTCTACATTTTGGAGAATATGCAGTTCCACGTTTTGTCTTGAATCTGTCATGTTAACGTCATCATGGGTATGTATGCTATACAATTTACTCCAGTATCGGGAAAATGTATATGAAAGAGATTTTGTTAGAGCTCTAACTGATATAAAACCTATCTTACTTGAGGATATAATATTTTGTACAGAAAAAACACAAAGATACGAAATTTGGGACCAACTATGGCCATGTTTTATTCACAACATATGATCTTATTAGGACGAAGTACTCAAATCAAATCATTGTTATTCAAATTGAATCATAGTTACTCATTCCCTCAAACACTGTAAGAAGCTGTATCATGATGCGGCAGTGAGATACGCTCAGCAGAAAACCCAAAGGTAAACAAAAACCAGAGCTTACGAGAGGCACTGACTTTCTTCATTTGTAGCATCACCCATCACCATGGTTACCACGGACAGCAGGTCAACCATTCTCAACAGCAGTACATCTGAGTTGGTTTCAGAACTGCCAAGAATGAAGAGCATCTTACTGGTTACTGGGGACGACAAACTACCTATGAGACCCATTGAGTGAACTAGGCCTGGCTGGTGGTGCTGAAAACCCGGCACTGGGTCCGCTAAAAATACCCCCCCCCCACACACACACACACATACACACACAACCACTGTCAACTGTTTTTTGTCCCTGCATTCCCCTGGGACAAACAGATGCCTGGGTCTAAAAGGCTGCGATTCTTGAGATCCTTATGCATTTTAGTTAGATCTTCGTTCAATGCTGCAATTTTACTCAAACCAATGCGTGGGATTTCACCTGAACTCCCCCGACTGTATAGAAGTTAGATTTGCATGGCTTTTGGGCATAGAGAGCCCGGAGGGCAGCTGCTTAGGTCGTTGGCTTCTTCTTCCTTGGCGTTTATATCATGAGCTCAACTTGAGTCAGGTTTACTCGCACTTGGTCAATAATGACAGCTCACTTTTCAAAGAAAGCTTATAGTTTTGCTTAAAAAAATCCCAGTTGGGAATAAAATTTAACTTATAAACGAGAAGCTCCTCAGAGCATGTCCTTCCATTCTGCAAATGGCGAAGCAAGTGATAGTCAGAGGTGTCTCCTGGTCAGCTGCAAATATCTCAAACATATGAGAACAGCCTCACCGATTGGCTGCTGCATGTGTCTGGCTGGAAGGCACACACGACAGTCTAGCCCCCCGAACAAGAACATGTAACCATTGTGTTTGATCTGCTCAAATCTGTCCGGCTAGGAGCGCTCCGATACCTATCCATTCCCCTGATAGGAATTTATTTCTGTTAATCCAGTGGAGTTATATGGGATGAGCTGGGCATAATGGGGGCTATCGTCGGCAGAAAGATACACTGGTCATTTTTACGCTTTTCCTTAATGCTCATCCATTTAAGTGTGTCCAGCACATCCGTGATATATGGTCCGGAGTGACAGCTCAGGGTAATTCTCAATTCTGTGTTTTGGGTGCCATGCATCGTAGTAAAGTCTTCTGGAAAAAGATTTTGGCTCCACACCGCACCACAGTAATCATGGTGCGGCAAAATTAGAGCATCACAGTTTTTCCATGGACTGGGTTGGCAGCTGTAGAAAAGATATCCACAGATCTTTGTAGTTTATTCAGAACATGATGGTGATAATCAAATTGGCAGCTAGAACTTTACTGAGGATAATTAACAACTGGCAATAAAGATTGGCCAAATATTGGCCCAACGTTGGTAAGGATGGCCCAGCATTGGATCTATGTTAGCCTAGCTTTTATTTCTAGTTCAACGGTTTTTTGTTTACTTTATGTGCTAGAGATTCTCGCCTGACTTAGTCTTCTCTCAGACACGCCTGACAATGTGCTTAGAATCAAAACAATGTAAAATTGCATGCAACTCAGCATCATGTCGCATATATCTTACCGTCACCAGTGAAGTTTTTGGGCGCTGTGTGCTCCAATTGAGCGGCAGACAGCGGTAAACAGCGGCAAAGAGCAGCTGCCAGCACCAGAGAACGCCGTACAGCGGCGGTCAGCGGCAGGCTCGCTGACCGCCGCTGTCTGCCACTGAAATGCAATAGAGACTTCTGGAGCTCAGGGGTAGAGAGCGGCAGTCGGCGGCATAAAGTGGCAAAAAGCATAAATGAACGGGTATACCTGGTGTCCTTTCCTTTCTATTCACTTGGATTTATATTTTATATATTATATAAAGCAGTCGGCGGCATAAAGTGGCAAAAAGCATAAATGAACGGGTATACCTGGTGTCCTTTCCTTTCTATTCACTTGGATTTATATTTTATATATTATATAAAACAGTTGTTAGTTCGGAGTGGCAGCCGGCAGCATAAAGCCCTCTGCTGCTGTCTGCCGCCTACCACCGATATCTGCCGCTGGCTGCCATTCCGTGCTAACAACTGCATCATATAATATGTAAAATATGAATCCTAGTGAATAGAAAAGAAAGAAACAATGTATAACCATTCATGTATGGTACGTAACAGTGCATTAGGGGAAAAAGACGGGTCCCGGGAGCCCCAAATAAACCAAGTTTAATATAACCCGGACCTGAGTACCCAGGTATCGGCGGCAAAAAGCCCTTACTGAAATGTAACACAGACCATATTTTAACTTGCTTTTTTCCAGGTGTGAGTATAAGACACATTTAAGATATAAGACATCTGATAATGATAATAAAGCTAACTAATGTGTACCTGTATATAAGCGAATGAACCGATCAATATGACTGGATAGAGCTAAACTGAAATGTTATGAATTACAAACCATTTCAGCTTAGCTTCATACATTCATATTGATTGGCTCATTTGCTTAAATACAGGTACATATCAGTTAGCTATATTTTCATCCAAAGATGCCTGTCAATTAAATTGCACTCAAATAAATCTTGCATTAAAACACAATTGAGAGCCGAGCAATTCTGTTTTCGCATATATGTCCATTGAGTTAAACCTATATAGCTTTTATTATATATCACACAAAGAGGGCCGTGTGCACACTTATATGTGCATCCATTGAATTAAAGTAAAGCATACATAGTTTGTCATCATTATTATAGCCCCAATAGAATATACATTGGCTACATCCTATACATGAAAATATATATACATATTTACTAAAGAGTAAATTATTCACTTTTTCTCTGCACTTTAAAGGTAAAGCATTAAACTAAATTGCATCCAGAGAACAGATTACGACGACCGACATTTCCCCCTCAATTCTGCATTTCTTTAAGACTTCGCAGTAGAACACTTCATAAAATATTTTCATCGTTGTCTATGAAATGAAAGAGCAATTTTATCCTTCTTGAGATGTTATGGTAACATTGTCCAGTTGTGCGCCACTTAGACTGCCTCCAAATGAATAATTCAGAACTTTCATAAAAAGTTTAAAAATAAAAAGAGGAAGCTAGTTTTCAAAAGAAATATGGTCTTTTATCATGTGCATCTCCGATAAAAATTTGACTAAGCTGCAATGGATTCTTGTTGAGATATTATGGTAACCATGGAAACGTCGTTTCCCTTATGCGCTTCTCAGGCCGCCTTGAAATAAATAATTTAAAGTGACATAAAACGTTTATAAATACAAAAGGGAAGCTGGTTTTATACAGGAACCTGGTCCATTATAAGATGCAAACCTGACACAAACTTGGTAGAACTGGTGCTACTAGTTTTTGAAATACCGCGGTAACGTCTTCAGAGTTGACGTCACTAAGACAGCCTTAAAATATATGCATTAAAAGTTTCATAAAAATGTTACAAATACTTTATGAAAGCTGTTTTTCGATAAGAACCTGGTCGATCATCTATCATAAGTTTTTTTGTGGCAAAAATGTGGTAAAGCTATGATGAATATTTTTTTGTCAGATATTGTGATAACGGCGTCCCATTGTGCGCCAGTCAGACGGCCTTGAAATAAATACTTTAAAAGTTTCGAAAAAAAGTTTATAAGATGATGAAAGGAAGCCGGTTTTCAGCAGGAACCTGGTCCATTATAAGGTGCATCTCTAAAAAGAAATGGTAAGGCTACGGTGAATATTTTTGAGATATCGTGGTAACATCGATAAGACGGACAGAAAGACGGACGGACGACGCAGGGGATGACAATACTCTACTGCACTTTATGTGCCGAGGGTAAAAACTGGTCATAGTGATAAATATCAAGAACAGTTGGAAATTTCTTATTTGGTTCATTAAGGACCAATTTATTTTACCCTTTTTTAAAGGAGGACCACTGTATAAATCATTAAAAAAAAAACTTTAAAATTAATCCAACTGCGGGACAAAATTTTGATTCCCTTTTTGCCAGCGACTGGACAGTTTTAAGCCTATATACATGCGAATGAAATGCACTGTATTGTGAATTTTAATTTTTCATAAGCTGAAAATTTAATAAAACATAAAAGACAGATGCTTCCAGATCAGTAAGTAAATCAATCAGTTTATGTATACGTCACAACGACCCAGAAAATAACACAAGTCCTCCTTCATGACGAGTTTTATATGCTTGAAACATTGACTGTGATTCCTGGTGCTTTGATTTTATCATGAAGAAAAAGTGGTTTGCTTTTTTACCACCATGGGAAGAACTTTTGTTCATCAATCATTGTTATCAATTATTAATAACATGAGATAACAGGTTCACAAAATGAACTTTCACTTTATGGACAGTGCTTCAATGTGACAGTTTTCAGTATGTAAATCCACATAAGGTAGTGAGATTTACATTTGTTCTAAAGTCGGCAAATTTTTGTTAGCTATTGTTGAGATACAATCAAAAGCGGTGTACTGTATACATTTGATAGGTGGGAGTGAAAAACATATGTCGAAATGACTCCAAAATTTACTGACGAATCTATGTTTCCTGACACAGCCTTGTGCCAAATTTGAGTAAAATCTGTTCAAATGATTGTGTTTGACATGTCAATAAATGCTCGATGCCTTATTCAGTAAACATGTCACAGTGAAACATAAGCAGTCATTATGAACAATATATATATATATATATATATATATTGTTCATAATTTCATTTTGGCTCAATCAACTTAATGACATTGTCATATGTAGTAACTGATTTTTGTTAACACGCACAGTCTTTTGGTGTGTCTTCATTGTTCCTTAACAAAAAAGCATAGTTTGAAGAGACAGAGTCCTTTGCTTTTACTTCACACTAAATGCAAGATATGAACCAAAGTGATACTCCTGAATGAAGGAAAATGTAAGGAAACATACAAGTTTACCCAATAAATACACATGTGAAAACAGAATTGTATGCTTCTCTTGGATAAAAACTGTAACAAGTAAGCATGCATTCGTGATGACACGATAGAACTTTGAATATTGTTGAATGATATGAAAAAATCTTCAATTTAGAGTTTTCTTCCAATGTTGGAAGAATATTTTTATCTACAATATGTCAACATTTGGAAGCTTTAATCATCATGCTAATACCAGAAATACATGAACACCAATGACGGTAATTATATCACCTTGACCAGTGGATCGAAAAAGCTGAAAATGAAAATACATGAAAAAAAAAATATCTTTGTATGGATATATTTTTGCGTTCTTTTTCATAAAACTTAATCTTAAACCCTTTAGGCTGAGTGGGTCTTATTAAATCTTTATCAATTCATTCTTTCAGAAAGAACAAAGCCCTAAAAAATGATATACTTTAAGTTGGAACACTGTTCACATTAAACTCGCATAATTTGCTCTTGTATATCTGTTGGGAGGATAGCAGTATATTAACAAATCCTCGACATGTTCAAATAAACACTTTTCCTTGTTCCATCTTATTTGTAAAGAACTTTGACATAAGAAGATTATTGTAGTACCTCTATAAATTCTAAGTTTTTGTGCCCATTGGAATGTGCAGATTTATTGATTTAAGAAGCATCGTACATACCCACGTGACCTCAAGGACTTGCATAAATTGCGTTGCGTGCACGAAACATTCCCCAGTTTCAACCAAAGACACGGAGACAAATATCAAATCATGATTGCAAGGTAAGCCATGGATTCTGAATATATTCGTGTTTTTATTTTGGAATATCTGGTGCACTGTAAGTGGCAAGTTTGGTCTGAACTACACTTATTTGTGCCGGTTAAATTTTGGAACTGTACGCGATCAGTCACATCGCCATCAGTCATTGAAAAACTGCAAATGTGTTTGCACACACAGTATGAAGGAAAGCGTCAGCTAAAACTGAATTATCGTATGTTGCATTTACAGAATAAAGCAAGTTCTGATACAATCTTGAACTTGTTGGGGGTGGCCGCAAAGAATAATCTGTTTTGCTTTTGGCTGAATTAATTTTTGAAAGGTATATTCTGATAATTCTGTTCATTTCTGTAACATGTTATGTGCAGTTAGCTCATAATTGCGAGAGACTGTTGTAATCACGATTTCGGTACCTCGTACCACCGAGAGAGTTCCTTGTAAGTACGAGAAAAAAAATGAATATTGTATTGCCACTCATGAGCCACCAAAGTGACACATTTATTTTGAGGACTCTTTTGATTTGATTAAAACGCTGACATCTGGTATGAAGACGGGACAGGGCAAGGCAGGGTAGGACAGAAGAGAACATGAAAAGCCCTGGTTATGAACAGAGCAATACATAGATATGCCTTTTATAAAAAAAATCCTCGTACTGCCAGGATGCTTCTGTTTTCTATAAAATGGAAGAAGAGTTCTTGCCGCTTCTTCAAAGACATTGGTGAAACGTCTAGGTCAGAGTTCACCCGTTTGTATCATAAGTCTTTTACAGCTCTCAGAAAGTCTATTTAACAGCCAAATATATTCTTACGCCTCAGCTCACTAAAAGACAACACCCAGTTAAAGACAAACAGAAGATGGACTGGACAATATATGCGGAAACCCACGAGGCACGGAAAAGCATTCTTGGGATATACGACAAATTTGCTCATTACTTGTTTTGAATGCTATTAATTAGTGCACAGCTAGGGCGTGTACACAGGCATGTAATGGGATTCAAACACCTGTCTTTCAATATTACGTCATTTTAGCTCTGGCTCGCACAGATAGATAGATAGATAGATAGATAGATGGATGGATGGATGGATGGATGGATGGATGGATGGATGGATGGATGGATGGATAGATAGATAGATAGATAGATAGATAGATAGATAGATAGATAGATAGATAGATAGATAGATAGATAGATAGATAGATAGATATAGAGGGATAGAGATAGACAGATAAGGAGAAAGAAAGGGGGGTCTTTATTAAAGTTATCGTAAAATGAAGATACAATTACATGATCACTATACATAAGCAATTAACAAACTTCACCTTCACCCCGGAAAGCTTGGTGACGAGATCAATAACAAGATGATAGGAAGAATGATTTGAGTGCGCGCGTAACTTTATAGTCATATAATAACAGAGTATAGCGCCCACAGGCCATACACTTATTGTTAGCTCATAAATATACCGTATGTAATTCCAAATTCCAATCTTTGGAAATTTTTCCATCATTTCTTTTCCATATATATATACACACGTTATAAATGTTTGAATTCGTGCTTTTCAGAATGGCTGGGCAGAGGAAAACAACGGTTGTGGTGATTGGAGGCGGTTTAAGTGGTAATTATATAAATTTTACGAAATTTGTGCCACAGTGAATCGCTCATATTTTTAATTATTTTGACAGCTTCAGACCTGACACAGCGATTTATAAATTTACATAGTGTTAAAGACGGTGATGCAAATTTACGCAAAGCGGGGTTTGTATCAGGGAGTCTGTCGGAGTGGCGCTGATTTTTTTTTTTTGGGGGGTTTTTTTTTTTTTTTTTTTTTTTTTTTTTTTGGTTTAGGAATGTTTGGTGTAATTTTCAAAATGACGAAAAGTCTTTTGGGGTACATTTTACATTATTACAATATCGACAGCAGAAAAAAATTGATATTTTGGCCTACATCTCTGTATTGATGGCCCCTAGTTACCAAAAGCCCCAGATGTAATAGTGGTGCTTGCACCACTGAGGGGACCAACGTGTACAAACATGGTACAGTTTAGGGCAGCAACTCTTGGTGCGTGCTAGAAGTTTACCCCTCTAGTAAGGTCACATTTCCGGTACATTTGTCATTGCCTCAGTAGAAAGAGAACCACTTCAACTGGAATTGTGCTTTCCCTTAAGCAATGACAATGAAAACGTAGGCATGGTCACTATAGTATGAAGGTAGAAGATTGAAATTTAAAGCTCGCACAGGTTGTCTAGGGCTTCAAACGGACTTGGCCCGTTGGGGATTGTCTGACGGGAAATGACAGTTATGTAATAATGGGCAAGAACACTTGGAACATTTCCTATTTGCTTGTAAAGGTCTCCAAGACCTACAAACAAAATGTCTTCTGAGCCTGGAAACATGTATTAGATCAGTATGCCCTTCTACTTGGGTGAGCTTTGTGAACGCATCCCCCAACACAAAAGCACATATGCTTCTAAGTAATGAAAACATGGATGGTGTCTGCCGGGTATTTTTAAAAGAGGCTTGGAAATACCGACGTGAACAACTAGAAAATGTCTAGCATGCACAAACTGCTGGTAACTAACGTTTTAACATTACTGTTTTAGTTTGTAGTTTTCACTTGTGTTTTATATGTATTTACTGATCCATACAGTGTACTTGAACGCACCGCGGATCACCCCGGTCCGCTTGTGCCCCCTGTGTAACGGGGTAGATTTCAATAAATTATTATTATTATTATTATTATTATTATTATTATTATTATTATTATTATTATTATTATTATTATTATTATTATTATTATTATTATTATTATTATTGTATGTTGCTACTGTATACACTGAAGAAACTGAACTGTTAGTAGTTGTCCAAATATGGTCAAGGAGTGATGCTGAGTGATGGGTGGTTTCAGTGACTTGTTGTTTTAATCCATCGGTCTGTAGCAGTTGAGTGACTGGATTGCTATAGGTGGATGACAGCATATTAATATTGAAGTGTCGTGCAACTATTATTGGGCTGTGGGACATTGGGAAATGGGTCAAGGTCACTCATGTTTGAATTTCCCCTTGGCCCGATACTGAAAACTATAATGATGCGCAATATGAAAGCCCTAGCTCAAAAACTTCTCAAGTTATCATGCGGAAATCACGCAGACACCACATTCACTAATGTGGATTAGTGCCCTTTAGAATATGGTAGAGCAATAACTCTGCGTTCTCTCATTGACCGCCATGTGGCGCTGCGGACAGCTTTCATCCGGGTATTCAATAGCGGGTCAACCTGAGTGGCGTCGCATACTATGACGTTTTAACGTATGGTGCAAACTGAGCGTTTTTCTTGGCGAATGAAATAACCAAGTGTAACTCATAATCATGATAATGTTATCATTATTAAATACCTTCTGTAGAAATTAAGTAATGCAATCAAGGAATCAACCCAATACACATTGTTGTGGAGTTAATCACATTTGATTTTAGTTTTAATTTAACTTTTAACGCTACCTGCCGAGGTTCTCAAGTTATCATGCAGACAGCAATTTCACTAATGTGGCTCTGTAAACTTAGAAATTGAGTCAAGGTCGTCCAACTTTGAACACCACCTAGCCCATGAAATGGACAATAATCCTTTGCAATATGAAAGCCCCAGCTAAAAAACCATCTTAAGTTATAATGCTCACACCAAATACACGAATGTGGCTCTGTGACCTTGGGAATTGGGTCAAGGTCATACATTTTTAAACCTATCCTAGCCCTTATGGAGGACTAGAATCCTGTGCAAAATGAAAGTTTTAGCTCTAAAACTTCTCAAGTTGTCATGCAGAAACGCTCCAGACGGACACACGGACGGACGGAACCTTCGATCACTATAGGGGACTCGCCTTCGGCGTTCCCCTTATTACGACTAGTGGAAAAATTACCTTATGTTTTTTCTGGAGTTATTACTAATATTTTATGTTCGGTTCGAGTCCCGCTCGTTCCGAACATAAAATATTAATTATTGCTTTTAGTGGCCTTCAAAGGTGAAGCTGATATTGCGCCTTTTTCATGCTTGTGAAATTCTTCCTGATAGAAAGCTTAGAAAGCGGGTTCAAGAAACTTTTATCAAGTAATATCTGTTCAAACTAGAACAATATTGTACTTTGCAATTTTGTATCAAAGGAGTGTATAATGTGATCATGGTAGATCCTTGGCCAGTGGCTCCCATTAAACACTATGGCGGTGAGGGGGATCTGTGAGGTCTCTTTTGATGTTGTTGAATACGAATTTTATTGTACTTGAAAGATCATAGTGACAAATTGGCTTACATCTTGGTAAAAGTGGATTATTAAAAAATGATGACTCCTGAACTGCATGTGTGAAGACTGGTATTGTGAAAATTGACAATAGTCTTGAACAAAAGTTAAAGGATCACTTCATTCTGTGCATTCAAGGTGGGTAGGGAATAGTCCTCTTGTTTTAGCACTAAAGTAAAGAGATATTGATAGAGAGATTGTGGGCTGTATTTAACCATTGTCTTTATTTTTGATTTCCGTACGCTACAAGTTGCTACTCTCATGATATGTAACACGAAATTGACTCTTTTTTTTCAAAATTGTATTAAATTCTTTTCTATGTTATCTGTTCCGTTATGTGTAAGAAATAATCTATCTATCTATCTATCTATCTATCTATCTATCTATCTATCTATCTATCTATCTATCTATCTATCTATCTATCTATCTATCTATCTATCTGTCTGTCTATCTATCTCTATATATCTATGTATTTATCTATCTATCTATCTATCTATCTATCTATATATATATATATATATATATATATATATATATATATATATGCCTATGATAAAAAACACATTTGGTAAATCATCTTTCAATGAAGCTAACTATGAGTTCAGATTGTTTTTTTTGGGGGGGGGGGGGTGCGCCGCGACTTTTAATCAGCAAAATTTAGCCGTGACAGTTCTTCAGTGAGTCTTTCACAATCTGGAATCACATCATGTATCATTTACATTACAAAAAAATCTGTAAGCACTGCTCAATTTACAGTGAGTTTTGTCTATTTTTTTTTTTTTTTCAAATTCAATGTACCTCTTTGAAGTGGTAGACAACACAACCATTGCATAGGCCAAACGATCTGGTACGTCCCGAAAGCAAGTTCATTCAACAGAATTTTAAGACCACATCAGTCGTACCAGTAATGTGCCAGTTAACATTTTGTGCATGTATTTCAGCGGACACAGAAAAACGGTGAAATTAATGTATAAAACATGAAAAGATATAGGAATGAATTAATGGATGAGTGAACAAATGAATTAATAAGTAAGACAGGATGTAGTCAGGTAGATGTATGTAAAAATAAATGAATAAATCAACAAATGAATAAATAAATGTAAATAAATCAATTAAATAATTAATTAATGCCACCAGTAGCATTTTTGGTATACCATAATAAATGTGTATTTTCTTGATATATTTGGTTTTCCAAAAAAAATTCAAACGTTTTCTACATAGTTGTCTTATAAAGATCGTAAGTGCCCAGGAGCAAACACTTGACGTGAAAATCGAAATGCCACGTTTGGGCTTTGAGTACTCTATTCCCTTTTAATCAGATTTCTCTTTCCAGGACTATGTGCGGCTAAGCTATTAGAGGAGCAGGGCATAGATGTACTGGTGCTGGAAGCCAGAGATCGTCTAGGGGGTCGTACCTATACCAGAAAGGTGACGTTGTCCCGGTTCATGCCTGTGAAATCTGTCCTGATAAAAAGTTTTGAAAACGGGTTCAGGAAAATCTTAATCAAGTAATTTCTGTCCAAAGCAAAGCGAAACTGAACTTTGCAATTTTGTATCAAAGGAGTGTTTTAGATGTATTTCAACTGAATTTATAATCGAACAATGTTTAGTTAACAACTCATAACTAAATCTTGCGATTTTTGGCAACAAACTGTGGGAATGACATATCTGGTTCTGTTTGTATACCCCACATGTGGTATCGCTTGCTGCTGTAGTTGCTGGAACCGGCAAATGTAGATTAGGAAATCTGCTGCTGGACAGAAAGGCCTGCAACAGAAGGAAGGAAGCATGGGTTCTTTATATAATTCAGATGGGTCTGACCATTTTTTTTTCTGTGATTTGGCACTGACATTCCAACTTTAATGTACACAAAGATATGTATGTATGTATGTATGTATGTATGTATGTATGTATGTATGTATGTATGTATGTATGTATGTTTGTATGTGTGTATGTATGTATGTATGTATGTATGTATGTATGTATATATAAATGTATGTATATATGTCGGGAGTAAGTATGTCATCTCATCTCATCTCAATAGTATTATGTCACATTCTTTCCCGTCATCTCATCTAATGTTAAGTTTTAGCATATACCATATCGTGCAATTTGGTTTCGTGTATTTTCTACACATGAACATAATGATGAGAGCCAATACAAAATTATTTGTTTGCTTTGCAGAATCCCAAATGCAACTTTGTTGAGGTGGGTGGGGCTTACGTTGGGCCAACACAAAACCGTCTCCTGCGTTTGGCCAAAGAACTTGGCGTGGAAACTTACAAGGTCTACGACGAGAAACCAACTGTTTTCTTTCGAAAGGTGGGTACATGTATTATGGCGACAAATGCAGGACGTCATGTTAGCACACAGGAAGTATTGTTGACTGGGCAAGCATGCTCTGGAATATCGGTAACCTAATGAAGGTGACTTGGCAGGTATGCTCAGAAGTATTGGCTCACCACCGCAGATGGCTCGGCGAGTATGTGCAGGAATATTGGTTCCCCAGTGTAGTTGACTCGGCAAGTACATGAAGTATGCCTAGGAATATCGGTTACCCAGAGTAGTTGACTCAGCAAGTTTGCACAGGAATATTGGTTGCCTAGGGCAGATGAATCGGCAAATATGCTCAGGAATTTTAGTTACCCAGTGTAATTGACTTGGCATGTATGCTCAGGAATTTTGGTTACCCAGTGTAGTTGACTTGGTAAGTATGCTCAGAGATTTTGGTTACCCAATCTGTATACAATTTACATATTTTTTCTACATTTCCCTCCCGTGCAATAAATCTGTTGCATTGAGTGCTTCTTGCCACAGACAAGACCTCATCAATTGATAATGCATCAGCTGGGTATACCTGCAATCCAGTCAGACCATTGATATATTTTAATCTTACAAACCATAACAGATATTTTTGTTGCCATGAGATTTTAATAATCGCTACCTTTCGCAGATGTTCAATTATTCTCGTTATGAGTTGCAGTTTCAGTGCTCTGCGACAAATATGTCATTTTATTTTATTGTCTTGTTGTTAGGAAAAAGCAAGGACCGTTTCTCGGGCAAATACGCCCCTTACTAATCCACTTGCCATATTGGACTTGAATAATGCCCTGCGAATCGTGGATAATTATGGCAAACAGGCAAGTATCATTAAATGTATTTTCAGTTTGTTTTTGTCTTAATGTACGAGATTCCATGGGCCCTTAGATCGTCAGTAAAATAATGTTAACACTTACTTTAGCTGGTTAATTTTTTTTTAATTTATTTATTTGTGTATTTTTTTTGTTTGTTTTGAATTTGTTTTGGTACATTTAGCGTTCACTTAAAACATGCTTTGAGTTATACAGCTAAGATGTAAATTTCCCGAACAGTTTGATCTTTCTGCAAACTGTTCTAAATGTTCTATTAAAGTGTTCCAAACAAATTGTATCAGAAAAGAAAGAAATGCACATGAAATGGCCAGGCCTGCCGGCAGAGACTGGTCATAATCAAGCTGCCTTTTTTCTTAAATCTGTACTTACTTATTACAACCCCTTGTCATTATGAACGGTGATGGAAATGTGTGGATACTCTCAAGAATGGAGTATCCGTGAACTTTAATTTGTGTTCTTTCGTTTGGATATAAAACTCTTGTGCTATTTTCAATTCAAACTTTTTATTGGAGACATGCATAGGTTACGAGATAAAGGTGGTAATTGTGTTATATGATTTTGATATAAGATTCCCCTAGAAGCACCATGGAAGGCGCCCAGAGCCGCAGAATGGGATCAAATGACTTTCCGGGATTTTCTGCTTCAGTATACTTGGACACAGTGAGACTGAGTTAAACTTTATTGTCATATCAATACAAAAAACACATGCATAAATTATTGATCACAAGGCGATGAAGGTTCCCAGAGGAGTTCAACTCATCTAAGCCGGACAGCAATAAATAAGTTAACTTGTCAAGCGTTATACAAACTAACCTACTCTCTCGTGCCCACATTACACACTCAGATACACATACGCACGCATAAACTAAAGATTACAAAGAGTGAAAAAGAGGGAAGAAAAAATAAATAGGACCATGTTTAACTATTAATATTTACACTGTGTTCGATATTCTGGTCACTGGTTAATCGTAAATCCTGACTAGGTTTCTCTGACCTTTTTGCACAAATGAATATTATACAATTTATATGCAGGTAAATACAGATGAAGTAGTGAGAAAATACGGACTTTACATTTTCCGTAATGGGGGAGTTATACTTGTACACGTGGTAAACAATAAGTTTTGGAATGGATTGATCAGTATTCTAGATTTATAATTTTAACTCCACGTGAAACCAATTTTTATATGTACCATTTGACATATTGCACCCATCTATGTATATTCATTTGTTTACCGAACACTTATCTTCCAAAGACGCCATCTTTGATTGTAAGGCTCGTTTTTCCCTGACGTCTAAATAGGCATGTATTCTATTGGACGACATGCGTCAGTATTTTATTCTGAATTGGACTGAAAAAACAAAATCATCTCTGCGTTACATGGATCTATAAGATATTGTTATCGCCCCGTATATAGGCACATGGAAATTTAAATCTACAGCAAACAATTTGTCTTGTCTACAAGTCGAGAAACGCTCACCGATAAATCAAAGTCCCCAGTACGTTTAGCAAGCCTCTCAGGGCTGCATTATCCATTGAAGGTAAAATTACATTTTGGTTTAACCTCCGAATTGAAACTTCTCTTCAAACCGGCGTTGAGTAAGACCTAACTTTTGTGGGTGTGCAAAATTGGTTGCCAAAGGTAAAGTTGGTCTCGTTATTTTTGAAAATCCTGAGTAATACAAATCTTCCGTGTGTAAATTTGGAAGTGGTACAGGCTGAATATTTCATTTACACTAAACAGCCCTTCGATTTTAGTTTCTTTTATAATCTTGGTGAAACATTTCGATATGGTTACCCTGCAGATAAATGCAGAATTTACTTATTTTGATTACCCCTGTGCATAGTTAATCTTTTTTAACAGAGCCACCAGGGATGTACTGACCGTTATGTTTGCTAACTCAACTGCTGCCGAGCCACATGAAGTGTCCTTTCTCTGGTACTTGTGGTTTGTGGCGGCATGTGACGGCATGAAACGAATCTATAGTGTCACCGACGGGGCTGCGGTAATTGTGTGTGTGTGTGTGTCTGTGTCTGTGTCTGTGTCTGTGTCTGTGTGTTTATAAATATAATATATGACGATGAGGTGCAGCACATCCCGTCCCGAGAGTGATTTCTGGGTCGGGACTATCTGTCTTCCATATGTCTTTTAATGTACTCCTTACCTCAATCTACACAATCTTATTTGTTTGAATAGAAAAAAACAAGTTAACTTGTGGCAAAGTGCAAATGGAAAAATAAAAGCAGTGTATGCTTAGTAATACATGATGATCTTGACATACTATCGTTCTTGCGTGATAATGAGGAAAATTTATATATGATTCACTAGCATTAACCAAACTTTGCCTATTCATAACTGGTCTGAAAATAGGGAGCAATATAACTGTTTGTTTCAAATCTGTAAATTGACTTTGTATTTTTTTTTCAGGAAAGAAAATTTGATGGAGGATCTCAGCAACTTAGTGAAAAGATTGGTGAGCAGCTTGGAGGTACGAAAATATAAGTAATACATTTCCATTAAATACACGAACAGGTATCCCTATATTACTGTATTATGGTCACCCAGAAAAAAGGTAAATGCTGCGTTAGGCATACACATAGAATTAACACTTTTTATCTCCTTGGCCCTAAAAAAAGGACAACAGAACTAATGCTATGGTAAAATAGCCGATGGTAAGGGCGTCATCTTGACCGAATTATCTCATAATTCATCTGTATTGCCACAAGAATTTGTCATCCATTCTCTTGGTCCAAAAATGGCTGAATGAACACCGTTTCATTCATTGTGTATGGACCACAAGCGTCAGAATTCAGATGACTTTTCTGCTTTTTGCCCCGATTATCATATTGTTTTCTTTAAACTAACGTACCTCTGGTTTTCTTGGTCTGGGCGCACAGTTTGCCTCATAATGTTCCTCTTTTTAAGTGAATTTTATGAACAATTTCAGGTTTTGAGACATTATTTTTTCTGTCGCCAAACTTAAACTAAAAAAACATATTTGATCTCTGCTTTTTTAGGCAAAGTTCTTGTGGATCATGCGGTGACGAAAATAGAACAGAGTGAGACAGAGGTCAAGGTCACTACTAGCAATGGCGTCATTATTACGGTATGTTCCACAAGTTTATGTCACCGCTCGCAGTGACGTTATTGGTACGTTATATAATGTAGACAGAGGTCAAGGTCACTACATGCGTGCTATCATTGTTACGATATGTTGCACAACAAGGTGGTATAGCTATGCCCTACTAAATTCAGTGTGATCCTCATTATCTGGTTCCATAAGGTGAAACATATTCACATGAACATATACAAAATACACAGTTTTGTAAAGAGCATGACCCACTTAATACGTAAAATCATTGCAGGCCAGCCTTTGGCGATATGATAGGTGCAAAACCAAACTTTATTTAACCTTTACTACGAAAAGTATTTCTTTTATCAAAAATTAAAATGTAATACATGTGCACGAATGTGGATATAGGCGCTTAATTGCTTTACCAAAGTGCCATCTGTCCCATCATGTTCATTTAGGCATCTATGTGGCTAAAAACCTTCCTGCAGGATATATCTTGTTTCTGCGAGTACAATACTATAGGGCATGCGAGCTCTCAGAAAAAATATCACTCTCCCAGATACACTATTCGATGATATCTACCGAGGGTTGCGGGGGGGGGGGTGTTGTGGTTGGGTTGTTTTTTTTTTTTTTTTTTTTTTTTTTTTGTTTTGTTTTTTTGTGTTTTTGTTTTTTTGTTTTTTTTTTTTTATTTTGTTTTTGGGGTTTTTTTTTTTGGTTTTTTTTGTTTTTTTGTTTTTTTGTTTTTTTGTTTTGTTTTGTTTTTGTTTTTTTGATTTTTTGTTTGTTTTAAATTGAAACATGCTACACAGGATATGGAGCAAGGGACTGCTGTGACCACTAGAAAGGTTGTCCTTCACGTTGGGAAAAATTAATTGATTATGACTGTATGTCGTACCTTCACATATACTATCAGGTTCCTGTGGCATTTTGTTTGACGCATTTGAAACAAGCCGTGCAGCCTGAAGCAATGTTTATCTCGTTGGTCAGCGATTCACCTAATTACTACGATTCCCATGAAATCACATATTTTAACGCCAAATTTGCAGGCAGAGTACGTGATTCTGGCGATTTCCCCAGCTCTGCAGATGAAAATCCAGTTTTCTCCAGACTTACCTCACCTCCGTAGCCAACTTATTCAGAGGATGCCTTCGGCTTCCATCATCAAGACCAATATATATTACAATAAGACATTTTGGAGAGAAAAAGGTATGTTTTGCGGGGGGGGGCTCATTTGCGCATATGAAGAGGGATGGCTTATTAATTGACACCATTTCGTTCCATGTGTGGTGTGGGGCTGAACGCAAGCGTTGGCGCATACATACACATGCAAATATGCTTTTTGTGCAGATAATCCTTCGAAAAAAAAGCACTATGAATGTCGCACCACTTTTCACCAATGATCTAAGTTGTAACTCATTAAAATACATCATTTCTAACTAAGAATGAAAAAAAAATCAAAAGATATTGACCATGAAAATGGTCTAATTCACAAACGATTGGAAACAACAATGTTCTTGGCAAACTTTGTCTATTTCGCATCTGTCGGCGTGAAGTTACATGTTGGTGATTAAACATCGATATGTGCATTTGGATTTTCACATGACTTGTATACAAAATATGTTTACAGGTCTGTGTGGTATGGCACTTATAACTGATGAGAACTACCCCATTAAAATATGCATGGATGACACAAAGCCTGACGGGAGCTTTCCGTCTCTCATTGGGTAAGTTTATACTTTATATATTATGTGAATTTGCACGTATCTTCTGCTTGAAATTCTAAAATGTAATGTAATCCTTTTTCAGCTGTTTCTTCGCCCAATAAAACAAAGTGTTTAATGGAATGAAGGAATTGGGTTCGCTTTTGATATTCTGTGTTTTGTATGTGCTTACATATACATAGTACACTTTGTATGAGAAGAAAATATAATGTGCATATACTGTGATAGTACCTTATACTTTATATTAGTCTATTGAGGACCTAAAATACAATGAAGTCAGAAAACAAAACATATGCTCAAAAGGGCGGAAAACATGAATAAACAATCTTCCTGCACATATGTGAGCAATAATGTCGGAACATGCAACTCCTGACAGGTTAGCTCTGAATCTCCAATCTCTCACGAGACACACTTGCCGCACCATATTTGCTGTACATAAGACATCTGACGGCGCAAGGTGCAGACCCTGCTTCATTGTTGTAAATCAGGTATTTTGGCCAAATAAAGGTTGGATTTATTTTGGTTTGCGTATTTTGATAAGATATAATTCAGTGAGTTACATTCACGGGAGCGACCACCAGAAGCAACTAAGTTAGCAAGAGTACTTATTAAGCATTTGGGCTATAGAATACCTGATGCAAAAATTGAGAAACCGCTTATGGAGTTAGACATCTATATCAAGATCTTCTCCAATATAATGAGCTAGATTATGTGGCATCGGCAAGACAACTTCGATAAAATTCTAACGACCTTTCTCCATGCCGCATAGTACATGTTTACGTCCTTGCTAGAAACGTCCCACAATTGTCACCCTTGTAAAGACATGCAATAACTCTTGAAAAATTGATACTTAATTGTAGAATACATGTTTGAACTGGGTCTTTAACAAGTTAACTTCACAATTTAAAATATTATGAAATTGTTCATGTTTTCTTCGGCCACACGTGGATATAAAACATGTCCTTATGATAACAGACACTAAACCGTACGTATACCGTACTGGAACCTACAGTAGTTTACCACTTCGTGCCATTCGACACTATACCACACCATACCATGCCATACCATACCATACCATACCATCGCTTGCAGAATATTGCATTAATAATTTATACAAATAGAAATGGGATTATATCTTACCCGGAAATGCCCCATGTTGTAGTACAGATACACTGCTACTGATATTGTGGGAAGAATAAATGAGCCCTTACCTTTAAGCAAATTTCACTTTAATGGCGAAATTGAAGGGTTACTTTTAATGTGGAGCCATGTGCGGCATAAGATATGCAATACAAACAACCGAGACTTTGTTGCTTTAGATTAGAGGTAACACACAAAGATAAAGAACACGGTGTGCAACACATATAAGGAGATGGACGCCTTTCTGCTAGTTCACTCGATGATGAATCATTAGTTGCCGCCCCAAAGTTATTAAACTATTTTCAAATCCAACTAAATCGAAATTAAAACCAAAAGATTGATGTGTGGTCTCGTTGATCAGTGGGAGTCAAGGTCAAGATCAAAGTTAACGCAAGTTTGTTCTAATCTCTTATATTCAGGTGTATAGGCAACTTCCCTTACGTACCTTTTGACCTGTGTTACATGTCTTATGATCCAAACTACCCCCCCCCCCAAAAAAAAAGAACGCATACATACGCACAAAGCCACATAAGAAAACAAAAACAAAACAAACCAAAAAAAATTTGAATGAAAGCAAAAATGCAAGTGGTCAACAACTCTTTTGAAAATGACACCCTGTGCGCTCGTTTTGGCAACGGTCATTAAATGATTTTATGATTCCATGACAATTCTGACAGCGGTGTTTCTTTTCATGTAGTCAAAATTCAGCAAAGCAGCCAGTATAGACCAAATTAATATAAATACATTAACAAAAGTAGCTTTTTGCAACTGCCAGTGCAGGTGCGATTTCAATATACAAAAAGTGCCACCCATCGGCTCAGAGGTGACAGCCTGTTACATAATAGTGGCTAAAAAGAAAGCTTCGCTGTGGTGGTTACCGTCACCTTGTCTGGCAGCTGACAATATATTTGATATTTTCTGTTGCTATTAGAACAACGTGTTTAATTCTGTCAGTTTATTTCGAAAAAAAATCCCGACTAGTCTCCAGCACAAATATAGCACTGAACTCTAAATATTACAGATTTTTATATATATTGGATGACAAGTCTCGCCAAGTCGCTGCACTGTCAAAAGAAGAGAGAGCCAAGAGAGTTGCCGCCTGCTACGCAAAGGTATTTGGAACAAAAGAAGCTTTAAATGTAAGTGTTTCAATTATCCTCATATCGAGTGTGGAAAAGTAACAGTTATTACCCTTTTACTCATTTTTTTACATCCCACGTTAAATAGTAAATATGAGCGGCTCTTTACTTGACAACGAAATAAGTGTGATTTATTTAAAGGTCATGCCAATATTGACTGCTTTTTCATATAAACCTTTTCAGTGAAAGGTTTGAACTCAATCAACAGCTTTCCTGTGCGCACTTTGGAAGGAAAGCGCCCAAAGCGCGGAGAGGAAAGCTGTTGACCCGGACCATTCTATTCTATGAGACTATAAGCATTCTGGCACTTGAATGAAAGCTCTTTTTACAAAGAAGCATCGATGTAGTACACGTTTGATAATTCAGAGAATGCATTTTAAATACTTTGACATACATCTCAGTTGGTAGTAAAAGAGTCGAAATGTTGAAGATCTAGCGAAAAGGAACCTGGTTACTTGATAGCGACAAGAAACGTTCTGGAAGAACTTTGATGATCATTTTCTTCATTCTTTGCAAAGCTGAAGCGGGCGGAGGGTTACTTCCCCAATTTTTGGTGGAAGGGGCTGTGTGGCTTGATCTTTCAAAAAAACATCCTTTGCTAGGGCACTTTTTCGCAAAAATGATACCTTTGTTAGGGACTTTTTTCAACCGAATTTTTTTTTTTTTTTTAAAGTCCCAATTTGCCTGAAACGTACTCCAGGAATTTGGAGTCATAAAAAAGAAAAATTACAGTTTTTAGGGAATTTTTGGCGAAATACAGACCCTTTGTAGAGAAATTTCGCTGAAAATAAAGGCATTCAGATTTGCACCTAGCCAGTTTCATCAGTAATGGGAGTATCCTCCAGGGAGCTGAAGGTAGTGACATGCCCAACATGGTTTGTAAATCTTGGTCGAGAACGGTGTTTGCATTATAATATAAATAAACCAGCGATGGCATAATAAAATAAATAATGCCTCGAGACAAACTCTGTCCACAATTGGGATCACCTATTGCTGCCACTCCTCTTCAATGTACCCCCATCGGATACCAGGTCAAGCACATACTAATACAAATAACGAGTACACGGGTGCAGATTGTTTACTTGGCCCTTAGCTCCTTGAACTTAGACCAAGTCAAAGATTTTCCATGTGGCGCGATGGGTGCCCAACACTCCCCCAGGGAAGCTGTTGACGTTGGGCATGATGTTGTGATAGGATCTGTCAGCAAGTCTCGGATTTTTTTTCATTTTTTTTTTTTCCACTGAAAAAAGCCAACAAATCATTGAAACAAGATACAGATTTTCTATATACATTCGAAAGTGTGCATAGATACAATATCATCTAACGATTACGAGCACTAATATACTGTTCTGTGCATGTTTGCAAGTGTCTCGATCTGCCGCTAGTGGCCCTCAGTGCCGATCATCATGCCACAAAGATGTCGTCTGGTACAATAGTATGTTTCTTCTGCCACGTGCATGACTGAGTTCCTTATTATAATCCACCCTTATTGAAATCCAGTTTAGAAAACCCTCCATCAGATAAAAAATCATCGTATGGTTGGCTTTGTGCATTGTTTTACCGTAACTCGTAAGATATCGTGTTACGGCACTAGGGAGCGTTAGAAAATGAGCGCAGTGAAACGATATCGTACCAGTTGGTGAAACCAATAACAAAGAAAACCTTATATATATATATATATATATATATATATATATATATATATATATATATATATATATATATATATATACATGTATATATCTAATAATGAAAACTTTCTTAGTGAAGTAAACATACTTGGAAAATTACTTACAAAGGGATGTTAACGCCATGTTTTCAGTGACTCTGTATCTTATTAATATTACCATTCGGTGTAAGTACAGACCTGGATATCATTCATGTGCAGTGGGTTGATATGAGACTAATGGGTGTGAGATTTTAGGAATAATCAGGTCAAAATGAGGCTAGATATCAAGTACCTATGATTCTTTTCCTGTATGACCAATCACCGATCAGAAATCACTCTCAAAATAATTGCCAGCAACTGTCCTCCAAAACAACCAATCAGAGTTGCAAGATTTACTGATGTAACAGTTCAATGTTAAAGTAAAATCTTTTATTCTAAGAATGTGCTTTTGCTTTTTTTCCCCTTATTATGATACATCTAAATGTGCCATGCATTAAAAATTTTATCATTTACACAGAATGGAAATATCAAGGTTATCACATGGTTGTAGCCACATCATCCCTGTATCAGCCCCTTGCACCCGTATCCTCACAAGACAGAAGGTCTCGTGACGATACGGGTACTCGGAGGCTGAAGCAGGGGTGATACATCTACAACCATGTGACAACCTATAATTATTCAGTCGAAGTCCCTCTAGGATTAAATGCGTGACCCCATGTACAAACAGTCAACATGTCTATAACAACATGAATTGCTACTGCATTATTCATGTCCACTGTGGTTTTATTATCCGGGATTGTATGGTCTGTAAAATGATCACTTTCTGCTGTGATATTATATTGGAAAAGTGAACAAGTTTTTATTTTGTTTAGGGATTCACAATGGATTTGTATGTGATATTTTACCAGCTTGGGGGGGGAGGTAATGAAATTATTATTAATTTTAATATACACAACTTATACCTAATTCCTAGCCTAAATGCAGAATAAGCAATAGGCTTCGTAATATTTTGTCCACGTGCCTACCCCCCCCCCCCCCGTGACATTGTCTGCCTGATGCTCATATCAGAACAACTCAGTTCTGTACTAAAAGTTTGCCCACCTATTTATGCGGGACAAGTTCATCTGGAGCCAGGTCCATGAATCCTCATGAGCCAGCATAAACATGTCTTTACCCTGCAAATCGACATTCTCAATCTTGTTTAGCGTATAAACAGAGCCTCCCATCATTTATAAGTTTCCATCCACAGACTCTCACCGGTTGGCGCGTCACCCCCTTGACAACAAAATCTTTAAAGTGATTATTAGCCACATGCTAACTGTACCAGGCGAACTGACCTGAACAAACATGGTATCAAGTCGGTTAGTCTTCCTAACGTATAGACAGTAGATTTTACGTCAGGCCCATACTGTCACGTAGTACGTTATCTGGGCCTATTATATACCAAGGTAAAAACGAATGCAGCAATCTTTGGTAGTCTCCGACGAACCCAGGACGTGCGGCCCCGGTCAGACTCCTCCATACCAAAGTCGACTGTTGTTTTCAAGTAAAACACGACACAGCCCCACAGACGGGCGTCTTCGCCGCCATAGCCCTTGTCTAGGTTTTTTTTTTTTTTACACTTTTCGTCTTATTTTGGTGAAAACAAAACTTCCACCTGGACTCATGCAGACTTTCTTAGTATTTGTTCAGTATATGTTGATTCACATACCAATGATGTAGCACCACCAGATGCAAGGCTGTCTCTTAATAAAGCCCTGTGCATCTTTGAACGACGGCCTGTGAAAGGCGAAGATAGATACCAGGGGTACAAACCGGGAGCGTCTGCCCAGCAAGCTAGTTTTACGTGCACTCGCAGCGTATCATTCTATGGTGGCTCTTTGGTGCCAACCTAATTTTATCTTTTATCTCGTAATTTCGAGTTACTATATCTTAATAACCAGATAACTATCTTGCAATTACGGGTTACTTTCTTGTAATTACGAGATACTATCTCGTAATGACGAATTACTTTTTTCGAGACTGGCATCTCGTAATTACGACTTCAACGGGGATGTAGAACTCTTCTCACTGGAGAGTAAAATTTTCTGTAGACAATAGGGGTGACCACAGGAGTTTTATATCTGAAGTTGCATTTTGCATTTCCTGTTAGAAGAGTTCTATATCCTTGTTTAAGCCGTAATTACGAGATATAATTTAACATTAGGTTGGCACCAATGAGCCACCATACCAGAGGTATGAATGTAACCGCACGCCTGTTTTACAGGAAATACGGGAAATAACTTCTGATATTTCCATTTTCTGTTCTTTCATATAACTTCAACCAGGGTAACACGAACGAGGAACCATGGTGACCAGAGCACAAATATGTTTTGTTCATATACAAAACATATATGACATGCATGAGAACAAATTAATTTTGGTCTCAGAGACACACACATATCAAAGCATTAAAACGTTTGCTTTTATCTGATTAGTTTGTACATTACGAGGAGATGAACTGGTCGGAGGAAGCTTGGAGCGGCGGGTGTTGCACTGGCGTAATGGCGCCTGGCATGTTGACACGCTATGGCCCGTGAGTTCTGCTTTCTTACCAGTAACAATCTTTTGATTGCAGTATTAAAGATAATTAAATCATTATTTCACAATTACTTGTCAGTGCAGGCGACTAATCTGACACTAAAAATATATGCCTCATTCGTCCTGTGCAATTTGTCTGTTTTTGAGAAATACAGAAGTTTGTCTTCAAATAGTGAAATAGTGAAGTTAGCCAGGTGTCAACAAACATGATAAAATCAATATTTTCCTGATCCTAAATGAATCACAAGACCCGGGTGATGAAGAAAGCATAATTTCCCATACGATGACCATCTTGACAAGTTAGAAAGGTTCATGCAAGACATGTAGAATTACTATTTTCTTCATGTATGGAAATGTCTTTGATATGTAAGCAAGTCATTGTGGTAGTTTAATTCTGTTCTGTCTTACCCTGTCCTGCCCGGCACCGCACTTCCCTGTCATGCCGTGCTTTATTTTTAATCTTTTTAAATAGGGCCCTAAGAGAACCTGTGGGTCGTTTATATTTTGCCGGTACAGAAACAGCGACTGAGTGGCCAGGATACATGGAAGGAGCCGTGGAGTCAGGGGAACGTGCGGCACGAGAGGCGAGTCCAATACTTTTACTCTTCCATTGCCAATTTATAAGAATATCCAACTGCACTGAACTGCCAGAGCGATGCTGGACTCTTGTTCTTTGTGAAACGACTTTTATTTCAACAACCAACATGCTTAAAGCAGCAGGAATATATACGAATGGCCCAAGTCAACAGCTTTCCTCGGCGCGCTTTGGTACAATGCGCCAAAATCGCGCCGAGGACAGCCATTTCCTCCTTCATACTTGGAACTGAAAGAGTTAAAAATGATCAGTTACTCGAACAATGTATAGCCCCAACCATATACATCGTACACTGGTATGGTCAGAACCGTATTGTGTTATTTTACCCATGAGTGCAGACTTTCGATATATACTGAACAAAAGTTTCAAGAAACCTGGTTACTTGCAAGGGGTAAATATTTTGACAGATCTATACCCAACTTTCATATGTTTTGTTTTTCAATAGAAACTGGTCATCATTTGAATTTTCATGTTGGCTTGTTGCGCCAAAATTGTAACTCAAGATTCTGAAACTGTTAGTTCGTATTTGTTCTTGGATTATTATTTTTTTTTAATTGCATAACTGCACGCGATTAGGGTCCATCTGACGGAAATGCTTTGCATGTTTTTGCAGGTATTGTCCGCCCTGGGGATGATAAGTAAGGCTGAAATTTGGCAGACGGAACCTTCATCTCTTGTACGTATTACTTTGGTGATATCAATCTCGTCCTCTGGTAACATGACTTTAGTGTATCCTTTCCAAATATTAGCATTCATACTAAATCACGTGTCGAGTCGGACAATTTAGGTAGACCGGAAAAATAATACAGGTGAAATGATGACGTTTATCTCGAGACTTGCGGGCATGTTGATGTTCCAATGTAATGTCCGTTAGACTTTGCATAATGCTCCTCACTATACTATTGTACAGCTGTCACCTGGCCACTCGGTCTGATATAGCAATGAAATGTACAGATTGATGTGATATTTTAATTTTAAAGCTCTACCTCTTTCGTTGATTAACTTTTGAATTTCAAGTTCTTAATATGACTTCAATACATTTAAGCGCCATAACATATATTTCAATGACGCAGCAGTAAGAGAATTAACATTTTTAATCCTTGTTGAACTTAAAAAGGTTATGAAATTTTAGAAGCATAATGTTAATGTTATTATTGAGCTGGAACTGCATAGGCCTACGCATCTATCTATCTATCTATCTATCTATCTATCTATCTATCTATCTATCTATCTATCTATCTATCTATCTATCTATCTATCTATCTATCTATCTATATCTTTCTGTCTGTCCATTGATCGATCGATCTGTCTGTCTCTATTTTTATTTCATATGTATACATATGTATATATATATATATGTATATATATATATATGTGTGTGTGTGTTTGTGTCTGTGTGTGTGTTTGTGTCTGTGTGTGTGTCTGTGTGTGTGTGTCTCTGTGTGTCTATGTGTCTGTGTAAGCATGTTTTCTTTGGTTCTTTATCCGTCCATGGTATGCTTGGTGTCATTTCAGGACGTCCCACCTACACCGCTGGACCGAGATTTCATCGAGCGCAACCTTCCATCCGTTGGGGGACTACTGAAGTCCGTGTGTCTTACCACAATCCTGTCCGGTGCCTTGGCAACAGCATTGATATTCAGATAGTATCTCAGATAAACAGAACACAGTCATTTGGCTGTTTCAGTATCATGAATAAGATATTCTGGCTCCAGTTGCTTTTGAGGATCATATCAAGATTGTGATTGCATGTCTAACAATAAATATTCCAAATTTGTGGATACATACCACAAACATGTATTTACCGGTAATTTGGACGGAATTCAAAATTCAATTTTAAAAGAATTGATGAAAAAAGGTACAAAATTTCGGATTTACCCTAAGTTGAGCATTGACGGTAGTTATCGTCCAATCACAGTTAGCTCCCTACACTCTAAATTATTGAAACTTTTGCTGTTACCCAAGGATGACGTCTGTGACGCTCAATTCGGTTTCAGGAAAGGCAGGAGTACTGAATTCTGTTGCACTTTTTTTACATGACCTTCTATCATATTTTAATGCTTCAGGCTTCCCATTTTTTTTTTTTTTTTAGCCTTGATGATACTAAATGCTTTGACTCGATCTGGCACGATGGTTTATTTTATCAAATTATGGCCACATTTATCAACCACCGATTGGTTAAATTTATTTTCTTGGTATCGGCATATGTTAGATGGACCGGCTGCTGCAGTGATACTTTTCCTGTCACAGTTGGCACCTGCCAAGGCAGCACCTTATCCCCTAAACATTTAATTTTTTTCTTAACCGATATGATGGTTCAGTTGACAGAATCACGAAAATGTTTTAAGGCTGGTGTCATACACATAATATCTTTGCGCATGCTGACGATGTGACATTGTTTTCTGGTACTGTAATAGAATTCCGCTCCTTAGTTAATATTTGTCACTTGTGTGCTCTCAAATGGTGCTTTTCTTTTAATATCACTAAGTCTATATGATCTACTGTGGGTAAGTATAATGTTATTATTGAGTCAGTTTTAGGTTTAGATAAGTCCCCTCGGCAGGCAGTAAATAATTTTGAAATGCTGGGGGTAATATTTGCTTCTGATATGAAGTCAGACCTACATGTCGCAAATAGATTATCGAAGGCTAGAAGAGCTATGTATAGATTATCTGAGGCTGGGGTCTCGTACCCTAGTTTCTCGTCAGATGCCAAATCATACACATGGAATACTGTTGGTGTGGCATCTTCACTTGTGGAGTCAATTGTATTAATTTGAGCGATGAGTCGGCGCGCCATCGGGAGACGGCTCACGGTAGTACTGTCAAAAGGTTAATACGAGTATTAAAGCGGGCATGTACTTCATTACTTGCGGCACTGGATATCCCTGAGGTCAGTGAAATGATTGCTCATGACACTGCTTCACTGTCACAGCGTATCTTGTGTGTTTCATCGCCACTCCAAAATCTTATGGTCCATCTAACTTCTCAGTATTGTATCACAAAACAAGTTGTTTATGGTTCGTTAATGGATAGAATCTTAAATTTAGGCGTATCTCCTTTTAGCATACTTTTTGGGCAAAGGTGTGTGTTAATTTAAACAGATATTTGTGAGGATGTGTCATTTGGTTGTCATTGTGGATTCAATTCGCTACATATTATCTCATGAGAATTTTAACAACCCATACGGTGAACTTCGCAATCTGGCGTTTCTCCTGTCTAAATCCTTTTGAAGTTTTAATTGAGGGAAAAGCATTATTGCGCTTTACATACATTAGTGTTCTTTTGGTTCTGGTTGGACTGTTTTATATGGTACAATAAATTGATCTGGTCGTCTCTGTGACATGGTGAATTTTCTTGTTTATAATTCATCACCATCTGATATTGTTATGTATCTTTCCATTGATATTGTGATGCTTGTGAATATTGGTTACTTATCTTGATGTATTTGTACTTTTATATTTCCGCAATTCTGGTGGCTTAATAAAATGTAATGAATAATAATGATAATTTGTCATGGTTCATGTAATGCTTTTAATTCCCATTATTTGAAATGGGCAAAGAAAGAAAAATAGAAATGTGAAGGATGGTTATCAAACTTGAAAAGTCTCTAGAAATGGAATTTTATCGTACAAATCCCACATTTAGAATTTCAGAATGGTAAATTTAAAACAACTTAGTGTTTCATTAGCAATTAAAAAACTACAAAAAAGATTTGTAAGCACTATTATCGATGAGGTAGGTTACAACTTTGGGATCACCCGCAAAAAATAATATCTAGAAGTTTTGAAAAATGAACTTGGTATAAACAGTGTTTCAAACGTAAGAGGTAATGACGTATATAAATAACATAATCCATCCTACTTACTTGCTGACTTATGTAAACCTGGCTTCACCATAAGATAAATTGATGAAAAAGGATTTTCGTTTCGTTGCAAAATTATCAAACAATGCAAGGTCTACCGATGGCATTCCTTGCATAAATGGGCAAACTTTTAGTGCAATTACTAAAGAAATTTACCGGAGAGATATCCCTCTGATAAGTAACAATTTAGATGGTTTGAAAGATATGTTTCTGGACTTGGATATTAGGGTCACAAATGGCAGGTTTTAAATGTAAATCACAAAAATGATGTTTCTAACTTTGAAGTAGTTAGTCATCCTTTCGCTGACAGTAATATTTCGGAAACTATTGGATATAATACATTTTGTCACAATTTGGAGTTTTAGTAGCATTTGTTGTACATCTCAGGACTTTGCATCTAGAACCAAATTTATTTACAATTAACTTGAGTCAAGAGGATGGAGATAATGACTTTTGATCAAATATTTTTAAAATTTTGCTGTAACATCCAGAGATTTTTAGGAAGTTTGATTTCAGTAATTTTAGAGATTTTAGTATTGCCTATTTTGCTAGTTCATTTTATGTTTTAGCGTCTTTCTGTTTTAATATTCACCTTTCAGATATTTTAGGCAACTTAGAAACGAGATAATATTCTGAAATATGCGGAATAATCCCTGACGCGTACATCCGACTTGGATTCCGCTTACATTTACACTACACTCATACTAAAGCTATGTCATAGAAATTGATTGACTAACTAAAGATAATTTTCCAATGACTAAAAGTGTATTAAATCTCTGACTACACACTATTATAGTGCAATGTACGCGGCATGAAGTTCTCCTTCATCAACTATGAATTTACTAAAGAAATGTCACTGTCCATCAACCCTGTCCGTTGAGAGCCAAATCAAACCAAAAATAATATTACCTCTCCCGGTAAAAATAAGCCTGATAATAAATTGAAGTATCCATTCAACTATCCGGTGTCCTCTGGTATGAAGAGTCAGGGTTGCTGATCATTCAACCAGGTCTCGAGTTATCCGGAAGTTTTAATCCCAAGGCAATGTAACTTATACATCGGAAACTTTATAACTATGGGAACTACATAAACGCCGTTATTGTAATGTAGCTAGCTCACGCCACTTATGTCTTGGTATACATAAATCAAATCTCACATTCCTCATAATGCATTAATAAAAATTTAAAAAGATTTCACACAATATAGACTAGAATACTGTCTGTATTGTTATTATTTAAAGCGTGAGAGAACAACCCATTCATAAAAGTAAGTGAAAATAAATTCGTAATCCGACGCGATTCTAAATGCCACTGCATGTAGAAAGTTGCAATCAGATAAGTTTGAAGCATTTTTGTAATAAAGCACATTTTTATCATGTCAAATCGCGTTATAATCAGCAACGGAAGATTAAAATAATACATGGTAACAATAATGTATAGAAATAAACAACGTGGCTCACGTGCATGATTATGTTACGTTGTCGTTTGTCTATAATCTTTAACCTCGACTTGAACAAGACAAAGGCCAGTCGCAGAGTGGATAATTTATGCAGACATGAACTTGGCGTAATAAAACAGGAGATAACACTTTTTGCATTTTTTCGCCTGTCTCATTACCACAAAAATATCAGTTAAAATATCTACCTGCCGACAGTCCAGTTAAGCCTCATTTCAGAACCGTACGGGAAAGTAAACCTAACTTACTTTTGGGACCAAACAGCTGGTCAACCTGACAATTTGGAATATGGAGGAATAAATTTAAGACTCGAAAGAATAATCACGTCCTCCCAGCAGAAGAATTTACAAGTCTGATCTTTTTGGTAGTATACAACATAACTACCTTGTAGAAAATAACTGTCAATCCCAAAGAGCGTGGTATGTGTATAATTATATGATGTGTCTGCCAGACTCAAATTTTATTCCATTGATATGTGAAAAGGACTTGAGTGCATGATTGTTCCTAGACTTTTGTCGATACATTTAAAACCACGTGACGAAGGCAAAGTCATTCCACACTCCTGCACCCTCAGAGTAAATCTAAATAACACAAGCGAGAATGTGGACAGCGTTGGTACAATGTCATACACAGCTGATGACCACTCAGCTCAATTACATGGGGCGGATTCACACTTAAACACGGATATTCGACCATTAAACAAACATGAAACAGCAAACTTGTTCTCCCGGATATTTGTCCCTTTCCGTTACTAGTTCAGAAATCGGCCTAAGTAAGCTAACGTCGCAATTACTGTTGCTCTATCTCCAATGCAATTTCACCTTGTTTTAAACAGAATCTTCCCCCAAAAAAACGTTCTCTCTCTCTCTCTCTCTCTCTCTCTCTCTCTCTCTCTCTCTCTCTCTCTCTCTCTCTCTCTCTCTCTCTCTCTCTCTCTCTCTCTCTCTCTCTCTCTCTCTCTCTCTCTCTCTCTCTCTCTCTCTCTCTCTCTCTCTCTCTCTCTCTCTCTCTCTCTCTCTCTCTCTCTCTCTCTCTCTCTCTTTTTGAGGAAAAATGTGTCGCCTTCCAATTCTTTCGACAATAATCGTCAATATTGCCTGCCGACAGACAAACCTACAACGTGACACCAATATAAAAAACAAAAACAAAAAAACAAAAACAAAAACAAAAATCAAAACAAGACCAAAAAAAACTCTGGAACCTGCACACAACAGTTTGTACTTCCCAACCCTCACTTAACCTATTCCCATGGACAGAAAGCAGAAAATTGCAAGAAAGCCGGTCCATGGAAACTATACAAGCCTAAGATTGGAACCGTTGACCTTCATTGCTTTTAACCGGCCAGACCTGTATCATTTTAGTAATTTAAGTCTCTGACGCAATAGTTATGATGATGGTCCCTTAATTTAAGCATCATATGCATCATATGTTGAGAATCAAGGGATCACTGGTTGCAGCAGTTTTAATTTGTGCCGCCTGGTCTTATTGTCCCTGCTTTAAAATTATATTGAAAAGGGAAGAGGAAAGTCCATTTTGAAAGTATGACCACGTGATATTCTGCACAATTATATTCAGCACAATTTATTTCATATTTCTTTTCTTCAAAATATGATATGTACCTGAATTTTAAACAGTTGCAAGCTTTCAACTTCTATTTCAACACATTTCTCTTTACACTATAGCATGAAAACACTTTTATAATGTTCATTTTATCGGAAGGTATTAGAACAGTTTTGGCCTCAGCATTTCATGTCATTATTCATTCAGTACATGCCTATTTCAAGACAGTATACGATGCATTGAAACTTGCACGGTAAGCATAATGTAATTTGCCTGTAAAGCTAAGCTTAGGAAGATAAATTTTAAATATGTGGTGGACATAAACTGACAACAAACTGATGACATTCCTGTTATGGAGACGAAGAGCTTATCAAAATTATCTTAGGCGAGAATTCCTGTGGCGTAGAGCACCACTAAAAACGACGCAGTGAAATTTAGTCTATTGGGATGGTACAAGTCACTATTGTCTGCAACTCATGGAACTGTACTGAAAAATAGAGGATAATAACAATGGAAACCTGACTGCATGATCACCTCATCATCAGCTCACCTCATCATCATCACCATCATCGTCATCACTACCATCATCATTGCAATATATATAAGAGCCAAACTTAAGGGTAAATCCTAAGTGTTATGTTCTTCAAAACCGTTAAATACAATATTTGGAAGAAATAATATTTCCATTGTTAAAAATTATGGGTATTTAAACTTTTCAATGTCAGCTTTGTCTTTTAATTAGATATATGACGTCATTGATCAGGATAGCATTTAACTAAGCCTTTGATGTACATTATAAAGGTAAAGCATTCATCCAAATTATGTTAATAAAGAACTTTTCACTCTCTGTTGCGCCGAGCTTTCCTGCAGATAAGGGAATATCATGAGTGCAACCGGGCCTTTTTTTTTATTCATGAATGTATGACCAAATTTTAGATTCGTTAGCTTGAAAATCTCACTTACTTTGAGCAGCTTCCCTTCTTTAAATAGTGGCTCATTATCAACATTGTACCGGCCGCAAGTTATACAGCAGATGATAGATATTCTTCTGTAATTTATTTATTTTGTCACATTTAAAGCGCGATGAAAGTAGTCCATAGTTCATGTAAGGCAATATAAACCAGTTGTACGTGGTGATTTTGGTATGCTGAGGTAGGAAGTGTTTAAGTTTTTTTAAACCCCTGCAGTTCGTGATATTGTGCTTCACACTTTTCTTGTTCCATGTCATAGTTATAAGCTCATCTATGATCATGCCAAAGGAAATTAAAATTCTCTACATGTATGACATGAACTTCATTTATTTTGATATTTGGCAAGTTAATTTCCTACTGTATACGATGGAAAACTATTCCAAGTCATGTGTTCATCTAGCATTATGGTAAGAATTTAAATATATGTTTGACAGTAACTTTATTTATTTTGATATTTGGCAAGTTCATTTGCTTCTGTATATAATGGAAAACCAACAAGTTTGTTTGTTAACATTTAGTGAAAGTTCATTAACTTTACGCCAGGAATGTTATTTTTATAAGATCTTTTCACAAACTATCGTCCAACATATTTTGAAGTGAACTTCATCCATTTTGGCTAATTTCATTGAGCTGTAACATGTGGTGTAGCCACCAACATAATTTGGGCCATTTTATTATGATCACATGGAAAGTTTACTTTACTGTGTTCTACTCAACCACACTAGACACGGTTGCAATGAAGAAGTATGTTGTAAGTAAGTAAAGCTGTGTTCTTTTCTTTCTTTCTTTCTTTCTTTCTTTCTTTCTTTCTTTCTTTCTTTCTTTCTTTCTTTCTTTCTTCCTTTCTTTCTTTCTTTCTTTCTTTCTTTCTATCTTTCCGGCTATTTATCTGTCTGTCTTTCTTCCCTTCTTTTACCTTTTTTCTCTTTTAATTTGTCCAAGTTAGACCCTTTGCTAAAAATGGGGTGGGGGGGTCGTCCGAACTGTTGGACCCCTCCCCCTCCCGACTACGCTCTTGAATACCCAAGTATGTAAAATATTGCAGAGTTACTTACAACACAAGTATAAAAATAGCACTGACACTTAATCAGATATAAATTCTTAGCACAGCTGACCACACGTAAATTCACATACGTTTTAGCGAGACCTATTGTATGTCATATTCCTTGTCCTACGTCACTTGCAACTGCTTAAATATATTGTACAGCGAGGCTTTCGCTGCGACTTCGAGCGAAGTTTCTGTAATTTTATGCATGCATTCGAGAAAACTAGATGGACCAGGTAAGATATTTCATAGTTGACTTTTTACTGGCTCACAAATGGCTAGCTACATGTACATTGTCAGCCATAAACGTGGGTACTGCTTGTTAAAATACATGGAGGAGTCTCCCTTCTGGTAAGGAATACATTCTACACATTCAAACTTTAGCTTTATTTAATTTATCACCCCTGCATTCAGTGATAGGACTCAATAAGAAAACCATTATTAATGTATTTAATGACATAGGCATGCTTCAGTGTTAGCCAACATTGGTCATGGTCTCTGAAGTATAGATAGCCTTTGAGATATTAGCATTTGAAATCATTCATTTACATTAATACAACTAATCGAGACAAGTTTCTAAAATTCAGCATTAAATTGATGTAAAGAACAATCAACAGGTTCTCCAAAAGATGATCTTGACACTATAACGTAAAGACCCAAAAGAACACATTTTCTTGTGACCGAATGATGTCGATATACCCCATCATTGTGACCAATGCATAGGTCTGATTTATTTGGGTTCTTAAAGATTAATTATTATGTACTCTTAGACAATCATTTTCATCATCAGGACTATCATACATGTGTTCCTCTGTCAGGTTTGTTTTCTCATAATCTGTATTGGCACAGGTGCTGCACTTGCACATGTCAATGCATTTATAGTGGTACTGTGCACATATGTACTTTCTGGCATCACATGCATTTGAAATTGCAGGCAACCAAAGGTAGCACTTCCTGTTGTACAGAAATGGCTTCCATCCATCCAACACATAGTATGTCACCTTCAACTTTCCAACCAAGACCTGCTGGTGGTGGTACCTCTGGATTACAATCTGGGCTGCGCTGCCAAATGCAGGCTTGATAAATTTTCTGTGGTAATTTTCTTTTCAGAGCGTCGTCACATGCTGGAAGCTGTTGCGACTTAATATTGCCCTTTTTAGAGGTTTAAAAGCAATATCGCAACGTTTTGATGTCCTTGTGAGTATTTTTTGAATCATACCACTGACAAGCAAATTTGGCTAGCTTCTTGTATAACTCATCGGACAACACTCACTCCTTTCCCAATTGGGACAAAGTTTCAACACGTTCTACATCTGCCACTTTCAACGTATGCAGCTTTCCTTTTCCAGTAAACAGCTCATTGTATCACATCCTGTAAGCGCATGGGGACCAACCAACGCTGTGCATGTATCTCTGCCATAGACCTGTACAATCTTGTGGATGTCAAAATAGCTAGTTTTGCCCTGGTGCCACACTTTTGGAAAAGTTATGTGGTAATTTACAGGTGAAGGCAAAGGCAAGCACAAACACATAAGTGTCATTAGTTGAAATCACAGCTGATTTTGCTCCATGTTCTAAAGAATGGGTTGCATGTAGAATATTGTGTTTGCCTCGTCGTGATTGCTACCTAACACAGCGACCTCAGATAAGCCATTACGAGACAATCTGTAACATTTGTCTCCATGTCTCAAACAAAACTGTCTCTTTCAACTGACTCCCTGTTCACAATGAACTTAATCAGATATGTTTTGCTGGAGTTACTGGAGTTACATCTCCTCTGCTGTTGAATTGTCTGACGTGGAGCAATGTACAAAAACTGAGCCATTTGTTCCCTCAACCTTTCTTGTCTGTCAGTTGACTTCATGCGTTCCTATATACATCAAAAATCACATCAATCCTATTACTATCCCTACCGTCACTGAGCACCACGGACAGAAGATATTGCACAATGTCTCCAAATGTCTTTAGTTCACACTTAATCTTGTACACAACACCCATTCCATCAGTGATGCACGTGAATATTTTTAGTAGGAGATATATCTTTCTGAAGTGTAGCAGAAAGTGTAGCTAGATTTGTTTTCCACTTGCTACCACCAGAATTTGAATTTCCCCAAGGAAAAACGCCCAATATATGAGCAGGCACATCTTTCATGTGCAAATGTCTGCTTTCAGCAGCACAAACGATCCTCGAAAGCAATTTTTTTTCCAGATTTTAAGGTAGCTTCTGAAGAAGTGCCTTTATTTACCTTAGTCATTTGGATCAAATCAAAGAAAGTTTTTACCTTCATCTTTGGCAACCGATCATGAAACGTTTTGTATTGTGCTGGATTGCCAACCTGGTGTATCTGAAGACAAAGTTCTCGTAAGTCTTTCCCCTCTCTTTGTGTGCACTTAGCGAACGTTCTCTGATTTTATCTGATGCAACAGTTGCACTTCAAATATTTACTAATGCCATGGCTGATTTTCAAAGTGGATTAATGCAACTACTTTCTAATATGTCCATGGCAGCAATAATATCGCTTTCAACTTTTGACTTTCGTGACCGAGACAAATTTACAAGAAGTACACAGGGTGATCTGGATTGTATAATTTGTCTAACCTGCCTGAGTGTGACACTGCAATACTCTGCTGACAAATAGCACTGTGTTACTGCTTGAGGCTTTAAGGCTGAATCCCTCTATCCCTCCTGGAGTCTGGGTGTTTTTATTCACAGTCTTCTCTGTGGTCTGATTAACTGGCACAGTGCCATAGGGATTGTGAAATCCTATCTACGAAGCAAACCCACCATCAACAAAATGCTGATAGACAGCTGGATGCTCAGGTTGAATTTGACAGATTTGATGTTTGCACACAAGTAGGTACCTTGCATAGTTTGCAAATTGTTTTTGCAAAGCACCAAGGTATCAGTTCCCTAATTGCTGTGAGATGAAGCTGCTAATTTCCCACTCTTGTGTCTCTTATTAGATTTAGCAGCACGGTCGCCATGTTGCTATATGACATCCACAAATTTGACAGGTCTCCATTATCATATCTCAACTTATGCAAGTACGTGAATATGTAGACAAGGTTTGATATGATGAACGGCATAGTACCTTGTGGAAGGTAGAGTGTATGATATCACTATGTAACCACTCAATTTCCATCTCAACAGCATTCACGGTACCTTCATCTTCGACTGCTTAACAGAAACCTTCCCATATAAGGCTCATCATGGCTTCATGTATTATCTTGTGTGTGGGGACACATCGATCGTATTTTCTGCCTTCCATCATTCCAGATAACCTTCCACCATGATACCTGTCTCAATACGCAATTCTTGAAGACCAGTATCTTTGAACCGTTTACCTGTGAGACCAAGGAAGTTTCAAATAGTATGGAAAGTGCCTAATCAGAAAACAATCCCTTCAACTTATGCAGTATGTTTCCTCACAATTTTACATGCCTTTGCTCAAAGGGCTTGATCAAAAATACACACAATCTGGTCCAACATCAAAGACTTCATGATGTGAATGAATATTTCTAATACCTGATTTACAGCAGACAGGCTGGTTGTTGGAGCATTTAATGTTGGCAAATAGGCTACTGTATCACGGGACACTTGCTTGTCAGGCTGGATCAAAATGTTAAAGCCCATCCAGCCAGACAGAGATTGTTCCTGTTATGTGTTTTTTTAAGAACCCAGGCAAGGTCCTTCTGCAAGGTGGCTCTTTTATTTTCCTTGATGTCGGGGCCACAATGTGTGATTTGAATGTTAGGGCCAATTCTCTCCGAACCCATTAGACAAAGCTTTGGGTTATGTCAGCAACAACGATTTTTTTCTTTGTCCTGCATGCCATTGGCCTCTCGATGGTGGGTGACAGCTGTGCCATTGACTCTGTGAGATGTACAGATGTACCACCGTCACTAAGGATTTTCTCTGACCTGTCAATATTATCCCAAGCAAGAATGGTGTGAACATCTTTGTGGAAGCATGTAGATAGAGCAATAGTTTCGCCTGAATCAAGAGCCAGCTTTTTCAGACATAAAACTGTTTCTATCTCTTCCATCTGGCTATGAGGTTCATCTTTTTACATGTGAGCCACGTTGTTTACTTCTATACATTATTGTTACCATGTATTATTTTAAAGTTCTGTAGCTGATTATAACGCAATCTGAAGTGACAAAAATGTGGTTTGTGATAAAAATGCTTCAAACGTATCTGATTGCAACTTTGTTCATGCAGTAGCATTCAGAATCGCGCCGCATATGAGTAAAAGAATTCAGTTTCACGTACTTTTCCGCACGGGTTGTTCTGTCACGCGTTTGATAAGAATAATACAGACAGTATTCTAGTCTATACTGTGGGAAATATTTGTAATTTTTATGAATGCGTTATGAGGAAGGTGAGATTTGATTTATGTATGCCGAGACGTAAGTGGCGTGAGCTAGCTGCATTACAATAACGGCGTTTATGTAGTTCCCATAGTTATAAAGTTTCCGATGTCTGAGTTGCAATGCCATGGGATTATAACTTCCGGTTAACTCGAGACCTGGTTGGATGATCAGCAACCCTGACTCTTCATACCAGAGGGCACCGGATAGTTGAAAGGACACTTCAATTTATTATCAGGCTTATTTTTACAGAGAGAGATAATATTATTTTCGGGTTGATTTGGCTTTCAACGGGAAGGGTTGATGGACTGTGACATTCCTTTAGTAAATTCATAGTTGATGATGGAGAACTTCATTTGATCTAGATGTAAAGTCCTGAAATGTAGAACACATGCGACAAAATCCCCCAAATTGTGAGAAAATGTATAATGTCCAATAGTTTCCGAAATACTGCTGTCATGGAAAGTATAATAAACTACTTCAGAGTTAAACACTTCATTTTTGTGATGGACGTTTAAAACCTGGCATTTGTGACCCGAATATCCAAGTCCAGAAATATATCTTTCAAATCATTTGAATTGTCACCTACCAAAGGGATATCTCTCCGGTAAATTTCTGTGGCAATTACGCTAAAAAAATTGCACATTTATGCAAGCAATGCCATCGGTAAACCTTGCATTGTTTAATAATTTTGCAACCAAACGAAAGTCCCTTTTCATCAAATTATTTACATACTTATGTTCAAGCCAGGTTATATAGAAGTCAGCAAGTAAGTGGGATGGATTGGTTTATTTATATCCGTCATTACCTCTTACGTCTGATATACTTTTTTGCCAAGTTCATTTTTAAAAACCTCTAGATAATATTCTTTTTGCGGGTGATTCCAAAATTATAACCTGTCTCATCAATGTTAGTGATTACAAATCTTTCTTGTAGACTTTAATTTGCTAGTGAAACCTTACGTTGTTCCAATTTACCATACTGAAATACTAAATGTGGGATTTGTAACGATATATTCCATTTATAGAGACTCTTGTCAAGTTTGATAACCATCCTTCAAATTTCTATTTTTCTTTCTTTGCCCGTTTCAAATAATACGAATTATAAGCATTACAAGTACCATGACAAATTTCATTGTTGTTATTTTTTATTGAGCCCCCAGAATTGGGGAAATATAAAAGTACAAAAACAGCAAGATAAATAAACAATATTTACAAGCATCATGATATAAATGAAATGACACATAATAATATCAGATGGTGATGAATTGCAAACAAGAAAATTCACCAGGTCACAGAAACGACCAGATTAATTGATTGTACCATATAAAACAGTCCAACTCGAACCAAATGGATACTAATGTTTGTAAAAGCGCAATAACGCTTTTCCCTCAATTAAGACTTGAAAAGGATTTAGACAGGAAAAATGCCAGTTTGCAAAATTCCCCGTATGGGTTGTTAAAATTCTCATGAGATAGTATGTAGCGAATCGAATCCACAATGCCACCAGATGACACATCCTCACAAATATCTCTCTTAATTGATGTACATCTTTGCCCCAGAAGTATGATTATAGGGGATACGCCTAAATATAAGATTCCATCCATTAACGATCCATAAACAACTTTTTTTGTGATACAATACTGAGAAATCAGATGGACCATAAGATCTTGGAGTGGCGATGAAACACAAAAGATACGCTGTGACAGTGAAACAGTGTCATGAGCAATCATTTCACTGACTTCAGGGATATCCAGTGCCGCAAGTAA
>OZ026621.1:74482609-74530109 GCA_964020975.1 Hermodice carunculata
AATATAATATCACACCAGAAAATGGCAATTTTACAGTTTATACAATCCCGAATAATACAACCACAGTGGACATAAACAATGCAGTAGCAATTCATGTTGCTATATACAGTAAAACCTCTCTAAGCGAACACCTCTTTTTACCGAACACCTCTCTATACTGAACACCATTTCTCGGTCCGAATACATACTTTCAATGTTTAGCAAACCTCCCTATGCTGAACACCTACCTATACCGAACCCTTTTTTCCGGTCCCAAGGGTGTTCGGTGTAGAGAGGTTTTACTGTACATGGTGTCAAGACCCCGCGGACTGTTTGCACATGGGGTCACGCATTTAATCCTAGAGGGACTTCGACTGAATGGTCATAGATTGTCACATGGTTGTAACTGTATCACCCCTGCTTCAGCCTCCGAGTACCCGTTTCGTCACGAGACCTTCTGTCTTGTGAGGATAAGGGTTCAAGGGGCTGATACAGGGGTAATATGGCTACAACCATGTGACAACGGTGTCGTGACGACATGGGTGTAAGGGGCTGATACAGGGGTGATGTGTCTATAACCATGTTATAACCTTTTCATTTTCATTCTGTCTAAATAATCAAATTTTTAATGCATGGCACATTTAGATGTATCATAATAAGGGAAAAAGAGCAAAATCACATTTTTAGAAATAAAAATTTTACTTTAACATTGAACTTTTACTTCTTTAAATCTTGCATCTTTGATTGGTTGTTTTGGAAAACAGTTGCTGGCAACTATTTTGAGAGTGGTTTCTTATCTGTAATTGATCATAAATAAAAAGGAGGATACGTGCATGATATAGAGCGTCATTTTGACCCTATTATTCTTAAAAATCTCACCCCCATTGGTCTCATATCAACACACTGCACATGAATGATAACCAGGTCTACGTTTACACCGGATGGTAATATTGATAAGATAGAGAGTCACTGAAAACATGTCGTCAACATCCCTTTTTAGTAATTTTCCAAGTATGTATACTTCACTAAGAAAGTTTCCATTATTAGCTGTATACATGTAAATAAATATATATGTATATGTGTATATATTTTTATATATGTAATATATATATATATATATATATATATATATATATATATATATATATATATATATATGTATATAAGGTTTCCTTTGTTATTGACTTTACCAACTCCTACGATATCGTTTCATTGCACTCATTCGCCAAAGCTCACTTGCGCCGTTACGCGATATCTTGCGAGTTACGGTAAAATCAATAAACAAAGCCAACCATACGATGATTTTCATCTTATGGAGAGTTCTCTTAACTGGATTGCAATACGAGTGGATCATAATAAGCACCTCATCTATGCACGTGGCAGAAGGAACGTACTGTTGTAACAGACAACATCTTTGTGGCATGATGATCTGCCACTGATGTACCCCAGCAGCAGATCGAGACACCTTCGAGCGCACACAGAACAGCATATCAGAAAATCTGTATCTTGCTTCAATGATTTTTGGTGGGGGGGTGTTTTTGTTTGTTTGTTTGTTTGTTTGTTTGTTTGTTTTGTTGTTTTTGTTTGTTTTTTTTTTGTCTTGTTTTGGTTTTTTGTGTTTTTTTGTGTTTTGTTTTGTTTTTTTCCATGAGAAGAAAAACGAAAGGAATCCGAAAACTGTTGACAGATCCCATCACAACATCATGCCCACCGTCAACAGCTTCCCTGGGGCAGTGTTGGGCACCCAGCGCGCCACATGGAAAATCTTTGACTTGGTCTAAGTTCAAGGAGGTAAAGGCCAAGTAAAAGATCTGCACCCGTGTACCCGTTATTTGTTTTAGTATGTGCTTGACCTAGTATCCGAAGCGGGTACATATAAGGGTAGCGGCAGCAATAAACGATCCCAATTGTGGCTAGAGTTTGTCTCAAGGGATTATTTACTTTCTTATGCCATCCATGGTTTATGTATTAAAATGCAAACACCTTTCTCGACCATGATTTACAAACCATGTCCGGCATGTCATTAACTTCAGCTCCCTGGAGGATACTCCCATTACTGATGAAACTGGGTATGTGCCACTCTGAAGACCTCTATTTTCAGCCCTAAAAAGGGCCAGTATTTTGCCAAAAATTCCTTAAAATGTGTATTTTCCTTTTTTATGGCCCAAATTCAGGAAAATGTTCTTAAGGTCCAAATATTCTTCCTGGAGTACCTTTCACGCAGATTGGGACCATTTTTTTAATGACATTTCGGTTGAAAAAAATCTGTAATAAAGGTATCATTTTTGCAAAAAAAAAAAAAAGCCTTAGCTAAGGGTGGGTTTTCGAAAGGTCAAGCCACACATCCCCTTCCACCAAAAATTTGGGGAATTAACCCTCCGCCCGCTCCGGCTTTGCAAAGAATGAAGAATGATCGTCAAAGTACTTCCGGAACGTTTCTAATTGCCATCAAGTAATCAGGTTCCTTTTGCTAGATCATAAACTTCCAGCTATTTCACTACCGATTGAGAAGTGTATCGAAGTATTTAAAATGCACTTCTCTGAATTATCAAACGGATACTACATCGATGTTCTTTGTAAAAAGAGCTTTCAATCAAGTGACAAAATGCTAAAACTCCCGTAGAATAAAATGGTCCGGGTCAACAGCTTTCCTCTCCGCGCTTTGGGCGCTTTTCTCCCAAAGCGCGCAGAGGAAAGTTTTTGATTGAGTTCAAATTTTTCACTGAAAAGGTTAATATGAAAAAGCTGTCAATATTGGCATAACCTTTGGTAAAGTAAATCACACTCATTTGGTTGTCAAGTAAAGTGTCGCTCATATTTACCATTTAACATCAGCAAAGAAAATGAGTAAAAGGGTAAAAACTTTTACTCTTCCACACTCGATATGATGATAATTGAAACACTTACATTTAAAGCTTCTTTTGTTCCAAATGCTTTTGCGTAGCAGGCGGCCACTCTCTTGGCTCTCTCTTCTTTTGACAGTGCCGCGACTTGGCGAGACTTGTCATCCAGTATATATAAAAATCTGTAATATTTAAAGTTTAGGGCTATATTTGTGCAGGAGAATAGTCGGGATTTTTTTTTCGAAATAAACTGACTGAAGTAAACACGCCGTTTTAATAACAACCCAAAATATCAAATACATTGTCAGCTGCCAGACAAGAACATTGTCAGCTTCCAGACAAGGTGACCGTAACCAAACAGCGGAGGTTTCCTTTGCGCCACTATTATGTAACAGGTTGTCGCCTCTCAGCCGATGGGTGACACTTTTTGTATATTCAAACCACACCTGCACTGGCACTTGCAAAAAACTACGTTTGACAATGTATTTATATTAAATTGGTCCATAGTGGCTGCTTTGCTGAATTGTGACTACATGAAAAGAAATATCGCTGTCAGAATTATCATGGAATCACAGAATCATTTAATGACCGGTGCCATACCGAGCGCATAGCGTGTCATTTCCAAAAGAGTTGTTGACCAGTGCATTTTTGCCTTCATTCAAATTGTTGGGTTTTTTTCCCTTTTTTTATTTTGTTTGTTTGTTTTGTTTTTTGTTTTTGTTTTTGTTTTTGTTTATTGGTTTTTTTAGTTTTTCTATGTGTCTGTCTGTCTCTATATGTACGTATGTATGTGTGCTTTTTTTTATTTGTTTTTGGTTTTGGTTTTTTGGGGGGTGGGTGTTTTCGGGGTTTTTGGTTTTTTGTTTTGTTTTTTGGGGTTTTTTTGGTTTTGTTTTTTTTTTGGGGGGGGTTGGTTATTTGGGGGGGGGGAGGGGGAGTACTTTTGGATCATAAGACATGTACCACAGGTCAAAAGGTACGTAAAGCAAGTTGCCTGCACACGTGAATATAAGAGATTGGAACAAACGTACCTTGACCTTGACTCTCACGGATCAACGGGGCAAACATCACTCTTTTGGCTTCAATTTCGATTTAGTGGGATTAAAAAATAGTTTAATAACTTTGGGGCGGCAACTAATGATTCATCATCAAGTGAAATAGCAAAAAGGCGTCCATCTCCGCATATGTTTTGCACACCGTGTTCTGTATCTTTGTGTGTTACCGCTTATCTAAAGCAACAATGTCTCAGTTGTTTGTATTGCACATCTTATGCCGCACATGGCTCCATATGAAAAGTAACCCTTCAATTTTGACGTTAAAGAAAGATTTGCTTAAAAGTAAGGGCTCATTTATTCTTCCCACAATATCAGTAGTGGTCTATCTGTACTACAACAATGGAGCATATCGGGGTGAGATATAATCCCGGTTCTATTTGTATATACTAAATGCAATATTCTGCAGGCGATGGTATGGTATGGTATGGTATGGTATGGTATGGTGTGGTGTGGTGTGATGTCGAATGACACGCATTAGTTAATTACAGTACCTTAACGTACGGTATACGTACGGTTTTGTGTCAGTTATCATAATGACATGTTTTATGCCCACGTGTGGCCGAAGAAAACATGAACAGTTTCATGATATTTTTAAGTGTGAAATTAACTTGTTAATGACCAAGTTCAAACATGTGTATTCTACAATTAAATAGCAATTATTCAAGCGTTATTGCCTGTCTTTATATGGTTGACAATTGTGTTACTTTTCTAGCAAGGAGGTAAAAATGTGCTATACTGCACGGAGAAAGGCCGTTAAAATTTCATCGAAGCTGTCTTGCCGATGCCACAATAATCTAGCTCATTAGATTGGTGAAGATCTTCACACAGATGTCTAACTCCATAAGCGGTTTCTTATTTTTTGTCATCAGGTATTCTGTAGTCCAAATGCTTTAGTAAGTACTCTTGCTAACTTAGTTGCTTCCCGTGGTCGCTCCCGTCAAAAGCCATCCTACCTTTATTTGGCCTAAATACCTGATTAACCATAATGAAGCAGGGTCTGCAGCCTGCGACATCAGATGTCTTACGTACAACAAATATAGTCCGGCAACTGTGTCTTTTGACAGGTTGGAGATTAAGAGCTAACCTGTCAGGAGTTGCATGTTCCGACATTATTGCTCAAATATGTGCCGGAAGATTGTTTGTTCATGTTTTCCGCCTTTTTGAGCGTATCTTTTGTTTTCTGACCTCATTGTATTTTAGGTTCTCAATAGACTAATATGAAGCATAAGGTACAATCACTGTATATGCACATTATTTTTTTTCTCAAACAAAGTGTACTTTACTAATATATATATATATATATATATATATATATATATATATATATATATATATATACATATAAACATACAAAAGATCACATCAGCAAGTGAACCTAATGCCTTCGGTCCATTCAACACTTTGTTTATTGGGTGAAGAAATAGCTAGAAATGGATTAAATTATATTTAGAATTTCAAGCGGAAGATATGTGCAAATTCACATAATATATAAGGTATACACCTACCCAATGAGAGACGGAAAGCTCCCGTCAGGCTTTGTGTCATCCATGCATATTTTAATTGGGTAGTCCTCATCAATTATAAGTGCCATACCACACAGACCTGTAAACATATCATAAATCATATGAGGATCCATATGCACATATCGAAGTTTTTCACCAACATGCAATTTCACGCCAACCGATTCAAAATATACAAATTTTGAAGAAAATTGTTGTTTCCAATCGTTTTAATGAATAAGACCATATTCATAGGCAATATCTTATAATTTTTCTTCCATTCCTAGTCGGAAATGATGTTTTTAAATGAGTTACAACTTTGATCATTGGTGAAAATGGGTGCCACACATTCATAGTTTTTTTTTCTTTTGGCAATTTTTTTTTGTTAGCTTGTTTGTTTGTTTTTTTCGAAGCACGTCTGCACAAAAAGCATATCTGCATGTGTTTGCATGCGCCAACGCTTGCGTTCAGCCCCCAACCGCACATAGAACGAAATAGTGACAAGATAATAAGCAGTTCCTCTTCATATGCGCAAATGCCCCCCCCCCCCCTCCACTGCATAACATACCTTTTTCTCTCCAAAATGTCTTATTGTAATATATATTGGTCTTGATGACGGAAGCTGAAGGCATTCTCTGGATAAGTTGGCTACGCAAGTGAGGTAAGTCTGGAGAAAACTGGATTTTCATCTGGAGAGCTGGGGAAATCGCCAGAATCAAGTACTCTGCCTGCAAATGTGGCGTTAAAAGAACGTGATTTCACAGGAATCGTACGAATAAGCTTAATCGCTGAGCAACGAAATAAACATTGCTTCCGGCTGCACAACTTGTTTCAAATGCGTCGAACAAAATGCCACAACAACCTGATAATATATGTGAAGGTACAATATAAAGTCATTATCCATTAATTTTGTCCCATCGTGAAGGACAACCTTTCTAGTGGTAACACCAGTCCCCTGTTCCATTTCCTGTGTAGCATGCCTCAATTTAAAAAAACCTCGGTAGACATCACGGAAGAGTGCATCTGGGAGAGTGATATTTTTCTGAGAGCTCGCATGCCCTATAGTATTGTACTCGGGGAAACAAGATATATCCTGCAGGAAGGTTTTTAGCCACATAGATGCCTAAATGAACATGATGGAACCGATGGCACATTGATGAAGGAATTTAGCGCCTATATCCACATTCGTGCACATGTATTACATTTTAATTTTTGATAAAAGAAATACTTTTCGCAGTAAAGGCTTAAATAAAGTTTGGTTTTGCAACGGTTTTATCGCCAAAGGGTATCCTGCAATGTTTTTACGTGATAAGTGGGTCATGTTCTTTACAAAACTGTGCATTTTGTGCATGTTTATGTGAAAATGTTTCACCTTATGGAACCAGATAATGAAGATCACACTGAATTTAGTAGGTCACAGCTATACCACCTTATTGTACGACATGTCGTAACAATGATAGCACGCGTGTAGTGACCTTGACCTCTGTCTCCATTATATAACGTGACAATAACGTCACTGCAAGCGATGACATTGACCTCTATGACATACCGTAATAATGACGCCATTGTGAGTAGTGACCTTGACCTCTGTCTCGGTCTGTTCTATCTTCGTCACCGCATGATCCACAAGAACTTTGCCTAAACAAGCAAATATGAAACATAAATTGTATTGTAGTTTAACTTCAGCGAAGGCAAAAATGTCTCAAAATCTAAATTGTTCCTAAAAGATCAATTAAAAAGAGGAAGATTATGAGGCGAACGGTGCACTCAGACCAAAAAAACAGAGGTACGTTAGTTTAACGAAAAGAATATCATGATCGGGGCAAATAGCAGTAAAGGAATCTGAATTCTGACGTTTGTGGTCCATACACAATAAATGAAGCAGTTTACAAGGTATTACTTTGTCCATTCAGTCATTTTTGGACCAATGAGGTGGGTGACAAAATCTTTTGGCAATATACATGAATTATGAGTTAATTTAGTCAAGATGGCAGCCTTACTATAGGCTATTTTACCATAGCATAAGTTCTGTTGTCCTTGATTTGGGGCCAAGGAGACAAAAAGTGTTCATTCGATGTGTATGCCTAACGCAATATTTACCTTTTCATTGGGTGACCATAATACAGTAATATAGGGATACCTGTTCGTGTATTTAATGGAAGTGTATTACTTATATTTTCTTACCTCCAAGCTGCTCACCAATCTTTTCACTAAGTTGCTGGGATCCTCCATGAAATTTTCTTTCCTAAACAAACATGAATACAAAGTAAATTTACAGTTTTGAAACAAACAGTTACATTGCCCATTATTATCCGACCTGTTTTGAATAGGTAAAGTTTGGTTCATGCCAGGGACTCATAAATGAAATTTCCTCATTATCACGCAAGAGCGGCAGTGTGTCAAGATCATCATGTGTTACTATGCATAAACTGCTTCTATCTTCCCATGGGCACTTTGCAACAAATTAATTTGTTCTATTCATCTATTCAAACAAATAAGATTGTGTAGATTGAGGTAAGGAGTACATTAAAAGATACATGAAGGACATATAGTTCCGACCAAGAAATCACTCGGGACGGGATGTGCTGCACCTCATCGTCATATATAATATTTATAAACACACACCCACACACACACACACACACACATACACACACACACACAATTACCGAGGCTCCGTCGGTTACACTATAGATTCGTTTCGTGCCGTCACATGCCGCCACAAACCACAAGTACCAGAGAAAGGACACTTCATGTGGCTCGGCACCAGTTGAGCTAGCCAACATCACGGTCAGTACATCCCTGGCGGCTCTGTTCAAAAAGATTAATTATGCACACAGGTGATCAAAATAAGCAAATTCTACATACATATGCAGGTTAACCATATCGACATGTTTCACCAAGATTATAAAAGATACTAAAATCGAAGGGCTGTTTTAGTGTAATTGAAATATTCAGCCAATACCACTTTCAAATTAACATTCATATTACTCAGGATTTTCAAAAATAATAAGACTAACTTTAACTATGGCAACAAATTTTGCAGACCCACAAAAGAAAGGTCTTACTCAACGTCGGCTTGAAGGGAAGTTTCAATTCGGAGGTTAAACCAAAGTGTAATTTAACCTTCTACGGATCATGCAGCCTTGTGTTGGTTGTGAAACGTACTGGGGGCTTGGATTTATCGCTAAGAGTTTTTTGACCTTGTAGACAAGATAAATTGTCTGCTGTAGATTTAAGTTTCCATATGCCCATATACGGGGAGATTACAATATCTGATAGATCCATGTAACGCAGAGCTGATTTTTTTCTTTCAGTCCAATTCAGGATAAAATACTGACGCATAATCGCCCAATAGGATGCATGCTTATTATGACGTCTGGAAAACGCGCCTTACAGTCAAAGACGGCGTCTTTGGAAGATAAGTATTGCGTAAACAAATAAGCATATAGATGGGCGAAGTACATCAAATGGTACATGTAAAAATTGGTTTCACGTGGAGTTAAAATTATAAAACAAGAATACTGATCAATCCATTCCGAAACTTTTTGTAGTGATTGTAATACCACGTGTACAAGCAGAACTGCTCAGTTACGGAAAATTTTAAGTCTGTACTTTCTCACTACCTCATCTGTATTTACTTGCATATAAATTGTTTAATATTCATTTGTGCAAAAAGTTCAGAGAAACCTAGTCAGGATTTACGATAAACCAGTGACCAGAATATCGAACACAGTGTAAAATGTAATAGTTAAACATGTTCCTATTTATTTTTCCTCCCTCTTTTTCACTCTTAGTGATCTTTAGTATATGCGTTAGTGTGTGTATCTGAGTGTGTAATGTAGGCACAAGAGAGCAGTTTAGTTTGTGTAACACTTGACAAGTCAACTTATTTATTGGTGCCAAGCTTAGATGAGTTCAACTCCTCTGGGAACCTTTATCGCTTCGTGATCAATAATTTATGTTTGTGTATTTTGTTTTGATGTGAAAATAAAGTTAAATTCAATCTCACTGTGTCCAAGTATACTGGAGCAGAAAATCCCGGAAAGTCATTTGATCCCATTCTGCGGCTCTGGGCGCCTTCCATGGTGCATCTAGGGGAATCTTATATCAAAATCATATAACATAATTACCACCTTTATCTCGTAACATATGCATGTCTCCAATAAAAGTTTGAATTGAAACTAGCATAAAAGTTTTATATCCAAACGAAAGAACACATTATAAAGTTCACGAATACTTCATTCTTGAAAGTGTCCACACACTTCCATTTCCGTACATAATGACAAGGGGTTGAAATAAGTAAGTAGAGAATTTAAAAAAAGGCAGCTTGATTATGACCAGTCTCTGCCGGCAGGGCTGACCATGTCATCTGCATCTCTTTCTTTTTCTGGTACAATTAGTTTAGAACACGTTAATAGAACATTTAGAACAGTTTGCAGAAAGATCAAACTGCACGGGTAATTAAAATGCGCAGTATAACTCAAAGCATGTTTTAAGTAAAAGCTAAACGTACCAAAACAAAAACAAAAGTAAAAAAACAAAAAAACATACACATTACAGATAAATAAAAAAGTAAAATTAACCAGCTAAAGTAAGTGTTAACATTATTTTATGACGATCTAATGGCCAATGCAATCTCGTACATGAAGACAAAAACAAGCCGAAATATGTTTAATGATACTTGCCTGTTTACCATAATCATCCACGATTTGCAGGGCATTATTCAGGTCCAATATGGCAACTGGATTAGTGAGGGGCGTATTTGCCCCACTAACGGCTCTTGCTTTACCCTAACGACAAGACAGTAAAATAAAATGACATATTTGTCACAGAACACTGAAACTGCAACTCATGACGAGAAGACTTGAAAATTTGCTAAAGGTGGCAATAATTAAAATACCATGGCAACAAAAATACCTGTTCTGGGTAGGATTCAAATATGTCAATGGTCTGACTGGATTGCAGGTATATCCCGCTGATGCATTATCAATTGGTGAGGACTCTTGTTTGTGGCAAGAAAAACTCAATGCAACACATTTACTGCACGCGAGGGGAATATAGAATATATACCTAACTTGTTTACAGCTTGGGTGACCAAAATCCCTGAGCACACTTACCAAGTCAACTACACTGGGCAACCAATATTCCTGTGCATACTTGCCGCGTCAACTACACTGGGCAACCGATGTTTCTGGGCATACTTCATGTACTAGCCGAGTTATCTGTACTCGGTAACCAATATTCCTGAATATACTCGCCGAGTCATCTGCGCTGGTGAGCCAATAATTCTGAGCATACCTGCCAAGTCACCTTCGCCGGGTTACTAATATTCCTGAGCATATTTGCCGAATCAACTATAAATCATATGTGCTAACATGACATCTTCCTTATGTCATCATATTACATGTACCCACCTTTCGAAAGAAAACAGTTGGTTTCTCTTCATAGACCTTGTAAGTTTCCACACCAAGTTCTTTGGCCAAACGCAGGATACGGTTCTGTTTTGGCCCTACGTAAGCCCCACCCAAGTCAACATAGTTGCATTTGGGATCCTGCAAAGCAAACGATTAATTTGGGATTGGCTCTCATCATTATGTTCATGTGTTGAAAAATACACGAAACCAAATTGCACGATATGATATATACTGAAAATTGACATTAGATGAGATGAAAGGAAAGGATGTGACATAATATTATTCAGATGACATGAGATGAGATGAGATGTAATGAAATGAATTGGACTGAAACGAAAAACAATTCATTACCTATATTTATTTCAAACTTCAGTTCTCCTTTTGATTCAAGGGCAAGAACTCAAACTATCTGTTTCACTACAAAATATCCGCATACACTGAAAACTGCAGCATATTTCTACCATGCAGTTCATGCACACTAGTGAGTAATCCATCCATCTTTCCATACATATATATATATATATATATATATATATATATATATATATATATATATATATATATATATATATATATATATATACATATATATATGTATACGTACGTACGTACGTACCTACATACATACATACATATCTATGTGTGGGTGTTAAAGTTGGAATGTCAGTGCTAAATCACATTAGCAAAAATTAGTCAGCCCCATCTGAATTATAAAAAAAAACCCATGCTCCCTTCCTTCCTTTGCAGGCCTTTATGTCAAGTAGTAGATTTCCAGATATATATTTTCCGGTTCCAGCAACTACAGCAGCAAGCGATACCACATGTGGTGTATACAAAGAGAACAAGATATGTCATTCCCACAGTTTGTTGCCAAAAATCGCAAGATTTAGTCGTAAGTTGTTAACCAAACAGAATTTTGTTATAAATTCAGTTGAAATACCACTTATGCACTCTTTTGATACAAAATTGCAAAGTTCAGTTTCGTTTTGATTTGGACAGAAATTACTTGATAAAGGTTTTCCTGAACCCCCTTTTCGAGACTTTTTATCAGGACGAATTTCACAGGCATGAACCGGGACAACGTCACCTTTTTGGTATAGGTACGACCCCCTAGACGATCTCTGGCTTCCAGCACCAGTACATCTACGCCCTGCTCCTCTAATAGCTTAGCCGCACATAGTCCTGGAAAGAGAAATCTCATTAGAAGAGAATAGCGTACTCAAAGCCCAAACGTGGCATTGCGATTTTCACGTCAAGTGTTTACTCCTGTGCACTAACGAACTTTATAAGACAACTACGTAGAAAACGTTTTCATTTTTTTGGGGGGAGGGTATCCAAAAATATCAAAAAAATAAACATTTACTATGGTACAGCAAATTTGCCACTTATGTATTTATTTATTTATTTATTTATTTATTTATTTATTTATTTATTTATTTATTTATTTATTTATTTATTTATTTATTCCTTTGTTGATATATTCATTTAGTTATTCATCCATCTACCTAACTACTTCCTGTCTTACTCATTAATTCATTTTTTCACTCATTCAGTAATTCATTTCTATATCTTTTCAAGTTTTATACATTAATTTCATAATTAATGTCATAAATTAATTTCATTAATAAAAATCACTAAGTGTTAACGACGATGGTTTTGCTGTGTCCGCTGAAGTACATGCACACATGTTAACTGACACATTACTGGTACGACTGATCTGGTCTTAAAATTCCGTTGAATGAACTTTCTTTCGCGACGTGCCAGGTCGTTCGGCCTATATTGGAATGGTTGTGTTGTCTACAACGCCAAAGGCGTACATTGAATTTGAAAAAAGTAGACAAAACTCACTGTAATTTGAGTAGTGCTTACAGTGTCTACTGTAATGTGAATGATACATGATGTAATTGCAGAGAGTGGAAGACTCACTAAAGAACTGTCAGGGCTGAATTTTGCTGATTAAAAGTCGCGGCGTATACAAAAAAAACAACCTGTCTCTAAAAGATGAACTCATAGTTTACTTTATCAAAAGATGATTAACCAAATGTGTTTTTTATCATATATATATATATATATATTTATATATTATTCCATACACATAACGGTACAGATAACATAGAAAAGAAAGCAATCAAAGTTTGAAAAAAGAGTCAATTACGTGTTACATATCATGAGAGTAGCAACTTGTAGCTTACGGAAATCAAAGTAAAGCCAATTGTTAAATACAGCCCACAATCTCTCTATCAATATCTCTTTACTTTAGTGCTAAAACAGGAGGACTATTCCCTACCCACCTTGAATGCACACAATCAAGTGACCCTTTAACTTTTGTTAACATACTATAGTGATCATGCCCAAGTTTTCATTGACATTTCTTAAGGTAAGGCATTATTCCTGCTGAAGTGTTTCACCTTCTATTGAGGCCACGCCAAATGCACTGTAAATGTGACCTTACTTGAGGGCTGAACTTCTAGCATGCCGCAATAGTTGCTGCCCTAAACTGTACCATGTTTGTATACGGTGGTCCCCTCAGTGGTGCCAGCACCACTATTACATCTAGGTTTTTTAGAAAGTGTTAGCCTACAACCCATCAATACAGTGAAAAAAACAAAGTGAAAAAAAATCAGCGCCACTCTGAACAGACTCACTGATATAAACCCCGTTTTGAACAAATTTGCAACACCGTCTTCATCACTATATAAATTAACTAATCGCTGTGTCAGGTCTGGACCTGACCAAATAATTAAAAATATGAGCGATTATAATTAATTAATAATCAAAAGTATGAGCGATTCCCTGCGACATACATTTTGTAAAATTTATAATTACCACTTAAACCGCCTCCAATCACCACAGCCGTTGTTTTCCTCTGCCCAGCCATTCTAAAAAGCACGAATTCAAACATTTATAACGTATACATATACATATATATATATATGTATGTATGTATATATATCTTATGTATGTGTGTGTGTGTGTGTGTGTGTGTGTGTGTGTGTGTGTGTGTGTGTGTGTGTGTGTGTGTGCATGGAAAGGAAATGATAGAAACATCTCCAAATATTCGAATTTGGAATTGGATACGGTATATATTTATGAGCTAACAATAAATGTATGGACTATGGGCGTTTTTCTCTGATATTATATGACGATAAAGCTACGTGCATTCTCAAATCATTTTTGCTGTCACCTTGCTTCAGTATAGTGATCATATTATTGTATCTTCAATTTACGATAACTTAAATAAAGACCCCTCTCTCTCTCTCTCTTTCCCTCTATTTTTCTCTCTTTCTCTCTATCTATCTATCTATCTATCTATCTCTCTCTATCTCTCTAAATTAATAGCATTTAAAACAAGTAATGAGCAAATTTGTGGTATACACCAAGAATGCTTTTCCGTGCCTTGTGGGTTTCCACAAATATTGTTCAGCCCATCTCGTGTTTGTCTGTCACTGGGTGTTGTCATTTAATGAGCTGAGGCGTAATTATATTAGGCTTTTAAATAGACTTTCTGAGAGCTGTAAAATATACAAACGATGAAGTCTGATCTAAACGTTTCACCAATGTCCTTGAAGAAGCGGCAGGGACTCCTCTTTCGTTTTATAGAAGCATCCCGTCAGTATGGGGACTTTTTTTCAATAAAAGGCATATCTATGTATTACTCTATTCATAACCAAGGCCAGGTACCAAGTGCTTGAAATAAAGTCAACTCCCATGTCGTGTCTTTTCATGTTCTCGCCTGCCATGCCCTGTCCTGTCTTTATAACATATGTCAGTGTTTAAACAAAGTCAAAAGTGTCCACAAACTAAATGTGTTTCTTTGGTGGCTCATGAGTGGTAATACAATGCTTTTTTTTTCTGGTAGTTACAAGAAACTCTTTCGGTGGTAAGAGATACCTAACTCGTGATTACGACAGTTTCTTGCAACTATGAGCTAACTGCAGATACCTATTTACTGAGATGAATAGAATTATCAGCATCTACCTAACAAAAATTAATTCAGGTCAAAGCAAAACAGGTTATTCTTTGCAGTCACCTCCAACAAGCTCAAGATTGTATCAGAACTTACTTTGTTCTGTAAATGCAACATACTGTAATTCAGTTAAAGCTGACGCTTTCCTCCATACTGTGTGTGCACACACACGTCCTGCTTATCAATGACTGATCGTGTACTGCTCCAAAATTTAACCGGCAAAAATAAGTGTTCTTCAGACCAGACTTGCGACTCACAGTACACCAGATATTCCAAAATAAGAATAAATCCACATGAATATATTCAGAATCCATGGCTTACCTTGTAAGAATGAGATAATATTTGTCTCCGTGTCTTTGGTTGAAACTGAGGAATGTTTCGTGCACGCAACGCAATTTATACACGTCCTTGAGGTCACGTGGGTATGCACGATGCTTCATAAAATCAATAAATCTACATGTTCCAATGAGCACATGAACTTAGAATTTGTAAAGGCGCCAAAATAATCTTCTTATGTGAATATTCTTATAAATAAGAGGGAACAAGAACAAGTGTTTATATGAACGTTTTAAGGATTTGTTAATATACTGCTATCTTCGCACAATCTATACAATAGCAAACTATGCTGGTTTGATGTGAACGGTCTACCAACTTAGAGTATTATATCATTTTTGACGGCCTCGTTCTTTCCAAAAGAATAAATTGATAAAGCTTTAATGAGACCAACTAGGCCTAAAGGGTTAAAAGATTAAGTTTTATGACCAAAAAAAAACCCCCGCAAAAATAAATCCATACCAATTTAAAATCTTTTGTGTATATTCTTTTTCAGCTTTTCCGATCCGCTGGGCAAGATGATGTAATTACCCTCATTAGTGTTCAGGTATTTCTGGTATTTGTACGATGATTAAAGCTTTCAAATGTTGACAGATGATAGATAAAATATTCTTCCAATATTGGAAGAAAACTCTAAATTGATTTTTTTTTTCACTTCACTAACAAATATTCAAATTTCTACCCTGTCATGCCAAATGCATGCTCACTTGTCACAGTTTTTATCCAAAAGAGAGGCACACAATTCTGTTTTCACTTATGTATTTATTGGGTGAAGTTTCCACATTTTCTTTCATTCAAGAGCATCACTGTGGTGTTACTCATATCTTGCATTTAGTGTCAAGTATAAGTAAACGACTCTGTCTTTACATACTATGTATTTATTAAGGAACAATGAAGACACACCAAATGACTGTGCGTGTTAACAAAAATCAGTTGATACATATGGCAGTGTCATTAAGTTGATTGAGCCAAAATGAAATTCACCACATAGGCCAACCTTCAATTGATCTCACATGGGCTGTATATATATATATATGACTCAAATTGACTTCTTATATTTCAGGATCAGTTCACTGTGACCAGTTTACTGAATAATGCATCGAACTTTTGTTAATATGTCAAACACAATCATTTGAACAGATTTTACTCGAATTTGCCACAATACTGTGTCAGGAAACATAGATGCGTCAGTATATTTTGGAGTCCGTGCAACATATATTTTTCACTCACACCTATCTAACGAATACAGAACACCGGTTTTGGTTGTATCTCAACCATAGCTAATAAAAATTTGCCGACTTTAGAACAAATGTTCTTCTGACTACCTCATGAAAGTTAACATACTGAAAACAGTTACATTGAAGCACCGTCCAGCAAGTGAAGGTTCATTTTGTGAACCTGTTATCTCACATTAATAAAATATTTGATAACACTGATTGATTAACAAAAGTTCCTCCCATGGGGGCAACAAAGGAAACTACTTTCTCTTCATGATAAAATCAAAGTATCCGGAAGCACAGTCAATGTTTCAAGCATATAAAATCCGTCATGAATGAGGTCATGAGTTATTTTCTGGGTCGTTCTGACGTATACATATATCGATTGACTTACTCACTGATCTGAAAGCATGAGTCTTTGGAATGTGAAACTTTTGCGTTTGATTGAATTTTAAGCTTATGAAAAATTAAAAATTTAAAATTAAATTTTTAAAATTCTTACTTTCAGAATTTTTATTTTGAACTTAAGTTTTGTGTCAGTGTTTCATGGCACATAGGAATCACAATACAGTGCGCTTCATTCACATGTATATAGGCTTAAAACTGTCCAGTCGCATGCCAAAAGGAATTAAAATTTTGTCACGAAGTTTGACTAATTTTAAAGTTGTTTCTATGATTCATACAGAGACACTCATTTAAAAAAGAATAAAAGAAATTGGTCCTTAATGGACAAAATCAGAAATTTCTAACCATTCATGATATTCATCACTTTGACCAGTTTTTACCCTCGGCACATAAAGTGCCACAGGGTATTATCATCCCCTGCGTCGTCCGTTCGTCTTCCAGTCTGTCTTGTCGATGTTACCACGATATCTCAAAAATGTTCACCGTAGCCTTACCATATTTTTTTCAGATATGCACCTTATAATGGACCAGGTTCCTACTGGAAACTGGCTATCTTTTATTATTTTTAAACCGTCTGACTGGCGCACAATGGGACGCTGTTACCATGATATCTGAAAAAAAAATATTCACCGCAGCTTTACCATATTTTTTTCAGATATGCACCTTATAATGGACCAGGTTCCTACTGGAAACTGGCTATCTTTTATTATTTTTAAACCGTCTGACTGGCGCACAATGGGACGCTGTTACCATGATATCTGAAAAAAAAATATTCACCGCAGCTTTACCACATTTTTGCCACAAAAGAACCGTATGATGGCACAGGATCCTATTGAAAAACAGCTTCCATAAAGTATTTGTAACCTTTGTATGAAACTTTTAATGTATTTATTTGAAGGTCGTTTTGGTGACGGCAACTCCGACGACGTTACCGTGATATTTCAAAAACCAATGGCAGCAGCTTTATCAAATTTGTATCAGAGATGCATCGTATAATGGACCAGGTTTCTTTTTAAAAACAGCTTCCTCTTTGTATTTATAAACGTTTTATGACAATTTAAGTATTTATTTCAAGGTGGTTTGAGTAACGCACAGGGAGGCAACGTTACCATAGTTACCAAAAATTCTCGACAAAGATCCATTGCAGCTTAATCAAATTTTTATCAGAGATGCACATGATAAAAGACAATATTTCTTTTGAAAACTAGCTCCCTCTTATTATTTTAAAACTTGTTATGAAAGTTCTGAATTATTTATTTGAAGGCAGTCTACGTGGCGCACAAGTGGACAATGTTACCATAATATCTCAAGAAGGATAAAATTGCGATTTCATTTCAAAGACAACAATGAAAATTTTATGTAGTGTTCTACTGCGAAGCCTTAAAGAAATGAAGAATCGAGGAGGAGGGGGGGAGAGTCGGCGTCATCTGGTCTCTGAATGCTATTTTGTTATTTTTGTCGTACCTTTAAACTGCAGAGTAAAATTGAATAATTTAATTTATTTTTTATTAAATATGATACATCTTTCCATGTGCATGATGTAGCCAATGTCTATTTTATTGGGGATATAATAATAATTACAGATTATGTATGCTTTACTTTAATTCAATGAATGCCTATATAAGTGTGCACATAGCTCTCTTATGATGTGATATATGGTAAAAGCTATACAGCTTTAACTCAGTGGATAGAGATGCAAAAACAGGATTGTTTGCCTCTCAATTCCGTTTAAATGCGAGATTTATCTGAGTGCAATTTAATTGACAGGCATCTGTAAATAAAAAAAAGCTAACTGATGTGTACCCTTATATGAGCGAATGATCCGATCAATATGAATGGATGAAGCTAAACTGAAATGTTATGTAGTCCGTAACATTTTAGTTTAGGTTCATTCAATCATATTAATCGGTTCATTCGCTTACATACAGGTACACATCAGTTAGATTTATCTTCATTCACAGATGCCGTACATCTTATATTTATCTTATCCTGACACCTGAATATAAGCAAGTTAAAATGTATTTCTGTGTTTCATATCAGTAAAGGGCTTTTTGCCGCCGGTACCCTGGAACCAGGTCCCGGATACCGGTGACGGGTCCCAGATATTAAACTTGTTTTCTTTGCGGGTCCCGGGACCCATCGTTTTCCCCTAATGCACTATTTTGTACCATACATGAACGGTTATGCAGTTGTTAGTACAAAGTGGCAGCCAGCGGCAGATAGCGGTGGTGGGCGGCAGACGGCGGCATAAGGCTCTATGCTGCTGGCTGCCACTCCGTACTAACAACTGCATTATATAATATATAAAATTTGAATCCAATTGAATAGGAAGGATAGGAAACCAGGTATAGCCGTTCATTTGTGCTTTTTGCCACTTTCTGCTGCCGACTACTGCTGTCTACCGCTGAGCTCCAGAAGTCTCTATTGGATTTCAGTGAAAGACAGCGACAGTCAGCGAGCCTGCTGCTGACCGCCGCTGTATGCCGTTCTCTGCCGCTGTTTACCGCTGTCTGCCGCTCAATTGGAGCACACTTCTCATGAAAAATTTACTAGTGACGGTAAGATATATGCGACATGTTGCTGAATTGCATGCAATTTTACATCGTTTTGATTCTAAGCACATTGCCAGGCGTGTCTGAGAGAAGACTGGGTCAGACGAGAATCTCTAGCACATATAGTAAATAAAAACTGTTCAACAAGAAATAAAAGCTTAACACAGATCCAATGCTGGGCCATCCTTACCAACGTTGGGCGAATATTCAGCCAACTTTTATTGCCAGGTGTTAATTATCCTCAGTATAGTTCTAGCTGCCCATTTAAATATAACTATCAAGCTGTGAATAAACTATAAAGGTTTGTGGGCACCTTTTCTACAGCTGCCATCGCAGTCAATGGAAAAACTGTGATGCTCTAATTTTGCCGCACCTGGATTACTGTAGTGCGGTGTGGAGCCAAATTTTTTTTCAGAAGATTTTACTGGGATGCAAGGCACCCAAAGCACAGAATTGAGAATTACCGTGAACTGTCACCCTAGAACATAAATTACGGATGTACTGGACACACTTAAAAAGATCAGCATTAAAGAAAAGCGAAATTATGGCCAGTGTATGTTTCTGCTGATGATAGCCCCCACCGTGCCCCAGCTTATCCCATATAACTCCACTGGATTAATAGGAATAAATTCTTATGAGAGGAATGGATAGGTAGCGGGGCGCTCCCAGCCGGACAGATTTGTGCAGATCGTACACAATGGTTGCATATTCTTGTTCGGGGAGCTAGAAAGTCGGATGTGCCTTCCAGCCAGACACAGCGGCAGCCCATCGGTGAGGCTGTTCTCATCTGTTTGAGATATACGCAGTTGACAAAGAGGCGCCTCTGACTATCACTTGCTTCGCCATTTGCAAAGTGAAAGAACGTACGCTGAAGAGCTTCTAGTTTATAAGTTAAAATTTATTCCCAAAGGGATTTTTTTCGGCAAAACTAAAAGCTTTCTTTGGAAAGTGAGCTACCATTATTGGCCAAGTGCGAGCAAACCTGACTCAAGTTGAGCTCATGATGAAATCGCCAAGGAAGAAGAAGCCAACGGCCAAAACACCTGCCCTCCAGCCTCCACAATCGGCACCAGTCAAGAGACACAGCCGTCCACAGAAGGCCTAACTTACTGTACAATCATAACTTTTACCGAGGGATAAATTTTCCGAATTTTCCCGACGAAACCCATTTCGAGAATATTAAACGCGGGACAATTGTAGGAGATTGAATGTGGAATGAAAACATGGATAAAATCGGGAGAACAAAACTTGCGAAATTCTGATTCGCGGTCTATTTGGGAAATCTTGTGTCCAGGAATGTAAATGGTTATACAATATTGACGGGACTGCTACTTTCCGACCCTGCCCTAGAGGTTCAACAACCATCCAGGTACAGGGCAGGTTTCGTTGTTTTGCTCCGATAGCCGGGGGCAGTCAATTGGATGCTTTAGTAAATTCAGGGCCAGCATTGCCACAGACGGTCGATAGATGGACTCAAGATAATGGTCCAGGTCAGCTATAAGGGTATCTGAGCCGCATTTTTTCTAAGGTTACCTGAACCTTGGGCTAGGCACAACTTAGTTACTGAGTGCTACATCCAGTGTAGAATGTCTGCCACAGTCAAAGAACCTGAACATAAAATCCTAGAGCAAGTAGATCTGAATGTAGTGATGATGTTCAAGTCTGCCCTGTAAATCCGGATCGGGTATGCCCCAAACCATGCAAATCTAATTTCTATACAGTCGGGGAGGTAAGGTGATATTCCATGCATTGGTTTAAACATATTTTATTCCATGAAAAAAAAAAAATGGCCGACAGGCTCCCAAGCCTATATTAGGACCTCTTGTAGACGCATTAGTTTGAGTAAAAATGCAGGATTGAACGATGATCTAACCAGAATGGATAAAAATCTCGAAATTGCAGCCCTTTACACCACCCAGGCACCAGTTGGTCCTCGGGGCATGCAGAGGCAACAAACAGTTGATAGTGGTTGTGTATGTATGTGTTGGGGTGGGGGTGGGGTACATTTAGCGGACGCAGTGCCGGGTTCTCAGCACCAACAGCCAGGCTAAGTTCACGCAATGGGTCTTATAAATAGTTTGTGATCCCCAGTAGCCAGTCAGATGATCTTCAGTCTTGCAAATTCTAAAACCAACTCAGTGACACTGCTGTTGAGAATGGTGTACCTGCTCTCTGGGTAACCATGGTGATGGGTGATGCCCCAAGTGAGGGAGCGCAGAGCCTCTTGTGAGCTATGGTTTTAGTTTACTTTTGTGTTTTCGGCTCAGCGTATATTACATCCGCATCATGATACAGCTTCTTACAGTGTTTGAGGAAATGAATAACTATGAATCGAGTCTGAATAACTATGATTTGGTTTGAGTAGTTCGTCTTAATAAGATGATATGTTGTGAATAAAACATGGCCATAGATCGGTTCCATATTTCTTGTCTTTGTGTTTTTTCGGTACAAAATATTCTATCCTTCAGTAAGGTAGGTTTCATTTCAGCTAGAGCCCCCCCCCCCCCCTAGAAAAAACCTCTCATATACATTTTGCCGATATTGGAGTAAATTCCTATAGGAATCAAACCCATGATGAAGTTTACATGACAGACTAAAGAAAAAACGTGGAACTGCATGTTCTCAAAATGTCGCCTGATTTTAGTTTAGAGTAATATATATCCCAAATTTGTTTTCGAAAAATAGCGCGTGGATGTGATGCATCAAGTATCATCCATTGGCACAAAACTTTTATTATGAGACATTGTATTTACTTTTGGTAAGCCATTCTTGTATTATCATTATTGTCTTAACTTATATAGTTTATTGTGAGACTCTCTCTCTCCCTCCCTATCCCTCTCTCTCTCTCTCTCCCTCTCTCTGTCTCGTTACTTGTACCGTCTCATTCTCAGGGTACTTGCGTAATTCTGTACCCCACGACATCCCGATAGAGCTCATGTCTTTATTGTCTGTCACAAAAGATTGTGTAATTTTTGTAACAGTACAGCAGTAGAAGATGTGACACATTTTATGTTAGAGTGTGATATGTATACTCCAGATTGTGAATTATTGACACCCTCTTACCTTATAACCTCAGCACACTGCCAACCACTCAGAGATTAAACTAACTCTCTCATGCCTTGCAATTATGGAGGTCTTTACGTTAAATTGCAAAACAGGTTGTGCAGTCCTGAAGGATATTGTTTAAGATGTACAAATTGTTTTGCAAATTGTTTAATCGATATCACTTCCCGCAAATGACGTTTTCCTAGAAATTAACTTGTCAAGATCGTATCCCGGCTGCTCTTTGTGTCCGTTTGTTTAAATCTATAATAGTACGTGAATGTCGAATTATTTTGAAAATGACTATAATCAAGCCATATATACACATGTATATGCTAGTCTTCGTGTCCTGAAAACTAAGATTTCATGGGCATTTAATTGTTTGAATCTTTTAAGACGCATAGGTATATATTTCCATGTATTGTTTGATTGTTAATGCAGTTCTTTGCTATATTATATATGAACACTTTGTGAGAATATAGGACACACAACGGTAATTCAAGATTAAGCCACTTCACTATCTCTTTATTATACATGACTACTGGGTGAGAATATAGGGCACACAAGTGTTTATGTAAGGTTACGCCACTTGGCTATCTCTATTGTGTACGTGCATAGTATAAGTGTCTGCCCTCATGTAATCTTCAATTGTCGAGGACTTTGTGGAGCTGACGATGGTGGCAATGCAAGATTCAAGTGCTGAATCATGATTTTGCGTGACGCTTCACATGAACATTTACATGAAGAACATCTTATAACCTTTCTGTAGTGATCATGTGCGATTTACATACGAATTTGGCATAAATAAATATTGAGAAATATCAGAGTAAAGAGAGATTTTCCATTCCATCCTTTCAACGTTACAAGTGAGTTTGCTGTCAATTATTCAAGATCTCTTCTGCCTATGTCACTGCGTTTGTGGAATATGTCCTTCAAGAAATTTTTAAATCATCCAAAATAGAATTACTGCTAAAAATTTAGTAGAAGTTGTAGTATCATAGTCATATAATTATTTAGTAAATCTATATATATAAAAAAGAATTGTCAGTTCTGCAGGTCCAACATCAACTGTGAAACGTCCCTCATGGGGAGATGTAAAATTTCCATGTAACTTCTCCACTCCATTTAAGGTAATCAGAAATCCCGGACACCTTCACAATGGAAAATTAACGATCAACTGAAGTACAGAAGAATGAAGTATATATATAATGCCATTTACTTGTTTGTTTTTTGATATTTTCTTCAACATTTACACCCAGATACCAGTGCGGCTTTATCTGATATAATCAGAGGCTCTTCAACACCTTGAAGCCAACTTCCAACGAGTCCATTGACAAAATGCTTTCCAGTGAGTCCCCAAATATAATTAGTGTCAACTTTTATTGTCATTTTCCCTATTAGACGGAACAGGTTATAGTTTCCAAGACTGTGAGTGTGAGTGGAAGGTGTTCCAGCATAAGCCATCGCGGAAGAATATTTTTTTCGTTGTTTGCTTTCCATCTGCAGTTTTGAGATAGCCACAAATTTTGCTCTGCTGCCTGATCCTATTGTCTTTCTTTCTGGAAGACAGGTGTGTGCCAGAGATGCGCCGCACAACACTTCGGGGAGTGGCTGGAGCCTGGGTCTACCCCAACACGGAGGCAAGATGACATAAAAAATTGTCAGTGTCTAATCTTTACCCCTTGCCAAGGAAGTCTGCAGTGAGATCATGGATAACATGTGATGCTAAACCACCTTAAGCCTTGTTTTCTTCTTTGCCAGTGTAAATTTTGAAGCTGGCTACAGTATCCAAACACACTGTCAGCCAAGAACCATATATTGATTCCATATCTCTTTGGGGGGGGGGTGTTGTTTTTTTGTTTTTTTGTTTTTTTTTTTTTTGTTTTTTTTTTTTTTTGTTTTGTTTATTTATTTATTTATTTTGTTTTTTGTTTTGTTTTTTTGTTTTTGTTTTTGTTTTTGTTTTTGTTTTGTTTGTTTGTTTTTTTTTGCGGGCACGTACTGAATGAAAGACACCATACATTTGGTCCTCAACATTTGTTCATATATTGGATTTGCGTCTTTTTACCCAGAGCCCTTCCTAGTAGTCATTACCCTATTCTGCAGTCCGAACTCTTTACTCTCCATAAGCTCACCTGTCCCTGTCTAACTAATATACATATGGAATTACTATTATCCATAATGCACACGTTCCTCTGTAAAATTTTGACTTAGGCTGTATCAGCCCAAATAATATCCATATGTATATGCATGGCATATTTGCCAATTTGAGGCAGTCTGCAAGTTTTCCGTTTGATATGAATATACCTAATTTTCTACAGAGAATCTTTAGTGATGGGGGATAGTTATCGCATACATGTAAATATATCAGGTCTTGCTTGCACCTTTTCTGAGTGAGCTTTTCTTCAACAGGGGGGGAGGGGGGCTGGGTGATGAAAACACATATTTCAATGTGCATGTCAAACTTTTCATATAATGTCTAAATCTATTATGAAAAAAAAGTAAATATTGACCAAACTTGCATTAAGAGTGGGTGCACAATGGTGACAATGCAACACAACACACAATAATTAAAACCAACAATTGACAAAACGAGCAAGCAAGTGGTATGCACTCTACCTTTTTTTTTTTTTTTTTTTTTTAAATTATTGTGCCACCCACATTTGTCTCATTTACTGCAAAAATTCTGATGATTCTATTGCCTGACCCTAACATACATGGCGTGAAGTGCATTTGGGATTACAAAACTGTGTGTTTTCAAATTTATGCTCATTTACTTGTGCCACTATCACAAATAGATTTCCAGCTTATTAAAGCTCATGTTCTGCTGAAGACCGCTTGGTTATCGTTTTGGCTTATCTGCGTTCAAAATTACTAGTCGAACATGTCATGGGGCTAATGAAAATATACATTCATTTAGAAGTAGGAAGTGGCAGGAACAAATGGGGAAAATATAAAGCTTGTCCAATGGATCTTGCATTAAAATGCTCTAGAGGTGTATGAAACAACTGACTTTGTATGCAGACTAATTGTGTCAACATGTTGATGCACGTGTTCAATTACATTGACTTTAATACAGCATTTGGAAATAGCATTTGTTTGCCATTTTCCTGTCAGCCGCAAGGAGGAAAGTGGCAGCCATTTTGTGGTATTTTTTTGTAAATTTACGGGTTTTTTTCGTCTCGTTAGGGTTCATTTGTCATGCAAATGCTACATCACTCACTGAGAGCTCTGAGTAGTGGTGGATATTGTAAAAACCAATAGACACTAACTGGAAAAACAAAAAATGCCACTGACACGCGTGTAATCATGGCTCCTGAATATTATGATCCAGCAGAATCTTGTTTTTTTGCTGTTTGCATACAATATATATATATATATATATATATATATATATATATATATATATATATATATATATATATATATATATATATACATACATGTATATATATATGTATATGTATATATATATACATATATGCATATATATATACATATCAATATGGGCATGAATAATTTCATTCTGTGACAAAGACCTTGCCACTTCATGCATGTAGAATTAACTATGCTTTTAAACAAGCCATATTAGTCATTGGTTTTGGCAACACCTAAAGGTTCGATTTTTTTTTTTTTTTTTTTTTTTTTTTTTTTGGCCATGGGGGGGGGGGGGATCACAGCACACTGAAACAAAGACCTACCCAGCTATCTGGATATTGATATGAATGCAAGGCACACTCCTCCAGTTTACAGATCAATATTGTACATTGTTAAAACTGCTACAGATGCATGTGTGCATGTGGCATAATCGTGATATTTTGTTGAGATAAAACAAAGGAGCTGCAAAATCAAACCTGAAACGCCCGACACCCCCCTCCGCCAATAAAAAAAACATGCATTATGTTCAACATTTTGGGAATGGAAGTGGCAGAGAAGTTATTTATCATGGGGCCTTACATCATATTACATGAGCAGATGCTGCTGGTCGTTTTAGGACGCACAATTCTGCTTTGTCATCTGATAGAAACACAAACGCTATCTCATGTATCAGGATTCACAGCTTAAAATCACACTGCATGGGCTTTTGTATAATAAATCAATCGTGGCTTCTAAACATTATCAATGATCATAATAATTTTTGTGTGAACTTAATATACTACATATATATCTTGACACGACATATAATCATTTTACTAAAGCTGCAATAGTAAAACTGTGATAAGGTAAATGGATCAATGTGGGCATCATAAATTTCACGATGCGGTTCCAAAGACCTTTTGACTTCATTGATGCAGAATTAACTTTACCTAGTCAGAACTATAGGTAGGTGGTAAAGGCAGCACCTTCTTGGGGAATGATTTTATGTATTTATCTATTTCTTCTTTTTTAGTTTCAGCCCAAAGTAACAAAGGGCTTTCCACGTTTCTGGACATTCATAGGAATACAAGACAAATTCTTCATGTTTGTTTCTATTGCTACAGATTCATGTGTGTATTTGGCACATTTTTGAAAAATAGAATGTCAATAATTCACTTTAAAAATTAAACCAAGAAAAATAAACAAAATTACATTTCACATTTGTGTCGTTACCACTTATACTTGAGCAAGGTACAAGCAAACAATCCCCATTGTGGATCAAGTCACGTTTTGAAGAGTATTTGCTAACCTTGCTTTGGTAGGCCTACAGTGTATTTCACATATTTTGTAGGTGATAAAAATTGTAAAATACAGTTTGCTGACTTAATTAGCACAACAAGGTTGATATGTAATAGCCCCCATCATGGGCCCCCAGAAGGTAAAGCAGGCATTTGCTATTGTGATGGACAATTGGTGACATAGATAACAATAATTAGCATGTAACTGGTTACCGTACTCCCTCTCCTTGCCCATCCCTCTTGTGTAAATTGAGTGCACAGAAACAGGTTTGATTGCAGGATTCACTACTGAGTCAATGAAAAAGGTCATGTCCATAAAGTTTATTGATAAGTACAGGGTGAAAGGAGAAACACTAGAAGATAATTGGTAAGTGCAAACTTTGACTCAATGATTGGCCACATGGACCGCACATGGTTTGTTGACAGACTTCAACTCTGTGGACTCCAGCATTATTGTAAACAAAATACTACAACCTCACATCCAATATCCACTTCATTGTCCCCCTCCTCTGCTTTATCCCTCCCTCCATACTCCTGAATAAGGTTATTCACCTGGCCTGAACCACCTGTAGGGCTTTACAATGACGCATTGTGGTATCACAAGGAACAACCAAAGTATGTTGCCCAAGTGCCCTTTAGTCATTTTTAGGTTTATCTGGAGAGAACATTTTTGTCTTTAGATGAAAATGAAAATCTAAGGGTGGAGGTAGAGAGGCTGGTGATGCAAGAATAACTGCCTACTCTTTGAAGTGACTGTGCACACTAATTCTAATGCATGCTCCACTGATGCCAAAAGGATTGTCCTCAGGCAATACCTTAAGGGACTTCAATAAGATAAATAAGCCAATAAGGTAAATCTAGAGTTACAAACCCAGACCCTACAAGAGCCTTGGATATTATAGAATGCATAGAGTCTGGAATTGAGTAATATGTTGGGCTTCAGTACCAATGGAGATGCATGCTGCATCTGAGAATGAAATTTTAGACTCCATACAGAAGATCCAGAAAGGATAGAAAATTATTTTTTCATAAAACTAAAATTTAAGCAACCCATTAGAAACAAGGTGGAGAACAATGATTCAAGTCTAACAATGATTGGAAGTCCACATGCTTCTGGGGTTCCAGTGGTAAAGACAGTCCAGTTGTACCATTGGTGGGGTTCCCATGATTGATGGGTATTTTGCTTCTTCCACCATGGCCAGGAAATGAAAATCAGGAATCTCAACCTAAATGTTAAGCTTATGCTGCCAATGGGGGAACGCAGACTCCAAAACTCCACATACCATTAGGTGCATAGTTGGCGGAGCTGCAACATGCTCGTCTTTCACCTCTGCAGCCCAGGTTCGGTTAACTGCTAGGGAAGCATGTGGAAAGTGTTCCTACCACTCTGACTGTGCATGGTAGTTTTCTCCGAGTCCTTCGGTTTCCTGCACCAAACATGTAGGTAGGAAAGTATATGCCACCATCTGTGCCATGGAGAATGATTGATATAGGCTTGGCCGGCTTCGCAATCCATGCAAAAGATATGGGTCTTTAGACTCGAAACCTAAGGAAACTGAACAATTGTCAGGATTATGAGGCAGGTTGAGTTTGTAAATTAAATCAGACAAGACTTAAGTACATTGTTTAATAGACACTGGACCTGTGTAACTGTCCTGCATGCTTCAGTGTAGAAAAACTGTCAGTAGTAGGAAGCAGGTCGAGTTTTTAAATTAAATCAGGTAAGACTTAAGTTCATTGTTTAATTGACACTGGTACCTGTGTAACTGTCCTGCATGCTTTAGTGTAGAAACATTAATGTCAAAACACTGGAAGGGTTCGACACTTAAAGTCTGCCCCTAACATATACAGGATTTCAGGAAAACCTATCTCTGTGTTAACTAAACGTGAAATAAATTTTGATAAACTTGGTAACTTGCCGCTTGTTATATGTAAGGGTATCCTGCACTGATCTATTCTAGGAAATGATGCACTAACAATGAAAAAGCCGAGAGTTAACTATGAAAAATAAACTCCACTGTGGTAGGGTAAGGTCCTTTATATGTGTGCTTATGGTAATAAATTGCATGCATTGATAAGGTAAATGAAGGTAAGAACTGGGGGAAGAAAATGTTCCACAGGAACATACCGAAATCATTCAAAAGAAGCAGGACGGATTTTATGAGGAGGGAGATCTATTTGGGGAATGTCCTCCCACTGAGGTAGATATTTATACTGGGGATCATGTGCCTGTTTGTTAGCACCCCTATTGATCACCTTTATTAAGAAGGAAGGTCTTTGATGGCATAAGGCAGCTTACAACCAGCTCAAGGTCATGGCACCAAATCAAGGTAAGAAAACGCTTGTGTGCCACTAGGGTTTATTTAACTATCACTGTGGGCCCTTTGGTTTGGCCAATATGCCAGCCATTTTCGAAAGAACGATGGAGATGGCACTTTCTGAATTAAAAGGGAAACTTTGTTTGGGTGTTAATAGAGGATTTAGTCATTATTTCTGAATCTGTGACAGTACAAAAAATGTAGACAGGCTGTATGTGATCTTGTGCAAAAAGTTTGGATAAAATTGAAAGCTCCCATGTGTTTCTCTATAAAAACACTAATTCATTTGCATGGTTACATCATGATACCAAGGGGGAAACACAGCTGATCCAGAAAAAGTTTTGGCAATTTTGGATATGCCACCTCCTGAATATTTGAAACAGGTACAATCCTTTATGGGAATGTAAACTATCATTTCAAGTCAATATTTTGATGTGCCTGAGTAGCTAAGCCTCCAGTTCAGCTAACATGGAAGAATCAGCTTTTTGTCTGAGGACCTGCTCAGCAACATGCTTTTCACAATCATAAAAAAAATCTGTTGATGTCTTCTGGCCTGGTCACAAACAGATTGCCCATATCAATTACATACAGATGCATCCAATACTTGTGTTGGAAGAATTTGTGTTCAAGAAGGTGATTCAGGGATGGAGAATATGATACAGTATGTCTCCTAGCAATTGTCTGCCACTCAGGGGAAGTAGTCAAAAATTGAGAAATTCAGGGCTTTTCAATATGAGGCAGATTTTGATGTCCTGACAGAGCAAAAACCTTTACAATTGTTGTTTACAAAAGCAATAAGAAACGCCAAGATCAAAAGGTGGGCTATGCTTCTGGCTGAGTTTGAAGCTAACATCTCTTATGTTCAAGGAGCTTGGATGGTTAAATTAGATTTAATGTCGCCTTCACCCCCTCCTAAGCCATCCGTATCAATAATTGACACCACAGAGTGTGTGGATCCTGATGTTGTGGAAGGAGGAGTGCTGGAGGGGAATTCTGTTGGAGGTTGACCTGCTTGATACCAAAAAACGTGTGCAACAGCCCAAAAAGAAGAGCTTATGTCACATTTTATGAGGAAGCCTAGGAGGATGACTTCGGTAATGAAGTTCACAATGAGCTTTTGTACTCCATTAAGGATCTCACTCATGCTTGTCCCTGGTACCCTCGTTTGGCCTTCCTTAGAGCATGTCAAGATCAGGTTATTGATTGACTGTTGTCACCAGCAAGTCGGCCTTACGTCCAGCAAATTCTAGATAGGATCAGAGAATCCTATGTGTGGTCAGGCACGTGATGTGATATCCTGAGGTGGTTGAAACTGTGCCATGAGCATCACAAATAAATGCCAGAGGCCATGAGCATCACAAATCAATGCCAGAGGAAAACCTTCCCATGTGTGAGATGCTTTGCCTATGTACCCTATGCAGATGGTTAGAGCAGACCCTAAAAGTCCCTTTCTGCTGAGTGAACAAGGAAATTGCTGTGCTGTAACTGTAATTGACCATCTTTGGGATGGGCAGAAACTTTTTCTATCCCATAAAAAAGAGCTCAGAGTTGAATTGGTATTTGTGCAAGGGTTCATTTCAAGGTATAGTGTCCTTGAAGTCATGATTGCTGACAGAAGCCTGAAATTTTCCCCTAGGTGGGTTCAAAAGTATCCAGCAGACCTGGGATTAGTACATTGTCAATGTACTCCTCACCTGCCCAAAAGGAATAGGTAGATTAAACATTTCAATCAAATTTTGAAGGCAATTATCACAAAGCTACTGAATGACTAAGCTAAAGATTGACAGGATCAATTATCTAATGCCGTGTATTCTTATAGGAACTCTATCAGTGTTTCTACTGGGTGTACTTCCTTTTTCTCCCATGCATGGTAGGGGAGGTCATCCTTTTACCATGTGCTTGGGAAAAAGATCTGTTTGATCTTTGAGCTCGTTTTAGCAACCTGCTAATGCTCAGAGGATTGTGCAATAAAATCTGGCCAACTCTTAATACTTTCAGAGGATCTCCAGAAGAGAAGCCAATGTTGGGGAGCTCTAATCTGGAGATACAGTCATTATGATAGCCCATGAGAAGATTTGCCCTTCCAGGTGGGTCCCTGAATACTGCTTGTTCATGAGGTTGTCAAAAAGTCTGCACTTGTAGAGCTATTTTGTGATCAGTCACAAATGGACATGATTGAAACTCATGACTCCCCAATATGTAGGGCTGGTATACACATTGGTATTTCACTGGATCATCAGGACCAAGGCAGAGCAGTTACAAGTGAAATCTGCTGAAAGACATGATCCCATTTTAGATCTTAGCTTAAAACAACACAGTAATTGGGCTAACAAGAAGGCCTGACCACTCCTCATTTAAGTCTTGGGTGAGGCAATTTCGATTTTTGAAAAGTTATATTCAGGATTATGGGCTAGTATCATCACCTGAACTAAATCATTTCAGTGGATCAAGAGAGGCCCTTTTGATTTCTTTAGCTTCATTGCAAATGCTCTTTTTTACTTTAGGGACAGATGACAGTGTTTCAGAATGTTGAGAGGCCATTGCATAGGCCCATAATTTCCAACGGGCAGTTGTCGATCAAGTTATTAAACTCACAAAAATGCTCAATCACATCAGGTTTGTTACCGAATGGAACAATTGTCAAATCAAGCAAGTGCCTAATTTTGTTTTTGACTCACTTATTCTGAAGATGAACAAGATAATTACTGGGTTTAATTGTACCTCTGCTTGGTTAGTTAAATTGGAATGAACCTTGTGATATGAGTTGGGGGTAGCAATGTTAAAGCAACAAAAAGTGTCATATGCAAGAATACGTCAGTGGTATGCACATCAAAATGCTTTGTTGGAAATGGGGTGGCTCACTGAGGGCACTTTGAGCATTTTCCAGTTGCAGAGTATTTTGGAAAAGGCTACAACTACAAATACCTATCCACTAGATAACATTCAGTGGTACTATGGGCACTCTCTTGTGTACCCTGTCTGGGAACAAGATTATTCTATTCAGCATGTCAAATTGCCATTAGTGGAAGGCTAACACTACAACTATACTGGATGTGCTCAGACTAGGAACGCCAGAAACCTAGGACAGGGTAAGAGCTTTCAACCTTAGATACGTAAAGGAAGTAATGCAACACAAGTCCCTGTGATTAGCTGTGGCAAATATTCAGTGGTTACTTGAGCAAGAAACTTTAGAAACTGTATGTAAGGGCCAACAGAGCACCTGGCATCAAGTTTCTGTTGGAACAGATATCAGTACTGTTTCAGCTGACTGTGTAGCTGTGACTTAGGGTATTTCACTAGCAGGTCTTATTGTAAAATGTTGGGCATGTGTCACTTAAAGCTTTACAAGTCATGGCGCAAAACACTGTTAAAAGTACAGACATGATAGGTTCACAAAACATGTTATCTCCGTTTTGGCTCACCCTCATTTTGACCAGAGAAGTCGTGTAGCCTAAATTGATCTAACTCCTTCTCGTTTATCTTTTCACCTCATGTCAACTGGAAGTATCACTATAGGCATTTATCTTTTAAAGTACTCATTGCAATTGGGGTCCTTGTTATTTCCTTTCATCTATTGGGTGTGTTGTTATGATATTATCTATACAATTTGGCTTAACAATGTAACCATTGGAATCTGAGGGAAATACATTAACGTCATTAAAAAGGCTCTGTTATTATCTTATTTCAATGACCAAATATGAGATAATGTATCTTCCAACTTTGATGCTGATAAGGAGATGAAGGAGTTTCGTGTTCCCATTAATATCGAAACTGCAAATAGCCCCAGTAGGATTCACCTAAGACATCCATGTCTCTAGATACCTTTTGGGGATTTACCTTCCACTAATTTGTTTCTTAACTTTTTGGTCACGTCAGTGTTGGACTGTGAGGGTAGCTATAGGAACTAATCCTTTGCCTATCCTTTTGGGTACTGCCTTGTGGAGTTGGGGGCTTAAAAGGTGGAAAATGGTCTGTCAAAAGGCCAACGTATGGGGGTGGGGGTGGGTCTACTGCTATTGACTCTGCAGCTTTAATCTGTTGTTCATGAACTCTGGTGAATATTCACACATTCAGTATTAATAACTTAACCTGTTAATATTGTGCTCTTTTGTGAGGCTGCCACTGTGTTATTGTCAGCTGCCACATTTGAGATTTCATGTGGCAAGTTTGTAAATAGCAGACATATTTTATTACAATTCTATCTATCTATCTATCTATCTATCTATCTATCTATCTATCTATCTATCTATCTATCTATCTATCTATCTATCTATCTATCTATCTATCTATCTATCTATCCATCCATCTATCTATCTATCTATCTGTCTATCTATCTGTGCATCTGCCTGTCTGTCTGTCTATAGAGGGCCATGTAACCAACATAGTCTTCGCCTGTTGGTCCACTGCGATTAACGATTTGGGGCTCACACCATTTTCTTTTTATTTTGTAGATACTTTTATATCTCATATTCCTATTTTCAGATTTGCTGCAATTACAAGGATTGGTACTGAATGACCTATCCCACAGGTGGGTTAAGTTCTGGAACATCTGACCCCAGGACACTAATGACATTGTTTGTTTATTCTTGCAAAATATGCTAGCGAATTTTCTTGATTCCGGTAATGGTCTGTTTAATGGTGTTTTGAGTTCTGAAGCATGCAAATTTAAAATGGGGAGGAATTAAAAGTCACGAAGGATATTGTTTAAAGATGTATTTTTTTGTTTTTCTTGGCATATTGTTTTGAATATGACTAAAATCAAGTAATGTATAACACTTACTTTCAGGGCACTGTGTCATTAAATAATGAATCCTTGGGCATTTATTGTTTGTTTGTTTTTTAGGTATATAGGTATTTCCATATATCGTTTGATCCTTAATTCAGTTATTGGCAATGTGAACACTAGGTTACAGTTTATGACACACAAAGGTTGTGTCCGAGTAAGCCTCTTTTCTTACTTTATTGTGTACATGATACTGGGTGAGAATATAAGACACACAAGTGGTTGCAGAAGGTGAGGCTACTTGACTATCTCTGTTGTGTACATACATAGCATAAGTGTTGACCCTCATGTAATCTTGAATTGTTGAGTACTTTGGAGAGGAGATGATGTTGGCTATGCAAGTTTCAAGTTCTGAATTGTGACTTTTAAGAGGCCTCATGAGAGTGATTACGTAAAGAAAATCTCATAACATTCATGCAATGACCATGTGATTTTTACATAGGAAATTGGTATCATAAATATGGGTTCATGTGCAAATGAAGGGAGATTGTGGTTTTGCTTCAACCTTCTAAATGTTACAATTGAGTTTGCTGTCATCTAATTCAACAAGATTTCGGTTGAACCTTTCATGCCATTTGTGCCCACAAGCCCTCGCTAAAGTGGACAACTTTACAAGGTGTTGAGGTTTTGAAACAGTGCCGAGGAACTTAGCACCAGCAACAGATGCAAAAATGGATTGAGAGTCCAACAAGCATGCAAATTGTATGCCTACCATACGATGGATACACTTTAGTATTATGAATCTCGAATATGCGGCATTCTCAATGTTCAAAATGTCCAATGTTTCAAAAATTTACTATACTATAGAGTTTATATACTATAAGTACGTTTGTTTTGGGTTGTTTTGGGTTTTTTTTATGAACGTATTTCTATGATTCAAAAAAGGCTATCCGTATAATTTGTAATGTCACATTTAATGCTTATACTGCCCAACTTTTCAGGCAACTTAAGCTGCTAAAAATAGAGACTTAATGAAGTTCAAAGCACTTAAACTTTAGTATAAATATTCACATGATGAACTTCATCATTAGTTTAAAGATATGTATCAAGTCCGAGAACCCACTAATGCATATAACTTTCGTACCATAACTAACCCTCCTTTCCCAATAACAAAATTAAACAAGATCAAAAGATTTTATAAGATAATACATCGCATGTTTACTTTTGATTACACCTTTTTGTACAATTGACAAAATCTACTCCCATTCATACCATTTATTTTCAAGTTACATACAAAATTCTATCATAAAAAAAAGAGTATCAAGATATATTTACCTTGCCACATTGTTGTCTATGTAACAGCCAATGGAATCTTCAGCATTCATTTTACTTTAGTATCCGTATTAAAATGCTGTAGAGAAGAAACTCCTTGTAGATAGCACCAGCGATAGTGCATCTTAATACCTGGCTAGGGTCATCTTAACATATTTTTTTCAGAAGTGTTTGTCGAGTATGATTAAATACACATCAGTTGCAAATTCTGTATTCAATTTTTCTGACACTGTCGAATAAAACGTCTCTGAGATCTGAGTTCTATATGTGTAAAGGGAGAAGGGACAAAAAGCACACAATGTTAGGACTCCTATACTTCTGCCAGACAAGCTGGTGCAATCAAATTCTTGAAATCAAGAGCTTGAATTTTCGCTGTGAAGAAATCGCTTCTTGCTATTGGTATCATGAATTCCTGCAGATTTAAACTCATCATTCAGGTGTGTGTGTGTGTGTGTGTGTGTGTGTGTGTGTGTGTGTGGAGAACGGACCAGAAGAGATATTTAGTAATACGCCGTATTTTGCAGGGGAATCTTTGGTTTAGTATGCCAATTTGATGTGTATCTTATTTTATTTGAAGCCCAATAGTTTCTTTTTTTTTTTGTTTTGTTTTGTTTTTTCGGACACCCAACTGAAATAAGTGAACGCACTGAACTCCGTGCATAGTGCGGCATTTAAGATAAATATGTGTGTCAGATACAAAGTAAGTCAACTTATATTGTTTGTCATTTTCTCAAATAGTACATAAAAGTGTAATGTGCTCGGCGTGGCTTATACTGAAAGGTATTTCATTCCACAGACAGATTTGCAGTAACCATAAAGGTAGAGTCTGTGGTAATATTGAGACGGTAACTTGCGGGTCGTATTTGCTACCATTGGATTAAAATCAATTCAACATTTTGTGAGTTTTATTGTGTAAATCTATCAAAGCTTCTGGTGCGATAATTATGTACAAGTACACATACCGCCATACTTAGTACATTAAATGACCGAACTTGTCACAACCAGTGCCGAAGTACGTTACAAAGATGTTGTTACATTTTCGGACTGCAGAATAGGATAATGACGACTAGGAAGTGCTTTTGGACAAAAAGACACAAATACAATATATATTTCTTATAAGTGATCTCCGCGGTCATTTGCATTATTGTTCGTATGACTGTCTCAAGATTTTTCTAGCCTGTGTCAGTGATAAACAAACACAACATACGGCATAAAATAGGAGTTCATAGAGTTTATTATGTTGAGCATTGATAGCCTGTTATTAAATTACAGATAAATATAAAGCACTGCATATTTCTTAAACAATCCATTCACATGCATTCAGTCCATGCTCTTGAAACCATCAATGTAAATGTATTTGCAATAGATAGGCCAAATAGATCAGAGAAGGCATATTGACACACTGTATAAAACATAAATAGGTCATTAGAACATGACATGAAGTCAGAGAAGGCATATTGACACATTGTATAAAACATAAGTAGGCAAGTAGAACGTGACATTAAGGGATGGCTTAAAAGTCAGCTTTGAATAATGTGGCCTATTTGATTATCAAGCCTAGATCATTAAACACTTGATTGAGATTGTATGAATATAACCTAGCAGCATACACACAGTAATGTGTAGATATGAATATCCAGTTATTAGTTAGGCCTAATGCAGGTCTTGTACCTTGCAATTTGTGACCCTATCGGCCTAATACTGTATTATTATGCCTCATCAAATTTAATAATATATATGCAATTAGTAAAAAAAGCTCCTGCGTAAATCCCTGCAGTAAGGTTTTCTTGCATACGACGTGACACAGAGATATCATTAGCTAAAGTAGGCCTAGACATGGAAGTCTGGGTTAGACCTATAACATGTACAAAACTTGGCCTGGTTGCCGACTGGCCTGATGGTGCTAGCATGGTACCAGGAGTTGCAGTGCTAGAAGCAGTGACGCTTCAACAAGGAATAGATATAAGTATACCAACCTTGCTTTCATCTTTGGACGTCATAGTGGCAGGGCGTATGTCCCTGCTTCTTATCCCTACCATATGAATGAAGTGCCGTTGAGAATTTTTTTTTTTTTTTTTTTTTTTTTTTTTTTTCGCTTGGGAAGGAGCATCCAGGTATGAGGCTATGCTTTGAACATTCTCGTGTCTAGTAATGCTTTGAATATCATGGGCCTCATACCCGGCTGCAGATAAAGTGCCGACACGGGTCCTCCCGAAACAATGGTTGGTGTAAATTTTGGACAATCCAGCAGTTTTGACACTATTTTCATGAAGTGTTCCATTTTATTTTTGTTACCAACAGAGTTATTTCTTTGTTACTTTGGTGTGTGGTCTTTGGTAGAAAACATGACTTTTTTATTCATTTTCCCAATATATTTCTTGAAAAACTTGAACAAGATAATTCTCATCATTAATCTTGGCATATATTACACATTCTTTTTCTTATTCTTTTGCCTTCAACCCCTGTCCTGTTCTCTCTCTCTTGTCTGAGTTGTATGCCATCTTAACGTATTTAATACCTTCAGCATCAACACAGATAAGAAGTGACTCTTTTGGTAAAGGCCAGAGCTCCCCCCTCCCTTTACCTTCTGCCACAGTGCATGCCAAGTTAGAAAAAGACCCTAAACTTCAAACCTTCAGGTGTGTCCAAAAATTCATTATCATATAGCATCTTTGCACATCCTGAAAGTATTTTTCCCCATTTGTTTCTATCTTTCTCTTGTTGCCTCAGTGGAGCAGATACCCAGAAAAGACCTGGTTTGCAGCTTGAAATTCACGGTCATGCGTTAATTGCAGGTTTCTGTTGATCCCTGACCTAAGGCCCACGTATGTGGACTTGCCGTATTTCCCCCTCGTTTCGCTCCCTACACTAAAATAAAGTGCCCTCAAACGTTCAGGAAGTTTGTCAACATGGAAGTATTCCAATGAAACATCTTCACCGTTTTCTACCAACCAGTTGAAAAGAAAAATCGAGTTTTTTTTCTACATTTACTATTATTACTCTTATTATTATTGTTACCATTACTGTAGATTACGACTGTAGCGCCCTCTTATTTCAATTTTGAATACAAATTTCCTTACGAGCCACAAAACTAAAGCTCGCTCGCTGAGAAGTTGGAGTAAGCTGTATAGCGGACTTTTCGAGATCAGAATCGACAAGGAACATTACAAGGCCATTTTTGCAAAAAGGCATTTTTTTATGAAAGCGAATATTACTGGATCTGAAGACATGTTTAAGTTTGTGAAAATACATTTAGTTCAAGTTTTGTAAGGTAGTGCAAATCTACGTTACAGAAGACGCACTTCTTCTGTGCGCTCAGACGACCGACAGGTCATGTCAATGATGCACAGTAGCGTTTTATTTTGAAGTCAGAGTTGAACAATCTTTATAAACAGACCTCTTAATACGTGTACAGCCCAACATGTTTGTCGATTTCGACAGCCGGCCATCAGCAAGTGTACTTATTTCAAACTCAGATACAACAGCAAATCTCTTCTTTGAGTTTAAAAGAGTGTTCGCGCCACATGTGTCACAGAATTCAGTTTCAGTGTTGACGGTCAGGGTGACCCGCTCAACAGATACAACGTTTAGATCCACCATACAAGTTGTATTAAAATTATATAAACCACAGTGTTAAGCTTCACAATGTTAATGGCTTTTCTTTGGTCGTTCAAATATTTGACCACACATGACTAGATGATATAACCGTTGGTTTGTTGTCTCTCATATCCATTTATACATTGTATACTGTAAATGATTCATTGCAAATGCCTAATTGACTAAACATGATTTGCGTCAGTCTATTACACTCGTTAAAAAATCATTGAAATTTGATTTCATACCAAATGTGTGCTGAAGAATAAAATGTAAAATTTAAAAAAAAAAAAAAAAAACCTTACAATGGCGACAATAAAGCCCCGCGCAAACTTTCAGAAATACTAACCTACTGAAATAAATAGGTAGTGGTTTTTATATTCTAACCCAACACAGTAAAACGCATATTTATAAGTTGGACAGGCTCCTGGAATTTGATATTTAAAAAAGTTAGTTCACATTTATATATATATAGAACAGTTTTATTTTCCTTTGAAAAGTTCACATATTAGGATACGTAGAAAATTATTTTCTTTCAAAAGTGCAATGATTTCAATGGCTATATCATACATAAATAAAATTTCAGACAGCGTTCCAAAACTTAGTCAAACTATCATATAAAAACAAGTGCAACAAGTTAGACACGTATACAAAGAAGCTTTTGATTTTCAAGACTTCATTGTTTTCGTTTTTGAATGTTTATTCCTGAAGGGTCCCTCAAAAATCGAGTTTCTAAATTTCGGATATTACAATTCAGAAAATGAAATAAAGACAAAGTGAAATATTTTTTAATAATTATTGGTTTTGCGAAGAAAACTAACAACAATCTGTACATTAGTCACTAAAGCATATATCTGCCTGTGTTTCAGTATATATATATATATATATATATATATATATATATATATATATATATATATATATATATATATATATCCATTTCTTTTGGCGTAAGTTTACTCCTTTTTACTTCATTAATCCGATTGACTTATTTCTCTGTTATTCATGACGTCATTGAAAAAAACGCATACATATTGAGTAGTATCTCCCAAACAAAGATAAAAAACAAAACAAAAAAAAACCGCCCCCCCCCCCCACAAAAAAGAGTTAAAACAGCAATTGGAAACAAAAGGACTGGCCATTCATCAATCCCGTTTGCAGGGAGAAGACAAGGAGAGTCGTGCATGAGCAGCCTGGTATGCTGTCTGCCATGCTCGTCAATGCTTGCACCAACATGCAGACAGAGACGGGACATAAGATCATCATTTTCATTACGGTACCGTGTGTAAAATACGATATTCAGTTACAGTGATCTAACTATGTACCACAAACATAAAAGACAATTTAGCGAGTTCCTATAGCCGAAAATCGATACGTTTAAGAAATATAGTTTTCCACTACCGAGAAGGCTTGGATGTTTTCGTGGCGACAGCATAATTTTGATCCATACAGAACTGTTTGTGAGGGGAAAGAAGAGTACTGCAAAATTAGAAAACTTAACGTAGACATTTCAGCAATATACAAGTGACATGCAAAAATAAAGTTTCGTATCTTCATCTATCGCCTAACAGCTATAGTTAAAGGTTTCGTTTTCAAGCGGAGATTCTACAGGTGAGGGTTTAGCTGGCTGCTACTTAATCGGAAGCGAGTATTTGATATTGATGGTAATCTGTTACCAACATCAAAAAGTTTAGCATTAAGACGTGCGTGAAGGGAACGCTTTTATAATTTAGAAATGAAAATAGTCAGCGATTCTGAGTTTCTAATATCCAAAAGCAGTGTATTTTAAAGTCTGACTATTGAGGAAAACACGTGTTGCTACTATAAATTGTTTGGAACAAGATTTTTTCATAGTTTGAAAATTGGTATCACTTCGACTTTTTCCGCACTTTTAGCTAGGCCTTCCGCAAAAGTTCTTCATGCCAGCAGGAGCTCTAGTAGCTACTTGGGCAGCAGGCACTGGAACCCTCTCGGGTTTTGCCGCATCCTTTGGGGTGTATTCTATTCCAGACAGGACAACTGTTTTCTAAAATTGGCCTTATAAAATATATGAAAATAGGTTGTAAAGTTGGTCGCTCAAGGCGAAATTGAAGACTTATAATAATATTTAATTAATGTTCTTTTTTAGATTATGTCGGCATTATAATTTGACCAACGTTAGTCAGTTTGAAGCAAAATTCGAATATCACTGAAGCATATTACAAACATGAGTGGTCCGAGAATGGACCTGGGGAACTCCAACATGGACCATTCCTCGACTAGACGATTGCTCTTCAATAACAACTTATTGGTGGTGGTTTTAAAGATAATTTAAAAGCCGCTTCGCAAACCGCCATGATTGCATTATTCTTCAAGTTGAATGATAACTCAGAATAACAGACTTTCTCTTGCTAGTATCCAAAAATAATAAAGGAACCCATTTCTACATGTCAACAGCAACACATACTTCATGATAAAACGAATAATAGATTGCCATTGCCGCATCCTACGAAATTTTCCCAGTTTTATTTACTCCAAAGTCTCAAACTTACTGGGCTTTTTTTTTTTCTTCTTTTTTTTTTTTTTTTTTTTTTGTTTTTTTTTTTTGTTTTTTTTTTTTTTTGTTTTAGGTTTTTTTTTAGTTTTTCGTTTTTTTGGGGGGGGTAAATTATGTCAATAATCCACGTCTATTCAAGAAGCATTGCCAATAAAATGTGATAAATGATAACGATTGACGAACTCGCATTATTGGAACCTGGCTGGAACCTGGCTGGAACCTGGGCCTGGCAAATACGCTTCTGGTGCTGAAAATGTGTTTCGGCTTGATAGGAAAATAGGAAAACTTCACAGCTGTCAAGGTAACCTAAATAAACATCACATAGTGTGTACCATTTTTTGCGCGTGTTGCGTTCACCTTTATTTTTGCAGTCAACAGTCACCAGATCGCTTTTGGAAGCCTTCTTGATTGCAATTTACACTATGTCTATCAGAGGCCCCAAGCGCCATGTTACCATTGAACGCTCAGATTTGGCGCTGTCGCGCGAGAGTCCAACAATCACTCCCGTACCCAACACATCTCTGCTGCAAGAGACGACACTATTTCAACGGGGCAATAGGGATATCGAGCACAGTACTTAAATTTGGGGAACAGTGTCTAACAAAAAGAAAGTCTATACGACAGATGGGTTCGTTCAGACGCTCGAGATGCTACCACCACCACCACCCCACCCACCCACCCCCACCCCTTGCCTGGTTTAGAAAAAACGGCCGCTACAGGGACCTATAGCGACCAGGTGCTACGGTCTGATCCACTGACGTCATTATCGGTACTTTGTAATGCTGACGCTCTCATCTTAGGCTATGCCTACAGCATATTATTGTATGCTAAGTAAGTCCTTCATGAGGGTTTGCATATTACCTGGTAAGCCACTGACCAATGCGGAATCGTCGCTGACTCGACTTTGGCTTCCGTGCTACAGACCCCAATAGTAGCTGCGGACTCCACTCAGAGTCCACCACAACATCTTAATGCATGACCCGTAATGCAGACACATAATGTCGAGAAAAGATGACTGAGCCTTACCTGCTGCCGTAGCAGGGTGAAGCTGTGGGTCCTTCTACTATGCCATCACCGTGGGCACCGCCATATTGGATCCGAAAGCTTCCGAAGTGCTGGTGGCCCACAGTATCAAGTCGCACACTCTTCAGCCGTCGACTCCAAAGGCACGACCCAGATCACCTGCCGATTGGCTGCTCTGGGGCATTTGCTGGTTCTGCTGCTGCAGAATTGAATTAAGAATTTGTGATACGAACCTATCCTGTCCTGCAGCCTTATGGTTCTCGTTTTCCGTGGTCTATCACGTGTTCGGGCATGAACTGGAACGGCTGGGCTCGTTCGGTGCAGAGATTAACGTCCCGGAAAGTTTCCCTCGTGTCGGTATGCTTGCCAGGGACTTGGCTTGACCGTGGTTAACTTACAGCTTTCATTCTCAGCTTTTGCTACCCGATAAGGGTTTTAGTAGACTCAAAGTCCCCCCCCCCCCATGCAATAAGCTCTATGGCTTCCAAATATTTAAAATCATGTTTTAGCGACAGTTTTACAGAGTCAGTTGATATCTTGTGAGTCCCAGCCCATTGTTCCACTTTCTCAGTGTTGGATAGTTCAGGAGCACTGTCGCCGCGTCCGTGTAACTCCCCAGAGAACGACATTCTGACTAAATTGACTGATAATCTATTGGTACAGTTAAGAGCTCAAACAATGTCCGCAACAAACTGCCTCTCCCATGACTGCATGCAGTTTCTTCCAAACCCTCATTTGGCCAGCAGCAAGCAAGGAATTTGAGTCAAACTTTAAAGCTAGAGCAAGCAATTATCTCATTAGCCCACTGTCCATAATCCGTACTAGTGATAACATCACTCCCTAAATTGACCTCTCAGCCTGGCTACCTATTGTTTCTCAATTTTTGTGTGAAAATATCATACGGAATATAATTTGATCAACAACAAAAAAAACCCGGCAAATCGTCTGTTAATTGTTAGAATCCGTTGAGAAAAAGCAGACTTATGGCAATTTTGGGGTCCCTGTTTGCATGCTTACATTCGGATAAAAATAAAAAGCACTGGGAACTCTCCATGAAAGTGTCTTTCTTATGAGCACAGTGATAAATAGATACTGTTGTTTGGTCAAGTTTCTGGAAGCACGACGACATATTTACTACCAATGTATGTAAAAGCAGGAGGAAAAGGCATTATTGTTTCCCGATCATTTATAACGCAGGATAAATAAAGACTTGTTTCGTGTATTATTTGACCACCAATGAAGATTGGAAAACATTACATAACAAAAAACTTTCACAGAATGATATGCTTGCATGCTCAGCCCAAAGTCATATTCTCTGTGGAAATAGACGAGCCATTCACGTTTCTTCATATTGTGACCATAAAATGGATTGTCTAGATGGTACCGATGGAAATGGCTGCGGTAAATAGTGAAGAAAGGGTGATATGATGAGTAAAATATTGACGATCCGACAATTTAAAATATGTATTTCAAGGCGAAAGTGTATGAGTTCAGTAATTTGAGCAGGTCCCACAAATAACAGGATACCATGAATCAAAACTGTGCCATAGGAGATTCTTTAATGGTATGAAATTATTTATTTTTTGTTTAGACCATCACAGCAAAATTCCGGGAACAGAGGTCTTAAGAAGCTGCAACTCTGTAAAGAGAAGGCTTCTGAAACATTGCTATATGAAAAATAATTGCTTTGTAAATTCCAACATAAATTTAGATAGTTTCAAAAAACGTACCAATACATATAAGTTTGAATGGTGTCAAAAGCTAGATCGCGAAAGCTGCATCTATGCAAACAATATAAAGCATTCATTTTTAAGCAACACATCCACAATTGTGTTACCTCAGCTTACCTGTCACTCAGCTAGGTTCATAGAATGCTCTGTTATCCATCGTCCTTGAGGCACATGTTGTCTGGCCGCCATTGTCAACCCACTGTCCACATTTTGATTCCCTTTCCTAAACTGTTTCCTCTTCAAACGTGCCGACAATGAATTGTGGGTGGATCTATCTTCCATTTCTATAGATGGTAATGTTTCAGTGGCCTTTGCACTTTGTCGCGGTCTCTTTTATGGCTTGTTTTTTGTTTTGCTTTGTTTTTCTGTTTTTTGTTTTTTGTTGTTTTTGTTTTGTTTTTTTTTAGTTTTTTTTTTGTTTTTGTTTTTTGGTTTCATTTTTTGGTTCTTATTTTTTGGGGGGGGGTGTTTTGGGGTTTTTTGGTCTTTTGGGGTTTTTTTGGGTTTTTTTATTTATTTTGGGGGTTTTGTTTGTTTTTTGTTCTTTTTTTGTTTTTGTTTTTTTATTGTTTTTATTTTGTTTTTTGGGGTTTTTGTTTGTTTTTTTGTTCTTTTTTTGTTTGTTTTTTTTTTTTTTGGTATTGTTTTTATTTTGTTTTTTGGGGGTTTTTTTTTGGTTTTTGTTTTTTGTTTTTGTTTTTGTTTTTTTTTTTTTGTTTTTATTCTTTTTTTGGTTTCTTTTGTTTTTTGTTTTTTCATCTTTTTTGGGGGGGTGTTGTTTTTTTGTTTTTGTTTTTTTTTTGTTTTTGTTTTTTTTTTTTTTTTGTGGTTTTTTTTGAATTTTTTGAGGGGGGGGGACGTTAATAATATATTACAAAATCTGGTCCCAAAATACTCAGCCAAATGTTTCCAAATTGAATGAAACATTCCCAAGACACTTACTTGCCCCTCAATTTTTTACTGTGGTGCATCTGAATTCTTTCAAAAGGCTTTTTTGGGTTTCATCTCACAAACCGCATAATCAAACTATTTTCAGACTAAAGGAGACTGTACCTTCACTCGGTTCTCACTCATTTTCTGCACTATATGGTGATGTCGGCATTTTCCGATTTTTAATGAATTTTTCAATGTAAAAAGTGATCAATACGTTAGCATTGCTAGTAGGGGAATAGCAACATATATAACATATTGGCTTCCACCTCGGTAATAATTAATCCTAGATGTAACTTAGCCAGTTAACAGTCACAGGGACTTTATGTTTTGTTCGTTTTGGCCTGGTGTGACATCGAAAAGCCAAACTTGACATTGTGTATGCAGTAATACAGATTCTTTTTCAAGTAGTCGATTTTAAACCACTGTATATTAAGATAATGATGGATACAATTTGGTTATGCCAATAGAATGCACTAAGGGGTCGAGTTCAGCGTGCCAATCAAAATAGTATTTTTGATGCTCTTTGATATTTTTCCTCTCTGTACTTACAAAGTGTAACATTCTGCTGCAGCATTTTCTGGCTACGTTATGCTTTTGTTCTCTAAACGCAGGCCACACCATTATTCAAACCGTTGGCTGGTTTTGAACAGTACTGATTGTCAGTGTCATGAATCAAATTGTATATAATAAATATATTATATTTATTATGTACAATTTGGTTCATGTTACTCTTTGACCAGAAAAAAATACAGCACTTTTTTTACCTTTAATCATCTTTTCCTTTTTCTTCTTTTTCACTTAAAATGGATGGTCGAATGTGCAACAGATATGATGCAAAAGTGGGTTTACCTCTTCAGATAAAATATGTGTCCGTCACGTACACCAGTTTGCGACAACACTGGTAGTTCGAGACGGCTGTGCCTTTATTGTGGCTTGCGTATTGAAAACAGTCGTTTTAACTCTGCGTTGGAATGGCATTTGATGCGAATTTGGACTTTTTCTCATCGTGACCCCTCAACCTGTCTCATGAGTGAAAAATACGATAAATTTATGTCGACCTGTTTGGGATTCGAACCCACTACCTTCGGCACACTCGCCTAGCCAAATGTTAAGTCCAACACGCTGACCTCTAGGCCATCGGGACAACCCCAAAAAAGGTTGACCAAGGACCCAGGGTGATGTTATAGCAGGTGTGGCTTGTACATTGACACGGTAGGGCACTTCCACAGACCGACAATTTATGAAATACACCTCTAATATAATTTCGAAGTCGGAGCAATGGCCCACAGCACTTCGAAACCAATAGAGTTCGAGAATGTTTCCCCCATTATATTCTTTCAGTTTTGCACCTTGTAATAGTTCTCAATATCGCTGCGATGATGGAAAATGCATTCCAGCTGCAAACCGATGCAATTTTGAAACAAATTGTGTGAATGGATCTGACGGAACAAATGGTGGTAAGATTATGGACTTCGGTTGCATATCTCACAATGTTCAACTCAAACAAGCCACAAGTTCGTGGATGTAAAACGACGACAAGTCATATTTTTGTCTGTTTACAGTTGAAATCACATGGCCCAATGGAATCAAGTTCTGATACTATCACCCCCGCGTCTTTCAAGTGGGCTATGACCTTTAAAGTGCCTACTCACCTGGATTCACTTACAATTAAACGTTGCTCTTTCCCTTCAGTATTTTCAGGATACTATAATGCAGTTTGGGAAGTAAAGCTATAACGTGTTTACATTCTTTGGGCAAAATGCAACTTCAGATGATAGTGCCTGATGAAAACCAACACAACGACAGGAACAGAGTGAAGAAATATGGTTCTGAAATAACTAACATTAATTTATGTGGAATGTCTGTGACCTATTTTGTCCCTTTGTTATTAATGCTGTGTTCTCCTGATATTTCCAGTGTAATGATTCACTATTGCTGGTAGCCACGATCATTTTCGTTATAAAATGTGCCTTTTTTGATAATAAATGAATGTGCTCGAAACAAAGTTTATGCTCAAGGTCACCAACTGATGACATGCTAAAGCATGCATTTTTGTCATGTTGCACAGAAATGTATGATGCGGCCGTTGCATTCAACTACTATGATGAATCTTACATTCCATTAAGATATAAATGTGATCGCATAGCCCATTGCCCAGGCAAATCGCCGTCAGGTAAAGAAAGTGAACGATTTACGTACAGGTTCATATTAAATATAACTTCACGTCCTTGGTAATCAAAACTAGGTGTTTTACTGGGTATTTAATACGTGCAAAGGATTGACCAGAATATATAATTTAATCCGAGCAAGCAATAATTAACACAATGATGACAAAGTATCTAAAAAA
>OZ026621.1:74532609-74588084 GCA_964020975.1 Hermodice carunculata
TTATTCGTTAAACATCTACAGATAATAAGTTGCACATTGGAGACGTAGAAATAATGTATGTCGTGATAAATAGAAGCATGCAACAGTTATGAAAATCCGAGTAAACAAGAACTATCCAGAATCAAACAAGCCAGGACAAAATTCAGAGGTTCAGGGAAAAAATACCAACAACTTTACGATATTTTCATATATCAATGAACCAATACGAAATTGAGTGTGAAGAAAAACATCTGGTCGCATACACACAGTGTATAAAATGTCAGGTACTATTGTTAGGTTAAAATTTTTATTACATCACATGTGTAAAATATCAGATCAGCATTACCCCACTGCTCCTACAACTCTGCTTTGCACTGATTCTTGCATGACAATTGTACCATAAAATGCGTCCACACTTTTAGTTTCTATGTCGGAATGTTTTGGAATGTTGCTGAATGCCAACTGCTTGCAACTTCAACCTAGAAGGCCTTTTTGTGTCCGCTAAATAACTGGGCTTTTACATCATAATTATTTCAATTTTTCTGGTGACATTTTTCATGGTGTTGCTTCATCGGTATAGGGCCTTTTATCAATAATGTTTTCCAAGAACTACAATATCCAGGTAAAACAGGAATTATGATTCCTGTCGTTCGGTGTTTTTTTATTAATGCCTTACCACTAATTTGAGTGAGTTAACTCTTATTCCAACGTATTGGACTCTGTGAACAATCTGTCTCGCAGAACCCTGGGCGTGCAACGCTCAAGATGTGGAAAGTAAGCTTTTGACTGTTGGTATGATTTTGCTGAAATATTCGTTGAAAATGTTTTGAAGAAAGACATGATTCAATGAAATGGATGAAGCAGACGTTCTTTAAATTTACTCATAGTTGTTGGCTGTTTTTTTCAGGAAAGGTCTAAAGGTAGTTCTCATATGTTATTATCAATATATTTGCCATAATAGTGGAGTCTCTCTTTGGCAAGTTGTTACTCATCTTTATTAAATAATAAGTTCATTTGAGTCAATTGATGTTTAAACTTCCTTTTACCCTCCTTGATATCAGATAATTCTTCTTATATTTCTGCCGTTAAGATTCCCCGCAATAACCTGTGTCTGCTGTCTGTATGTCTGCTATTTTCAATCATTTATTTCTTTCCCACATATTGGCCTGCCGGTGCCAAATAGTCCGCTAACTCTCTAGTGCTACAGGTAGGAAAACCACAAAAATATTCACTTCTGCGAACAAAGAACAGTAAGTTTGCATATATGAATATTTCACAGTTTATATCAAAATTAACTTGTCATGTCACTGAAGAGGTGAAAATGACTGGTAATTGATAAATTTATAGATATCAAAGTTAGAAAAAGACTTTCAGAAAATACTAACATGCACCTCCAACACTAGAGAGTACTGGACAATTTACCATTTGGGGTGCATGTGTGCCTTACGTGTTGTAAATATTCTTTATCAAGTGTCAAATTTTAAAAACCTCAATTAAGAAATTTATTCGTTGTTTCAAAGAAATCAATGGTCACAGTAAGATGCATGTAATGCTTGAATTGTTATTTTTATATTAGTTATGAAGCAGTTTAGAATCAGGAGTGCCTTTATCCCCATTCAATTGGTGGATGATGTGGTTAGCCATTTTCAGATAACACACACTCTCTTCATTTTAACATTGCATAGGCAAACAGCAGTTCACATCCATACTCACTTTTTAACCTTCTTTCCATTTTCGACGTACTGTGTGTCTCCTGTAGTACAACAACTGGATGTCTACTATTGCGTCGAAAATAGAAAACTTCCTTTCTTGTTCATCAAAAGCAAGCCACAAGCATCCATAGAGAAGATGACTATTTCATTCATTTTTATGCCATTCATTTATCTTAGTGTGATTCAAATGTGATGGCAATGGCCTGACGAGCCACCAAAAGACATGCAATTTCGACCAGAAAACTATAGTCCATCATCCACGAAGCTCTCTAGCGCTAATTTCCTTGTTTACATGTAACTGCGGTGTTTAATCAAGGAATAGTGTTTGTGTATTACATATTAGTGATGTGAAAATGATTATCACTGACAGATGACAAATTACAGCTTTGTATTTATTTCAAAGAATGGTATGCTTACCAAACTGAGAGCAAGCTACAAATAAACACTTTTAGTGTATCTATGTAATGGGGCAAGTTGCCTCAAATAATGACATTAAAAACTCAAAATCACAGTGCCTAGTCTCTTGATTCAAAACTAAACATGAGACAGTCAGTCACCCATAAAAGACAAATTGTGATTTGAAACCGGTCCTCTCAAACCTTCCGGCGTTCTTCATTAACTGCAGACTTACGTTTTTAGCTCAGCTTACCTGTAAGTCTGCTGAGCTTAGAGAAGATGGTGTTTTCTCTGTCTTCCTGCCATCTGCTTGTCGTCCATCCATGAACAATTCACATTTCGACTTCTTCTCCAAAACGGTCAGTCAGATTTATCTCAAAATCTTTGAGAAAGTTTTAATAGGAATTTTAATATGGGAGTTTCTTGTAATAGTTGTACGTTGAATAATTTTGGGCAGATTTGTGTCAAACTTGATTGGGAGGTACCTATATAAGTGTCTACCAATTTTATGCAAGTGGTCATCCTCCAATGATTTTTGTACCTTGATCTCAGTGCCAAAGTCACAGGATAACTGACATGCAATTTACTGTTCACTTGTTAGAACTTGAGTTCCTTTTTGAGTTAGGACCTTGATGTTGCACATGTTAATGTTTCTTTATGAAGGTCATGCTTGGACAGTATAACAGTGCCCTTGACATCATTTCTGGGATCACAGTGGAACATACATGAAGTTTGGGTTAAACTATAACTTTAAAACTACTTGAACTGGGACTCTTATGATGCACATATTGGTGTTCTTCCATAAAGTTCAGACTTACTTAGTACATGGGCAACCTTTATCCGATCCTAAGTTCACAGAACCACAACTGTGATGAATCTTTAGGTAAGCATAGTATAGGCAGTTGACACAGCCCTTTTGTTTTTTAAAACACAGAGGACTAACCACTTAAAAGGCAAATTTTATCACTTGTGCCAAAGATATAAAAAGACTTATGGTAGGTCTGCCACTTTTTCATTCTCTTGACTTGCAACAAAACAAGAAAGTACACCCACATCATTTTCCTGACATGTATGATCGGGAATATTGTGAAATGGTCTGCCTCCATTATAAACAACAGTCGGAAAGTACAGGAGTGATCAATGTTGGTGGACGTTTCTGCTCACGAAATGATAGGGTTGTGCCGGGAATCAATAATTTATTGAGAGCTGATGTCAGTGGCTTGTGGCAGCACACAGCATGACCTTGACCTAAATATTTTTGGTGGCAATTTGCTGACTAATGACCTCACCTACAAGATTGATACTGTACTGTCTGGTTGGATGCTACATATTGCTGAATGACGTAATAATTTCCTCTGCAGCTGACTTTACATGTCCGCCATCACATACCAAGTGCCTGGAGAGTTATTGTATACCTTTAAATAAAGTCTGTGATGAACAGTGGGACTGCCCCTCCAAAGAATATGAATTTGACTGTGGTGTGCCCATTCTTTCTTCGAACAGAATTGTAGTGTCATAGTCAGGATTTAACTGCAAAATTTCCCATAATTAAGTCGACACCTGTGGAATGGATTATTACAGATTGTTTAATGTATATAACAGATTATTACATTGTTGTCACGAGCAGAACTACGCTGCGTGGTTCTCTCAAGGAATCACTTTCGATAAACATATTTGATGATAATAAGGAACATAAGTAAATCATATTCCAAGATCAAGATTTCATGAGCAAAAAACTTCCATGCCAGATAACTTATCTGCCAAATGATCATGTTTCTTCAGTTTGGCGAATGAAATTAGTTTTCAATATAATTATTTCCAACATGATTTACATGTTGGTAGGTCTGGATCAGTGCCTGGTCAATGCAACAAGGTAAAACAAAGCAAAGAGATTTGTGGTGCTGAATCATTATCATAAATGCGAACACCAATTATCAAATAATTCGAACCTTCACCTTATTGCAATAGTTTATATGCATTTTCAGTGTCAGAACCATTTTTGTTTCTTTTTAATTGTGTCACGCCCATCAAAAGTGCATGTGAATAAACGTCTCACTTTAAAAGATGTCTCACATTCACACCTAATGTTCCACAGATTACTACAGGTGTGAAGGTATGTACCAGGAACTGCGTCCTGCTGGAGCATGTTTGTGATGGAGTGGTGCACTGTGCTGAGGTGATGATGAAGAGCTCTGTAGCCTCAGTTGTCCTGATGAATGTGTTTGCAAGAGATCTGATTCTAATTGCAGCCATCTAGTTTCAGTCAATGGATCTTCTGTTTTGACAAGCCTAGGTTCAGATACACGTCGAATAGTGTTTACACACACTAATCGAAAAGAAGTGACTCGCCCATTATGGTACATAATTGTTTAATGAATATATTGCCTGGAATATTCACAAATACGAACAATCTCTGTTACCTAGAACTAAGCTACAATTCTCTTCAGACTTTGCACAAAGACACATTTGTGGGTCTTGGTCGACTTAAAGTTTTGATACTTGAAAACAATCCTTTCTTAGCCAATATCGCAAGTGGTGCTTTGCACACAGACACATTTGTGGGTCCCGGTCGACTTAAAGTTTTGATACTTGAAAACAATCCTTTCTTAGCCAATATCGCAAGTGGTGCTTTTGCTGGACTGAAGTCATTACCCATTTTGCAGCTTAATATTCACGTTTTGCGAGCATTGAAGAAGGGACAATTCAATGGCTTGTCGTCCTTAAAGTCACTTTATACGAGCAGAAAAAAAATGGAACTGTGGAGGCAGAAGCATTCTACCATCTGCCAAATTTGCAGGAGTTGGAATTATCGGAGAATGATATAACGAATTTTGAAAAATCTATTTTTACAAGGCTTACAAAATTGGAAACATTGGTTAGCTCAGAATACAAGTTTTGTTGTATATCTCCTGCTTCAGTCAAAAATGTCTACCAAAGGCTGATTTTTTTTTTCTAGCTGCACAGGTCTGATGGCTAATGAAGTTTTGAGAATTCTACTGTGGATTATGGGACTTTTATCTCTCATAGGAAATTCAGTAGTGATTGCTTTCCGCCTCAAATCCAAGGAACAAAATCAAGTTCATTCGTGTCTCATTTCAAACTACGGTGCAGCAGATATGTTGATGAGTGCATATTTATTGACGATTGCTGGTGTAGATCTCAGCTACAGAGGGCGCTACATCGAAGAAGACTTAAAATGGCGTTCCTCACTACGTTGCAGTTTTGCAGGAGTAGCAGCAACAACTTCTTCCCTTGGATCATTACTAATGCTACTGGTTATCACCTCAAACATTTTCCATGGCGTCGTGTTTCCATACAAAAGGTTAAGACTACCTAAGAAAGGAGCCATTGTCATGGTGGTGCTTATATAGTTTCTAGCTTTATTAGTAGCATTATTTCCGGTTATATATTACCCATATTTCAAGGGAAAATATTATGGACGATCCACAGTTTGCATACTACTACATATCACATCTGAAACGTATACAGGATGGCAGTTCTCTTTTTTTTTTCCTTAGCCATTATTCCGACATATGCAACTACAGTACTATTGATATCATATATATGGATGTATTGTTCAGTCAGCAACTCGTCAGTTTCATACCAGACAAAATCCAGAAATTTCCTGTATTTCAACAAATGGTTTTAATAGTCCTGACAGACCTCTGTTGTTGGATGCCAATCTGTATTCTTGGTTAGTCAGATGTGACACTTCTATTTGAGGACATTTCCTTTCACTGATTTATGAAAAATTCGGAGGGAACAACCCGTGCTCCGTACCCTTACCTCTCCTCATAAATAGTAAGTCCTCATTGAGCTAAACGCTGCTAGGCTTAGGTTGTGCACAGAAGAATAAAAGGTAAAGTAATATCCGATTGCTGACTGACTTTCATAGTTATCAATAGGAATATATACATAGAACTTAATGATAAGTATCAAAAAGGAATAATTGATTAAATGTAGGGGTGTATAGCTGTATCCTGTGAACAGGTTTCTTTGCTCATTGAGCAGGCATCTTTTTACCAAGTTCCCGCTCAACCTGAGTAACCATTTTCCCTAGTCCAAGTTGAAAACTAACAGCACCAAAGCTACCCCATAGGTATCTTCCTATAAATGATCAATGCCAACCATGCACCTTGGAATCACTATTACCCAGATGTGAGGAAAATGTACTATTGACTTATGCAATTGCTACCTTGAACTTTCCAAGCGGAGACCTCTGGAATCAATTGAAAAATCCTAAGCAAATTAAACAACTTGACTTTCCTCAGCACAAATACTACTTTGACATGTCTCTTCAAGAACTCACTGTTTGTGCAGAAGCAAAGAAGTTAAAAATTGCAAAAACACACAAAGTTTGACTAAAATACCAAAATATTTAGACCACCATCTGGTGAACTAGTTACGATTTTGTGGTTGCAACAAGTATTTCTCTGCAGTTGTAAGCAATTGGAAAAGTAGTTCTGGAAGAGATTTTATTAGTATCTGCCCCAAACATTAAAAGCAAAATATTGTAAAAACAAATTTATCAAGTCATCATTCGCACAAATTAGTAGAGATCTACCCAAGGTTAATCACAAGTAAGTTGGAAGAAACGTTTTTTGGAAAAGTTGACTGCAAGTTAACGTTGCAGTGCTGACAGATCTTAACGATCTTAGATCCTAACCAATAGGGATGTGCGTATTAATAACCAATAACTAACAATTTGTTAAAATTAGGGATCTATAGCATCAACATAAATACTCAAATTGAACAATTTATTAAAAATTAGGGATCTGGGGCATCACCTACAGGTGAACAACCTTCTTTTACTGTTCTATAAGGAATATTTCAAGCAAGTTTCAACATTATGAGAATGATGGTTTTGAAGATGAAGTTGAACTTAGGGGAAAACTCACAAAAAATACCAAAAAGCACAGTGCCATCTTTGTGGCAAATTAAAGTTTCAGGGTATGCATAAATGTCCCTATTGCTTTTGAAAGCAACTTGCAGAGCAGCTTTGGAGAGGACCTTGTAAAATTTGACAAACAAAACATTTTTTAAAGTGACCGATGCTTGCAAAGAAAACCCTTTTCAAGTATGCCCAGTGGAATTTAATTTGGAAGCTGAAGATACTTTCACATTTGAGATCCATATTAATAATAACAAGTATGTGTATCGCTGGTTTAATTAGAGCAGGTGACAATTATCGATTGCCGTCTGAAGACAATATATTGCTGGGTGATAGCACGGTATGTGGCAATACACAAAACTATCTGCTTGACGTGAATGTTGTAGGCAATATTTTTACTGATGTGTTTATGAAAACAAGAGGCGGGCCGGCATTTGGGGATTAGTTTGGTCCATAGAATTTGGTAATGTACTTATACGCATATTTTAAAGACCACATGTAAAATGCTGAGCAATAGAGATATTACATATGTTGCGTTGTTATTTCGAATAGTATGGTATACACATCATGCCAATTAGTACGGAAACATAATATTGATAAAGGAAAATTCGTACAGGTACATGTACGCCTGGCGGTGTACATATGATATATTGGACTTAATGAGCAGTGTTGGTGGTTTAATGAAATAGTATTATTGCAATGTTTTATTAGCCGTCTACAATTGGCACCCTTAAATTTTGATAATATACTCGACAGGGTCTAATGCCTGTGTCGTGTGACTCTTTAACCACCACTTGTGCGAAGGAAATGTCAAGGGAGGCAATATTGTCATTAGGTATTCTTTTGCGCAGAATGATTCAGTTCAAAGAGCATCACATGACCAAGGATTGTTAAAGACTTCTGCTGCGTAAAACAAACTCTTTGTACATTTGAATTTCTCACAATGCCGCATCAGAGAACATTTGCTATGTTTCACTGGTTATAGTCAGGATAATTATTTCCAGCAAAAACTGTGCATGCGGTCGTTTTGTCCAATTGTAGTATGATACAAGAGCGAATCTTCCAGTGTGGCTGGTAACCTGCTCTCTCTCTCAAAAAGACCGTGTTTTATGCTATATAAATAAGGACAACTTATGGTTTATCTAGGGAATATTACATGTTCCTTTCGTAATTTTAGAAAGGGCATTTAATTTGTCTTTGTACATTGGATGTTCATTTTAAGCACGTCCATGGACATATACTTCTCGTACACGTCTGCTGCATGATACCACCAAGTACAATGTTTCTAGACATTGTCTTGGTACGTTGTGATCATCATACGGGACTGGCTTTGGCAATACCGGTAGGTTAAAGTAAAGAAATATAGATTAAAATGCCAAAAACTTTATTTTTCGTCCAACGGGCCTCTTATTATTTATTCAATTTAATTTTGTATGAACGTAACTTTCTTTCGCGCTTGCACTATTAAGGGGTCCGTTTACTGTACAGGTCAGACACGATTTCCTGTGTACAAAATTTCACAAGGACATAGAAATTTTGATTCAAATATAAAAAGGAGATTAAAATGCGCATATACTTGGATTACAAATAAAGATACTCAATTGCGGCATTTTGCAAAACGCGATATCTGGCTGCAAGAGAAAATGAAAAAAATCCCAACAAGTCTCTGGTGTTTGAAGTAAAATTTTCTTCCCTCTCCCTCTAGGCTTCTTGATATGATCAATGTGAAGGTATTGAATTTATAACTGATATCCACAAATCTTTGTGGTTCAGCATTTTCAGTTTACACTTTCCCATGCTAATGCATGTAGTTCCCAGCAACCTAGTATATCTATTTTCAGCGTTGTTGTTTACTAGAAATTGTATGTTCGATCTAATAAAAGTAGTTTAGACTCTAGCCTAATCAATGTTTCATACCTGAACGAATATTTTCGTTGTATTTTTAGCTGTGAGCTAATGTGGTATGTGCCTAATAGGAGATATGCATATCAATTTCCCGCCACAACTGCATACCTGATTGCCTAGTCTCGCTTGGTGGGATATGGCAAGATGCGGGTCGCTACCTGTGAGGACGAGAAGGATATTACTAATAATTTGGAAATAAAGAATATTAATTGAAGGCAGATGGAAATTTTTCTTTTGTATGGTTCGGGAAATACTAGATGAATCCCAGTTTGGCATTTGTGAACTTAAATTTCTCATAAAACGGTAACGTTCTGAGAAAAAAACATATGGCCTTGTCTGTGACAGTGATGTGACCCGCACGTTCCCCGTGATCGCCTGGCGTCAAACCCGTGCTTTGTGGCGGGAAATTTATATGCATACAGTGTATAACGTATGATGGTGCAGGCATTTTTTATACTGGCCCAGAGCTGGAGTTTATGTGAGAATCATTTTATAACAAGTGGTCTGCCGAAAAATCATCATATACTGAACCCCAATGAAAAGTATCCACATAAAAAAATTAACACATTAATTTTGTAAGTTACTAAGTACTGTGTGTGCATATATGCATGGTTTGGAGCCTACATCAGGGTCATTCAGGACAACTTTTTAACTTTTGCTGGGTTGTTACATAATGCATGTGACTTTTGTGCACCGAATATGGCTTCTGACCACCACTCCTATTGGATGGCTAAAATGACCTGATGTTTTCAGTGGCTTTAAAAAGGGATGTTCAGCCAAGAAAAAAGCCAGTGGTCTCAGGTGTGTTGAGGCGATCATGGCGCGTCTGAGCCAAGGTCAAAGACACCATGCTTTGGGGCTTGCAGAGGGTGGAGTCCCAATCACTCAAATCGCACAAAGAATGGGGTGTACTCGGCGCACCATCCAACGACTAATTGAACGGCAACAAGAAACTGGATCCGTAGATGATCGGCCTAGGCCTGGCCGAGAAAGAGTGACAACACCTGGCCAAGACCGTCACATCCGGCTGATGCACCTCCGAAACTGTTTCCGTACAGCAGCCCAAACAGCCCGTGAGACTCAAGGGGTGAATCACCGTCCTGTCAGTAGTTCTACTGTGGAGAGGCGACTGAGGAGCAGTGGCCTAACAGCCAGAAGACCTTACAGAGGTAACCTGCTGACCCAACCCAGAAGAGAAAGACGACTGCAGTGGTGTAGAGCACACTCCAGGTGGACTCGCCAGCAGTGGAATACCGTCCTTTTTACTGACGAGTCCCGTTTTTGTGTCAGCAGAGCAGATGGCAGAGAACGTGTGTGGCGCCGGACTGGGGAGAGATATGCAGATGCCTGTGTCCGTCAGGCAGATCGATGGGGTGGACCCTCTGTCATGGTGTGGGCAGGCATCAGCAACCGCTACCGGACACCCCTAGTGGTCATTCAAGGGATCCTCAATGCTAGGCGGTATATTGATGAGGTGCTGGAGCCGCACATGGTCCCATTTATGGAGCAGCATCAAGATCTGGCGATCTTTCAGCAGGACAATGCACGTGCACACTCTGCAAGATTAACAATGAACTTTCTCAATGAGAACAACATCAATGTCATGGAATGGCCAGCGTTCTCACCCGATCTGAGCCCTATTGAACATTTGTGGGATCAGTTAGGCCAAGTTATTCAACGGAGGACACCTAGGCCTACTACCCGAAACCAGCTGATCCAAGCTCTGCAGGAAGAATGGAATAATGTTCCCCAACACAGAATTCAAACCCTGGTCAGCAGTATGCGCCGCAGATGTATAGCATGTGTTGATGCTCGAGGTGGCCACATCCCATATTGAACAGAAAAATTTGTGTGACTTTCAATTAGGGCAGTTAATGAAATTTTTTGCCTGTAAGTGACGTTAATGTCGGTAGAGCGTGACATTATTTTTACGCCAGAAAAGTGAATGCTTTGTTAAGTTCTAAGCACGTCTAGGTATGAAATGTTTCAAGTATAAACAATAAAATACTTCAAAATTGGCATGTGGATACTTTTCATTGGGGTTCAGTATATATTAGTATTGACATGTAGTGATTTATTCGCTGAGTTTGGAACTCCTGGCAGTAAAACTTGAACGAATAGCCGGGTTTTTTTACACATAACATTGTGTTCAATAAATAACCCATATGCGAACATACAAAAACAATGGTTTAATTGGCCTGTTAATAACTGAATACACAAGTCATGCCCCAGTGGTCTTGCCTACAGTGAAAATGCATTATGACGACGCTTGCATATTCTACAAATTCACTTAGTGCCACACCTTTCTAGGGACAAAATATTCTGTGTGATTCTTTTATTTGACATTATCATGTACTTGACATATTCCCAGGTGACACACATTATCATCATGAGTTTTAAATGTACATTCAGCTTCAGGAATTCCAAACATGGCAAATCTACATATTTAATCTTCATGCTGCAAGCCGACCTGGACAAGATGGGAATTCTGTAATATGCTCTGCATATCATTTTCAGTTGTGAGCTACATGTACAGGAAGTGTGTCATGTCTATCATGTTGGTTCAACATGCTAAATACGTATATAACTCACAACAAGGCAGTTTCAAAGACTGATCCAACTATTTGCCAAATACTAATGTGTCTTGAAATTTGCTAAAGAAATGTGAAAATGACTAAAATATTTTCATATACAGTGGTACATGTTAGAGATACCACCTCCCATGGAAGACCATGTATATTTTTAAGACCATCCCTTCAAGACACTTGCCACTATATCTTTCTTGAGTTTACCTCCTATGAAAGGCCACCTTCTATATATGAATACTTTTGGCTGGCGGTACATGTGGTCTTTAACAGTAGGCAAAATTTTGTTACCCGAGAGCCAAGCTAGATTTGTCAAATCTGCGTATATTTCCCATCCTGGCTGCATATTGTTAAACTCTCTAGATACGCCTGTGAGTTTTAAATGGATGTACAAGAAACGCTCCTGGGAATGTCACCATGAATTTATCCAAGATTGATCAAATATTCCATGTTAAGTTGCATGGAGGAAGCTTGCAAGATGATTGTGGCTGTCTTGAGTTTGTGTAAGAAAATATGTCCCTCCCAGACAGTTAGGATCTACAGAGACTTTTGCTTTGTACAGTATAGCATTTGTTTATGATGGCTTGCTTCTTTTAACTGCAATGGACACGGTCCAGACAGAATAAGATATATACAATCACTCATAGAAACACATGATATTGTTTTATTGCGGGAGCATTGGCTCTTTCAGGACCAGCTTAAACCTTTCCAGCGATGTATAGACAATATTCAGTTACATTCTGTTTCAGGGATGTCAGAGTTGATTTAAGACTTTATGGAGGCTGTGCTATTGCATGGAAGAATTATTTTACATACAATAGTAAACCTATATAATGTGATTCACACAGACTATGTTCAGATATTATTGACACAAATAATTACAAACTGATAATTTTTACTGTTTGCATGCTTTGCAATAGGAATGAAATCTCTTCAGTGTATGAAGACGTTCTGAACAAAGCCAATCAGGCCAGTATTCCTTATAACACAGATCATATGGTTATTTGCGGAGACTCTAACACAGAGTTTAGTCACATTGATTCTTCCAAAACTCATATGCTCAATAATTTGTGTGATAACAGGGTCTTAAGTGTGTCGGGAACCATACATGAGCGGCAGTTTACTTCACTTATAAAAGTAAACTGGCAAGCATCAAGTCCATCATTGACCACCTTGTACTTACTAACAATCTATTCACCAATGTCTTGAAATATGAATGTTTGTAAAAGAGAATGTCCAATATCATGTCCTGATGGACATCTTCAATAAGTAAACACTGATTTGGTCTTTTGAAACATCATCTGTGTTTTTGACTTTCCGTTTGTCACCATTATGCTGCATACCAGTTGAAATCAGCAATATCCCTTCAAGGACCCCCAAATCAAACATCATAAAATGATTTTGCTTCCTCGAGTCACATCACACACCATAGACAGCAGCATATATTTGCTCTGTGCTAGCACCAAGGCAGCTTCAAGTACCATCACAAAGAAGAAAGTCAAGTCAGGGGAGCCGTTAATATATTTTATATTTTGCCATAAGCCTTACAATGTCGACGCTTCCACACAGGCAGAGAAAGGTATATACTACTATATGTAACAAGTATGAGTAGTCACTAAACCTAAAAAAAAAAGGTATCTTAGTATGCGTATTAATTTAAGCACCAACAGAAAGACGCATGTGCTCGATCAGTACTTACGTAATTGAGCCCCTGAAGCTATAAACAGCGTCTCCTCCTAACAGACTACGCATCACAAAGACGAAAATCAAGTCAGGGGAGCCTGATATATTTTATATTTTCTCATATATAGAGAGAAGCATTAATTAAGAAAATAGATTATACGCTAGCTTATCATAACATGCAACTTGGACATCTGACGAGCAATGACCACCTGTAAACTTTGGTTCCCGTAATTAATGTCCTATAATGCTTAAACTTAATATATATATATATATATATATATATATATATATATATATATATATATATATATATATATATATATATATATATATATATATATATATACATATATATATATACATATACATATATATATATATATTACTTTATTTCAGACTCATCAGTACATGAATATTTTGGTCCATAGGGAAAATTAGTATATATATATATATATATATATATATATATATATATATATATATATATATATATATATATATATATATACCAAATGTTTATGTCTCAAGCCATATGAGATATGGCCTCTGTTTTAAGACATAATTTGACATGCACAAATCTTTCGTGCATTAGTTTATCGACTACCAAATAAAATGTCTGTTAAGTTCTCGGGGACATTCACATGAAGTTAAAGTTTGCGGAATACATCCCCTGAACGCCATCTGCCTACCTTCATGAGGCAGTGATGGCTGACACCTGCTTGAACGGCTGCAGTGGCCCCAGTTGGTCGGAAGTCTTTAGCTGAGTAACCAGTGAGACCTGCACGGGAAATTGCCTTGGTAGGAATCCTTGACCACTGTCTGTGAGGTGATTCTATTCTGGGGCCTCTTGGAACTGTCCCAAAGGCCCCAGGCTGTCTGCAGTTGTTTTTCTTGTAAATAACCCCGCCCCGCAACTGGTCATAGATGCATCTGTACTGATTTGAACTATATCTGGGCTTGGTTTTATGATAACCCCGTTCCACTGCTATATACCATGAATCCACCATTCCAGATCGCGGCGCGAATGATGGTCTACTACTAGATTTGGCGTTTCTCAATCTCTATGTGTGCGAAGTAGCCTGTGTGCATTCCACATAAGTAACTTGGTGGGATATACTGCCCAAGCCATACTTTTACATTGTCCGATGGCATGTGCTAGCTTGCGGGCTGAGATTGACCCCGCTTAGAATATACCTTTCAAGGCAGTGCGTACTTTGTAAATCCTGCGCCGTGGAACTTGTATTTTGATACCCTCTGGGAAGGCAGTCTCTAAAATAAAACCCAGATACTCTATTGTTGTTGAAGGCAGAAGTTGACATTTTCCGTAATTTAGTTGCCAACCCATCTTGTTCATGCACTCCAGTACTGTCTGCTGTACTTCATTTATTTCCGTTACCTCTGCTAATATAAAAAAAATCGTCCACAAACAAGGTTAATCGAATTCCTACTTCACGTAAATATAGTACCACAGCACATACAGTCTTGCGAAACACCATGCTAACCCGGACCAACCAAATGGAAGGACATGCCATTGATAAAAATGGCGCACTGAGGCTTGACGTGAACTGATTCCATAGCATGTGATTGAAGTAAACTCTTTACATCTGAATCCACGAATGCCCGTTGAACGTCTGTTAGTTGACGGTTACTCAGCTCAAACATTGGTGGATAATTCCCCATAAAATATATTTTGATGCTGTCAGTAATCCAGCTTAAAACTGTAGAGTTAGATGTTATGTTTTTCCAATCAGTCAGCTTATCATCCATATCTTTAGAATACAGCACAAACAAATTCAAAGAAAGCCGACATCCCTGTTTCAGGTTTATGTCCAGACCTGCATTAACTACTTCTACCTCCGTAAGTAAAAGTGTGCATTGTACATCATCACATAAAACTCTCAGTATTTCAAGAAAGCTGTCCCTGAAACCTCTCTTGCCATGTTTTTACCACAGTGCACCTTTCTATACCATATCATATGCCTTCCTCGCATTTAAAATTCAATGGAAACACTTCTGGACTTTTCTTCTTGTTGATGCTAAAATTTGAATCAGTATAAATATGTGAACCCCTACCCTCCTCCTAGGCCCAATCACATTCTAAATATATCAGAAAAACAAGCCTTTCAACTGTTCTGCTCAGCTTACATCCATTGCCTGACTTCATGAGAAAACAATGTTCCTACAATGGTCGCACTGCCCTTTTGGACCATGCCACCCTGAGCACATTCCACTCCCTAGGAACATTTCCTTTTCAACAACTAATGACCAGAGGCTGTATGTTTTCTTCTATTTCTATCTGTCCCTTCTTAAATAAAAAAAAAAGATACCATCTGGTCCCAGCGCTTTGGCTAGTCTCATTGTTGCTAGAGGGATCTCCCTTCCACTGTTTTGGATCCTACAACACAGCTCAGAACACTATTGATTCTGTCTGTATTTGGTCTGACAGGTGTTACAGTTCCCTGACCCCAAGCAGTGGATTGTTAACATTTTCCCAATGTTCCTTCAGTGCTTCTTATTCCTCTGTTTTGTTTGACTTCTTTTGTCAGTGTCTGATTTCTTGTATCTTACTCTCTTTCCATTCAACCTGTTTTGCAAACTGTATTAACCTTCTTACCTACTTACCTTTTTTTTATTATTTGATCATTCCTACTAGCTATTCTCTCAGCTTCTATATTTGCAACATGATTTCCACATTGTATACACCATCTCTTTTGTTGTTCAACCTCCCATTTCAGGCTGCCTCCTGTTCCTAAAGCAGTTAAGTTTATGTGTAATTGTTAAGATAGGATACTTTGAACAGGTAGAATGCAAAATACATTTTTCATTAGTGTTCAGTAAAAGTTTATTTATCAAATAAATGCATCATATAATATACAGTGACACTTTGCTAGTGTCAGTATAACCTAATAAATCAAATACACTGCCCTGAAGTATGCGTTGTGTGCAATCCTGTGGCTCGGAACATGAATTTTGTAACTCACACAGAAGTTGTCCCGAGTGCATGAATTAATCAGTTCCAAATGCAAAGTGGAAGAAGACCCAGCAGAGCTCTAGAACTCAGAAAGCAGTACATATTCATTTGACAGTCCAGCAAACAAGAAACATACACAATACAAAGTTAAAGCTAGAAGATTGGTACCAAGAAAACTACAGCTCTTGTACAAAAAAAAACTGTCACAATGACCCCCAACTAACTATTGTGTATTTGCTAACGCTGGGGCCACTTGAGGTAAATTCACTACGATACAGCACTTTAAGGCAGCGAAAATGTGTATGACGATATACTCAATAAAATTTGACATAAATTGTAAACCATCCATTCATTAATAGTTATATATGTACCAGTTTGGTATGGTACAGTGTTCTTGATAACTATTTATAGGAAAGCATTTTGTATATGTGGAGAAAATATGGTATGAATATACAAGTATTTTATCCTTGATACAATTGAATTTGAGGGCTATTAACTTAACTATATCATGCAATTTTAAAACTCCTAATTTATGTTAAAGTGGATCTTTCTGACCACGGTAAGACGAATTACATTTTTCAATAAGAAGATCCGACCCTGCGAACATCCCCATGCCAAAATACAATAATTCAGGTGGTAGTATTGTACATTATGAGCAGAGACCATGTGGGCACATTCTTGTGTATTCTTTTCACAATGCCGACCACTTTGGATAATTTATTTCCAATTTTGCATAAATGAGGGGACCAATTTAAATTTTCTTGTACACATACACCAAGGGAATAAAAAACTTTTGTTTTTTCTATGGGAATGCTATTAATTTTTAGATCTAGGTTGAAATTTACTTTTTTTCTGTGGAAAGTGGAATTATATATATTTCGTTTTTGCAATATTTATAGATAATTCATTTCATATCAACTGATTGTAGATATTTTGAAATTCCAAATTTGATGAATAAGATACGTCTCTGATATCACAAGTATGCGACGTGCTTGTATAGGAGCAAAGGGAATCGGTCAATGGGGTGTACTCAGCATTGAAAATTGACTTAAATTTATTTATTACTATGTCTATGTCACTTGTACATATGATAAGCAAGAGGGGGCCAAGAATTGATCCTTGGGGGACTCCCATAGTCCCTGGCTACATACTTGAACACAACACCATCATAAAAGGCATATTGTTATCTGTTGGTAAAAAAATCTTTGAACCCGTTGAGAGAAATGCCTGTAATTCCATAATGGTTGCGTTTATGTAGACGTATGTCGTGATTTAAAGTGGCGAATGCCTTTGATAAGTCGAAGTACATGGATATTGGGAATGTTCCTTGATATAGAAACTGCATGATATGGTCAATAAATTCAAGGGCAGATGTTTTAGTAGGATGAGCTTTTTACAACCATGTTGACTTGCATAAAAGATTAGATATAGAAAATACAATAGCAAGTGCTTCCGCCTCATCAAAAATAGATTTAAAGCATCTCAAAGATTATCTCAAATGCAAAAAAATGACTTCTCCAGACTCACTTTGAATATTCCAAGTTGTCATGCCACATTTGACAAATTTCAACTTTTAATTGAGGATTTGACAAAGATTGACCTCGAATTCAGTGCTATTTGCCTGCAGGAGACCTGAATTTACTATGAATCACCATTCTTCTTGTTCAATCTTCCAAATTATGAAATTATTACTTTAAATGCAGCTCTTATGGTGGTCTGCTTATCTACCTACTTTCAGGATATTAATATTCAACTCGCGATATATAAACACCTAATTCAATCTGGGAAGGGCACTTTATTGATTTATTTGCAAGGCATAAAATAACATTGTGTAATGTTTATTGGCTACTGCGTGATCGAAACAATGATATTGATTTGTTTACAAATGATCTCAGTCCAATTGTTGAAGCACTAGCTCATGACACGTCCGACAAGATTGTATTAGGTGATTTCAGTTTAAATCAATACCCGGCAAAAGTATGTTGAGTATTCACACAAGATGTTATGGAATGGCTTTTATCCAAAAAGTACGTCACCCACCATGATTGCAGACAGAGCCGCTATTCCCAATTTTCTCATGTGAAAATTGAGTGTAGATCTGGTATTTTCTATCAGATTTATCTGAATATTTGTCATCCTTCACTTGTTTTGATATAGATCCCAAAGTGCAAATTCCACCTAAATATGTTTATATTCAGACTAAAGACCCCATTTCTTTACAATCCTTTTATGATAAACTGAATAATACCAATATCATTAATAGCATGAACCCAATATTGCAAAGGGATCCAAATGAAATATTACTTTTCAAACAATTATACAGACAGCAATGATAAAGCATCTTCCAACAAAAACTGTCAAATACAACAAATACAAGCACAAGCTTTCCCCATGCACCACTCATGGAATCTAACAATCTATCAAATTTCGTGAGAGATGGAGGCCTGTCCAGATGGCAACCCTGATAATTGATCAGACCCACCAATGTAGCCAAGTGATTAAGCATATAGTAAGAAAACAGGTAAACACCAGGGTTGTTCCACACAGTCAACACAACAGGCAAGCGCCCGAGTTGTTCCACACAGTCCAGTAGCCAGTTTCCAACTTACTGATGTCAATCCAAATTTTAGACGAATCTAGTACTTTCCGCAGCACCTATAATTATTATCATGTTGGATACTAGCCTCTAGAAACCAAGACCAACCAGTGAAGTTTTACGGCAAATCCCTTTACGACTCTATGATTTCATGTGAACAGTAATGAATAAATGATAATTGGTATAATTGTTTACAAGAACAGGAATAAAACACAGGGTCATGCAACATATTATGTTTGCAAAGAAAATAGTCCAGACAGAATTTGATTTTTACAATGACACTCCTAATTCAGTATAACACCGTGTGTGTCGGACTACGCATTCAAAGGTGAACTATTTGGCACGAGGCCTGTTTTTCTTTAATTTGTAATGCAAAGTGCACTCACATGTTTTAAATGTTGCGGATCTTAATAACCCAGATCAGTCCATAAAATCAATTATACTCAGCATAAAGTCATGACATCTCAAGTTACCAAAAGTGAGGCTACACTGAATATATTCTGCACGTAATTATTACAATGTTTATTCTTCTATTTCCACTAACACACAACACTCAGTATCTCCACATAAAATTGTTGCATTTTGATAGTATCAGAAGCACTGATACGCGTGTTCAGTGAAACTTAACTTGTATGCATTTTGTCTATCTACCAGCTCTTGTGGCATGGTTATTTCTTCACTTGACATATTTCTTATAGGTAAAATAACCTGCCATCAGCCCTGAAAGAAACGTAGTTGTTCCCATCAGTTTTAGAAATCCCGGAACTGACGGGAGATGGCGCTCCAGAAAAGTGTCCTGAAGTGGTTTTGAGGGTATCTCCTATAAATGAAACATATACATTCAGTTAACAACAATCATATATATATATATATATATATATATATATATATATATATATAATGATTTACTTTCAAAATATATATGCGAAATGAACACACAACATTTTGTTCTAGGTAGAGGTTATTCAATATGAAAATAATCCTCATAATTGCTATATGCGTCATTCAATCGACTCATTTAGTTCTGCAGTCCTCAATGAAGATTTGTGGTGGTGGTAAATTTAGTCCATGAGACATTGTTTTGTGAATCATATCGTTCGGGGAGTGATCAATACAAGCACGCATACACATATAGCAAAACAGAGAGAGAGCTGGCCCTGTGCATGTTTGAATCTAACGACTTGGTTAAAGCTGACAACTATACGATTCAAAGGTTTATTTCACAATATATTTTATCCAGTGTGTTAAAATCCTCATATTAGAAACTTTAATGACGTTCAGGGTTACCATGGAAACAGTTGATCAAGATACTTTGATGATTGGGTCCCTGCTATAGTTATAAAGAATACTTACCTTCGACATAGGCTCTGGCTGCCAAATCTCGTCTTTTCTAATTTTGCCCAACGCAAAGAGTACCTGCAGGAAAAATGCAAACATAAAGAGCAGAATCTTGGTGCACTTCTTCATGTGCACAGCACCCATTATGGGGTACCTTTTCAGCTCTACTTACAACGAAAGTCGTGCTTATCTGAATTATTATAAATATTATATAAATAAAATCCTTTGAGTATATCGATTAAAAAGAACTTGGTACAGACCCCCCAGAGATACAGGAAACTCGACTTTTCAAAGGAATTTGCAATCAATATAAGAGAACCCGAAATGTGCTTGTGTACGGATGATGTATGAAAAACAGATGAATAACGCTCATTTGAGAGACTAGTCAGCTGAGCTGAAGAAGTATGCCCTATGATTTCGAGGGATGACAACGAGAACTTATATTCCTCACCTCTCTCGCCGCACGCTCGCCAGCCTCCACTGCACCTTCCATGTATCCGGCCCAGTGTTGAGCCGTCTCAGTGCCTGCAAAGTACAGTCTTCCCACCGGCTCACGAAGTATGCTGAGGACAAAAACAAGTTTGTGTCAAAGGATGCACATTTTTGTTCTTTAATCTCAATGAACAACATAGTTAGTAAGAACTGTTTATATTTTATGGGTTTTTTTCTTAATTTTTTTCTTTCTTTTTCTTTCTTTTCTTTTTCTTTTTTCTTTTTTTTTTTTTTACTTTTTTCTTTTGTCTTTTTGTTTTGTTTTGTTTTGTTTTGTTTTTAGTTGGCCTGCTTATTATCATTACTCTATGTCCATTACAAAAGGGTTCAAATTGGAAGATGTTGTACCATTGATAAGTCTTTCTGGCAGCCATGACCTTGAAATTCTGTGCACTTTACATACAAAGTTACTCACGGCCGTGGGTATAAGACAAAGTACCTACGGTTCGCCTGCGTATGTTTTCCAACATAAACTAACGATCTCGCAGTCTATTCAGTTTGCAAGGAAAATACACAGCTGTTCTCATAAAATTGATTGAAAATGTAACCATTGCGTACATGCACAACTCAACACACCTTTAGAACAGTGAACACTTCCATTTGCAAAGTATCATTTTACTTCAATGGCTGTAATATACGAGTTTTTAGTGGAATTCACGTCTTATGTGCAATAGGAGAAAATCGGCGACTGTTGTCATAATTTAATAGCAGCTAGCACCTGGGGTCAATAGGTCAAAGAAAACTCATCATTGTGCTACTTTACAGACTATTAATAGCGATTAGAATAGATATGGCAATAACAATAACGATATGAGCAAAAACAATTGGAGGAAGTAAATAAACTTCGTCCTCTTAGTTTACACTTATTTAATATTTCTCCTGTTTAAACAAAAAGCCATAAAAACAACCACACCCTCTGCTATTAATATGTTTTGCATCATTTTTGGGAGGATCCAAAATGATTCTTTGCTATATGGACCCTAGTTTACGTCACGGTTGGTAGCACGCCGATTCCCAAATTTAATGTAATTGACTTTAGACAACTAGGTATGGATGTAATAAGCCTTTAAAATATTTTGTTCTATCTGTTATATGTTAGCCACGCAGCGTCCTGTTGTATACCCAAATTATACAGGTCAATGTTATGCCTAATTTCAGTAAAATATGGTAAAACGTAAAGACAAATTCGAACTTCATGATGTAACTGATACTTATGCGCGTCTTGTGTATACTATATCACGATGTTTCTGTGATAACGTATCACTGGATATGTCGGAGAATGGCTACATTTACTCACTTGCCGTATTGCGTAAGTAGTCCCGGCGGGAAGTGAGCCGTGTAGCAGCCACCTGTCCAAGGATCCTCTGCCCACAGTTTTTCTTCGTAGTGAGTGAACTAGAATGGGAATGAGCATTGGACACATTGTTAAATATTAAAGCCATATGAAAGGAATTTAACTGACATAAAATTTTCTTGAGCATAAAAAGAAGAAACATGAAGAAGTCATCATATATGCCTGGCATAACATATAGGACAAAACCAAGATGATAGAATTGAAAAATATAGAAAGCAAACGATAATATATATATATATGTACATGGAGAGAGACAGAGAAAGAGAGAGAGAGAGATGAAATGTATCAAAGGAAAAACCAATGATGGCGTCCATCACTAAGGCTTATATGGCTGCATTCATGTACCTCCCTAGTGGCGCCGTTTCTATGTAAATTTACGTCAATACAATACATTCCACATCAAATGAGAGTACTATATGGTGCATGTCAGATATACAAAGACAATACATAAAGTAAATAAAAAACCGAAGTATTCATAAAAAAAAAAAAAAAAGGATAGACCCATATCTTTTACATGGATTGCGAAACAGGCCAAGCCTATATTAATCACTCTCCATGGCACAGATCCTGGCGTATACTTCCTACCTTCATGTATTTATAAAGTTTAGGCCATGGATTATTCGCTTTTCCTTTGGAAACTTGCAAGTGGCTTTCTGATTCTTAACTGAAATTGATTCACACTATCACAGGTACCCTGTGTTTAGCTCTGAAACAGTTAACTATGGAACCATGGTCTTACGTTCAGGGCTTCTTGACACTGGAAGGCCTTGGCGTATCCTTCGGCTACCTTTTGACAACGTTCTTCCTTGGTCATCTGACCGAAACGGCGCGCTTTATCACCCGTAATAAAACTGAGGAAAAAATTATCTTTTTAGTCAAACGTGGAACTAAAGTGCCTCCAAAAATATCATCGATGCACATGGTACAGTTCCTGGCAATTCTAGACAAACGTGCGTATGGATCGTTAACTGTTGTTTTTTTCCCGTCCTATTGTACGGTATATGTTTATTATGTATCATATGTATATATATATATATATATATATATATATATATATATATATATATATATATTTATGTATTATATATATATAGATATATTTTTATATATATATTCATATATACATAAATACATATATGTGTGTATGTCTGTTTGTCTGTTTGTGTGCGTGTGTTTGCCCCACCATATTTCTTACCAATAATCTCTCTTTACAATAGCATACTCTTGTTTTATCATGTCACACCACAATCGAATAACGTTTTTTCATAGATATTTTAGTACTGAAAATACTTGGGGCAAAGTTCATAGCAGATTTCGTTTGTACATACACAAATGCGCTCTTGATTTTCACAAAGTGTGTACGCACCCACAAATACATGGAAATGAGCCATCTGGCTTCGTATCGTTGAGAGCAAACAAGATGGGCAAGTCTTCGTCCACAATCATTGCTGACCCGCACATATCTGTCCGTAAATGTACAAATGGAGGTTAAAATGAAACCGAAAATGTGTATTACAATACCAGCGTTTGCCCGGTAAGCGTTAATTTCTACATCATATATGTGAAGTTTTAGGGTTGCCAATCTACGAAATAGTTTTTATTTTTGTTTTTCGTCATTACCCAGAGCTAGGATATCAGACGAGTTTGTTCAAAGGAATGGGAAATATAAGAAAATGGATTAACAGAGGCTATAAATTGAAATCATGTAAAATCATACATTCATAATCAATATTATCCAGCTAAATTCAGCTAAAGGTATACTAAGTTGTACATAAGAGTCACCTGAAATTTAGAATTGAAATAAATAATGCCACAAATGGTTGCCAAACTTCGCTGATGGCTACCCAAGCATGTGCTGAAGCAGTTGTGCAATTAACCTTGTGTGTATTCGAAACACATTTTGATTGTGATGTTTTGTGAATAGTTGGTTGTTTTAACAGCATGTCGGGTCGGCATTCGCAGGAAATTCAAATTTGCACATTAGACGGAATACTTTTCTCAGGTTTGGAGATGCAACCCTATGCCAGCAAACGGGACATGTAAAGCTCATAACAGGAATAAACAGGGAATAACATGTTAACTATGAGAATATCTACTGCATAAATCTTTTGAAGTCTTTTACAGATATCTATGTGCCCGGTAAACTTCCAGCTTGACTCCTTTGTTTATTTCTTCCCGAGTGCTCATGAGAACGTAAACAGGGAAACTTAGTCATAACTTTTTTCTTATCAAAATGCTCCAGGTTTAAACGCTTCAGCTGAAAATCAATATACCATGATTATAATTCAAAATCATATATTTCTTTTATGATATAACCATGGACAGTTACCTTGTCACAGACTGAAATTAACTTTCATTTCTTTCTGCATTATGCTATTTAAAACCAAGGTATAATTATTTCTGTCTGCAACATTAAAGGAATATGTTGACTTTGTTCACGTTATCTTGTCCGCATAATGTACCAAGTCAACGTTTGAGAAACCAATGTGCATATTGCTAATATTAAGTATGAAAACAAGAGGCCCAAAAATATGTATCAGTGTATGAAACCTATAGTGGCTGGCAAGGGCTTTGACAATACACCATTAGATCGAGCATACAGAGTCATATTTGTAGAATAATCTTTGAAACAACAAAAGGTGAACCCTGGATGTCTTTTCAGACTCAGAACAGTTTTGAAGACAAACGTAAGCGTTCAATATAGTTTTAAAAAATTGAACTGTATTCGATGTTCATAATACATAATTTTACTGCCTAGTATGATGGATTTCAAGCCAGCCAGTTCAAATTCCAATGTTACTAGACTAAATATGACAGTTTGCTGGATGACTGAAGTTAGTTGGCCTGTTATATTTTAGTTGGCCCGTTGAATTTTCATGGGGCTATACCTATTTTGCAAAGTACACAGACATTCTACAAATCTTGGCTCCACTACCGTGTCACCTTTATAGTATCACTTCTACAGCGCCATCGTCATCATCACAATATAAAAACGAAAACGCATGAACACGAACTTTGCACACACAAATGCAGAGTTTGTGGAGTATATTTTGAATGTCTAAAAAACTGGTCGACGCTGACTAAAGAAATTTTCTCTCGGGCATCAATAAAGCCAAAGTCGAACCAACAAAAACATTACTTGAATAGAAAGGACCGTAACAGTAGAAAGTAAATGATATAAACACTGCGTATATCAAACCATAAGAAACAAAGATGCAGTGAAATATAGTTTGGAATCAATAAACCATGTTGACAAATGGAAAGCATCCATTTTATAAATATAAATAATCCTACAATGTAACAGATGCCTCCCCCAGCAGACTACTAAATTCGGATTGCAGGCTTAAAATTCTATGTTCCAAAGGCTTTTAATCCCTGTACTTATTCGACAGTAATTTATGGTGCCTTTGCTATTGGCTACATGGTACTTATATCTATAACAAAGTCGAAATATGTACACAGGCTTTGTGAAGTTGCCATATCATCAATGGTGCATTGTGGGATATATTTCTGTCAAGATGTAAGCCTCCAGGTCATATTTGTGTATCTCACATTTGACACTTTAATTTGAAGTAGCACAACTCAGATCCATCTGATCTGAATAATGTTCACATGACTTTGCATGTGTTAATAATTAGTGTTCTATAAAATTGTTCTTTTCTAAGGTTGACTCAGGCCTAAAGCATAGAACGAAATGGGAAGTGTGTGAAATCGAGGAGACTAACTTGTAGCTGGTCAAAAATATACCAAACGCCAGATTCATACCGGCAATCAAATATTTTATATGGATACTTTAAGAGACAAAAGATAAAACTCTACTTATCATACCCTTATTTATCCAGAATGTTGATGGATAGTACATCATTGTCTTAATGACGGTACCCATGGGTACCCGCTGGATCATCTGGTTGCGAAGTGGTGGCAGAGTTGGGATATAAGTAATCTTCTGCTGCAAGGCCACTGCATTGGCTAGAATTACATAATCTACCTACAAAATATGAATGGTACTCGGACTGTACATAAAGGTGCACTGATGTTCAGTGTTAATGTTTATGCCATCGTGAAACCACATATTTTTTCCGATATGAATTAAAACGTTTCACATGATCACCTTCAATTGATAGCTCATTTACCAAACTAAACCACAGAATGTTGCCGGAAGTCAATTTCCAACAACCCTACTTTTCTATATTGCATTGATGAGAAAAAAAATACAGGACATTATTTTTCATCGACACACAATGTTAAAAAAGTTATACACACCTCAAATCTGCTTTCGTCGAGCGTTGTCAGAACGACTTTAGAACCTGATTGGTTGATTTTATTTACCGGGTGTTCCAAGAGCACTTTATCTGCAGATGTATGCACAATATGTGAGCCAATAATGCGCTTGCAGAGTGAAAGTTTCTCTCCAATATCCTGTATAACCTATCAAGTGTTTACAATCTGGCCGCTGCAAGTTTTCTCAGACTCCAAACATCATAGTGACTGGTGGAATTCAGAAACGTATGGCACACAGAGGTCCATTTAAGGCGTTTACAAATCACTTATTTCAACATTTGCAATAATCTCAACTTTCTATAGAAAGGAATGCATAAATGCGTCTGTGATTGTTCCATTTCCGACAATCCATGGGGAAAGGTATAATGTCGTGTGTTTTTCGCTATCATTTTGAAATATGTATCTCGCCATGTTCAAATCTGTGTAGAGTCCTTACAAATTTCGTCATGCACAATCACTGACAGGTCCTTGAAGAATTGATAAGATCTACATGTGTATGAGTAAATTGGTAATTACATTATAAAATCTGGAATCATTATCCACAATTATTCAATTTAAAGTGGAAATTTACCTGTCTGTCAGTCTGTATTCAGACTGTCAGGTCAACATCAAAATAGCACCAGTATGAGAAAAATTACGTACACTCAACGAACAAGACCACGTGATTTCCAAATGGCGCATTTTATGTCACAAAACGGTTTAATTAAATTATGTGTTGAGACTTCTAAGGCCCAAAAAACACAAACAGACGACTTACCCCCAAGTTTTTCAGCTATCCGAATGCTAATCTGTTGAGATCCTCCGATCAATTTTCGTTCCTGTTTGAGCAAGTGTATACATTTACACAAACCTCATTTCACGTATACTAACAGCTTTGGCCTTTGGCGCAAAAGTTTGTCCCAGCAAGAATACAGGATACCAAAACATGCCCCTAGTTTATAACTGATGTGTTGTGTTGTATATAAATATAAATATGTTGCGTATATATGTGTGCGTGTGTGTGTGTGTGTGTGTATGTACACATACATACATACATACACTTAATTGTATGGGTAATGTACAAGTAACATATAGTTTATAGCAAAACAATATGTACAGGTGATTTGAAGTATAAGAGCACAATTTATCATCTGTCAAAATTTCTTTGAAATTTTAAGTTTCGGTACAAATTTGCTTAATATTATCACCATCATACTCTCAGTAAAAGACGGAAAAATTAGCTAGTACCCTTGCTTATACGAAACAAAACTATGGCCTACCTGCCCTCCCTCAGAGGTTGCGAAAATTCTCTTGGATCCGTCACATCGTTTCACGTAATACAGGAACCAAAGCAAGGAGTTTTCGTGAGGTTCTGACGCCACCAGCACACGATGGTACAAGCAAAGGAAATCCCTTGCGCCCCTGAAGAACAAATGCTGTTCGAACACTATTTTATATTTCAAAGTGTATTATCATGAACAATGCGATGATATATGAAGCAAACAATCTTCTATACGTATTTTTACTTCGAATATGAAACACTTCCTCATTCTTTAGAACTTAAAATTTAATTTACTTCTGCCACCTTGATGGGGTAATTTTGTGAATGATACAACACTGCCCAAAGCACTTCCTGTCAGTCGTCGCTCTGTCCACGAAAGATTGGACATACTGCTTCATCCGAGTAATTTTGCCCAAGACAAGTTTCTATACGTATTTTGTGTGTATGTGTGTGTGAACACACATATCTTGCTTCGCGTAAAGTTCTTTCTTTTTTTTCGATCTCTTTCTTTCTTTCTTTCTAACCCCTCGATATATGCTGCGGCTTAAAGCTGATCACCGCTCGACCCAGAAACTACATGGGTATAGCAACAATACGGAAGTTTCACAGATCGTTAAAAAAAGTTGAAGGGTTAGAAATCATGCAAATTAGAGGCAACAACTTTGTACGCTGCACTGTATGATAATCTGACTATTATGATGTCCAGAAGGAATTAAGCATCGAGATAAGGTCAAAGATCAATATCAGGTTCAGAGGTTACTGTCAAGGTCAAAGGTCAATATAAATGTCATATGCCAATATCAGCATCAGAGGTCCCTCTGAAGGTTACAGGTCAATACGAAGTCAGAGATTGACACCATGGCCAGAGGTCGACAACAAGGTCTCAGATCAATACGCAAGTCAGAGGACAAAGTCGATACCAGAGGATAATGCCCAAGTCAGAGGTCACTAGCAAGGTTAGGGGTCAGTTCCAAGCAGAGAGTCACTGTCAAGGTCAGAGGTTGCTTTCACCAAAGTCCAAGGTAAACTTTAAGGTCAGAGTTACGATCAAGGGCGGAGGACATTTTTTTTTCCGATGCCAGAGGTAAACACCAAGGTCATATTTCAATATCAAGGGCAGGGGTCAATCTCATGGCTAAAGGGCAACCTCAGGGTTGCTTATCAATGTCAGAATTAGAGGTGAAGGTAAGAACTCAGTTTCAAGGTGAAAAGTCAGTTTGGGACATAAATTTCTTGCTCTTCTTTCCTCCTTCCACTCTGCATTTGTTGCAGCTTAAATTCAAACGCTGCGCAACCCGCAAACTTCGAATTTTTCAAAATTGGTTGGTTAAGGTAAAGGTCAGGAGTCAGGTTAAAGGTCAAAGTGAAGTCCAGATGTTTCAATATCTGACGTAGCCAATCATCTATCGCTGATCAAGGGCAGCACAGACATGTTGCTATATTGTTGCACCAGTAAGACTACATTTCTTAGGTTTCTTACTAAAAAGCTTTTTCATAAATCTCATCATGCTGTAACGTAATTCTGTGAATGACCCTATCATGCAGACATAATTTTGTGCATGACATTCTATTGTCCACGTAATGGAGTAAATGACACGATAATGCCCGTTATGTTGTGCGCGCAACATTACCTTGTCCACAAGATTTTCTCTAAGAAGTCTTCAAATGTCATCTGATCCCACTCTTTTGCCTTTGGTGCTTTCCATGGAGCATCCAGTGGTATCTGTACCAAGAATACATTAAAAATGTTGAATTTTCAAGGATAATGAGAAATTGCTGATACTTTATTACAGTGATACTGGGATTGTGGCCGTTTTAGTGCATAAGCGCATACCAGACTTCATGACGGTGCTGGCAAGTGGCGATTGCAGTTGCGTACGAAAAGCGGATGTCCTATGCACTAAATTAGTACGTTCTGTCCCATATGGTATGGTTTGCATATATATCAGCAATTACCATTGTAAATGAATATTTAACAATTCAGTGTGGTCGGGATTCAATCATTCTGTCAGGCACTCAGTTAAGCAAACACGTATATACGTCATTGCACATCATTTTGTGCACCGTATAACCACAATCCACACACATTGTAATGTCTAGATGTAAGTCAGATAATATTGCTGTGACCTGAATAGCTGATCAGTTGAGCTGAATTTAGCAAGTCACTCTAGAAAATTGAGTTTGATACATAGCATGAACAACACCCCAGATACATTCAAAAATGGTGAGAAAGTGTCAAGAGTGCTACAATAACGAAGCATTCAAACGGAACTTGCGATCCGTGTGGTTTACGTTAAAAATAAAATTATATAGCACGATGGTGTTACAACAATCACAGCACTGCTAGTAATAAATGGATGGATAACAAGACACACCCATTTTCTTTTCTCATTATACTTGTCAAACCAGGTCTAAAATTTACTTTTTAACGATGTCTTTGTTCAGTGCGTTAATGGTTTTATAAAATCCCGAGTTGCCATAACAACTACTCAATTCGCCACTTTACTAACCAGTGTGTCAAGAAACAGCAAAAGAAATGGGGGAAAAGTTAATCGTTTTCGAGTCACTTATTTTGCATATCAGTCTGGTTACCAATTAGCGATAATAGGGGAAAGTAATGATGAAGAACCTGTTTGCCGTACTCATCCATTGTCCTCAGAGCATTATTGAGGTCCAGCAACGCAAGCGGATTTCCCAGAGGTGGAAAGGCACCTTTGAAAAGTTTGGTTTTACCCTGCAATGCGAGACAATATATTTGTAATGCCTCCAGATGCCTGTTTGATAACATGTGCAACAAGACGTCTTATTCATTTAGCGCTATCGACTCATATATAAACATTGAATACTTTAAAAATTATGAGCTGGCGGCTAATATATATAAGCCGTAAGTGAACTTCCAAAACTTGGAAAAATAAAACTTTTTTACGTTTATGACAAGGGCATCAGTTAAGTAAACGTTTTTGCTGTTAGAAAAGAAAACCCAAGTAGCATTTTCATATATATAAGCAGCAAGTAAGAGTTCTTGCTGTTTTGCTGCGACAGAAGTACACAACATATCGCAGAATTTCGCTACCACTTGTCAAAAATCTAGTTTATGATTCAAGTCACACCTGATTCAGACTGTTTTTTGGCAAGTCATTCTCAGCTCTTCGTATTCCCTTAGCGCATTCTTAAGCAACAAGATAGCAACAATATAAGCAAGCATGCTTGAATAAAAGGTTGTGGAACTATAATCTGTATGATGTCCCATAAAGGGGATTCCATGTAAGTGATCATCTTATAGAAATATATTAATTTATTGTTTCGACTGCCGCAGAAGACGGACGTTCTCTATTCTATAATACCCACAGCGTCAATCATCAGCTCGGTACATTTAATACCATAGATAACACTTTTTTTCAAATATTCCTGGTTACACACACTACAAGTCAATAGCTTTTTTGATGCGGGTTATACACCCAAGCAGCGCTAGGGAAAGCTGTTGACCAGGGGATGTTCATTACAAATATCTATCAAACAGAAATTAAAGTCCAAACATTAAAGCGGACAATTATTTGCTATTGTGCGATCGTAACGGGAAGGGGCATACATACTTCCATATATACATACAGATTAGTAATTATTGTAACATACCCTTGTATGCATGATCAGGTGTTCTTCCTCGTTGATTTTGTAGGTGTCCACGCCTAATTCTTTCGCCATGCGCAGGATGCGGTCCTGTGTGGGGCCCACGTAGGAACCACCCAAATCGCAATACTTGCATTCCGGATTCTGTGACCATGAACATAAAGTGAATTTATGTACATTCGGTTTTGCCCATACATGTTCGTTCGTCAATAAACATGAAATTTACCACTGTGCTATAGAAATTCATGTGTTTTATTGTAGTTCTACATGTATGTAATGTTAAATATAATTACATATTCTGTGAGCATTGCAATACATTTTAGTCATATTTTACAGTACAAGTTTCAGCATATGAATGTTATTGCGCACAGATTTAAGAAAAATATGGTGCTGATAGCACTCTAGCTGGGTTAACCCTGGAAGTTTCTAATGAATGAGTGCGGTCCAATAACTTCGAAACAAGAATTTGCTTCCAAATTTGCTTCAAATTACATTACCGGTCTAATGATATTCAAAAACATGATGAAAACAAATAAAACGTAAGGACCAAAAAATGCAAAAAACAAATCAAAAACAAAACAAAAAAACAAAAGCGAACAGCAATACCATAAGAGCAGGAGCGAAAACACACACACACACACACACACACACACACATACAATACCCACTTCACATTGAAACTACCGATTGCTGTGCAGCGGCAAACCGGGGAACATAAAAAGATATCAAAGCTTTCCCAACCGTACGCACATAACGTGTTGCTCCGGAAAAAACCCATATTTTTCAGCACTTTTCATTGCCAAAACGCACCCAGTCTTACTATCTCTCTGCCCACAATTGCTTGCAATTCGTGGATTAGTTTTCGCACAATGCAGTTTGCTAAATTAACTTTTTCACCATTCACCAGTGACGTCATTTTGAGCTACTTTATAACTGGTGGCATAAATTATTTCGCTTCGTGTGATCTTTCTGTTATAGAAGCATCCCTGCGAGCGCAGTTATGTCGCACGTTACGCGTCACATGACTTACAAAAACCTGTCTGGGGTCTGTGCCTGGGAATGCGGTAGTTTGCTGTACCTGTATAGAGTAAGTCCTGCCTCCCACACGATCATGAGCCTCCAGCACAAGCACGTCCACGCCAGACTCGCTCAGCAACTTGGCAGCTGACAGACCTACATTGAGTGAGGCATTTTAATTTTTTGATCATGCTAATTCATCTTACCGAGTGCAATATTCAACGACACTTCCATGCTATCAATTCGAGTAATCTGTCAACCAACTCCCTTATCACCCTGCACATGTCTTACACTGCCCATTGCTTATATATGAATTGACAGTAGATCTAACAGAAGGGGTTTTTTTTGTAAACATCAGTCACACAGTACTTCTTAAAGGCTGCTTACCTCGCCTTCACGAATAAAGCGGGAAGTTCCGAGTACACTGTGACAAAATTGACATTTGTCAAAACAATTAATTCTTATACCGTCTTTATTTCTCGTTAAGTGTCCAAAGTTTAAAAACGTAGTTATTGCATGAAGAAGACAGGTTGTTTCATGTTAACCTATTTCCGTCAAATTAGCACGCTCGTGCTTTTTCACCTGTGTTATATGGGCTCTACAGAGAAAACGTACATGTACTAGATCTACAAGGGTTACACAATATGGGGGGGGGGGGGGGCGGGGGATGCGACACTTAAGCAATTAACTACAATTTTCAAAAAAAAACCAAAAAAACAAAGCAGTTTTACGTTTTAAGTAGCGTCAAGCATTGTTTGTAAAGTCCACTCTCTTTGAATGTAACATTGTTGTCTTTATGGGGATTTTTTTTAGAAAAAAAACAAGAAATCATTTACGAAAAAATTAAGCATTTCGTCCATGTCCCACTAAATCGGGGGAGGGGGAGGGGGAGGGAGAGGGGGACGGGTTAGGTCTTACGGGAGAATTGGGAAAATCGGTCTTCACAGTGAAAATGTCTATAGGTCTTACGCGGGAAATGGGAAAATCAATTTCATGGTGAAAATGTCTAAAACAGACAAGATGTAGGCTTCATTTCATAGTTGTTACATTGGTATGTTTACAATACCGAATAATAACATCAATATAGTAACGAAAAGGTTCACATCAATGATATTGTCCTAGCTAAACATGTTTAAAGGTTCTGATGATATTAACCTGTTTTATTCGAATGTTTGATGGGAAGTAAATGTGCTGTCCAATCCACACGCATTATTTTTTTTTCAACTTTCGGTATCGACATAGTATCTTTATTCGCCTCTAAAAGTTCCTGCTTTGAAAGGCACATATCATGAGTCCTCGTTCTCTCAGCGTCACATCTCTGTCTATACCAGGAGTAGAAATGAGCACAGAAATGTGCATTTCCATCTCAGTATCTGTGGAGTATGGGTCGTTGTGTTGCAACTGGGTGCACCAACACAAAATAAAAAAATCCACACTAAACCTGTTCCAATTTCGCCCAGGATCCGCACCATTGCCGTGCATGGACTCGTGCTGTTGGGATTCACCGAGCCTATATTTTTTAAGTGATTTTCTCAAGCTGACGAACTAATGACTCAACATGGTACAGAAAAAAAAACCATAAAATCATAATCATTGTCTCAAACAATGAATAAATATGGATAGTCAACAAGCAGCGTCAGACCATGTGCCACGCATTTGAAATTGAATACATTCATGTGCAAACTTGGGTACATTTGATTATGTTTAGCCCATCTTGTTGTTTTCATCCATGCACGTTTACAGTTCTGAAAACATGTGGCCAGAATTCACTTTGTTATTCAAATCAACTGATCTGTTGAATTACTGTCTCACAATGCATTGCACTGTGTTCAAACAGGCGCTAACCAAAACGTGCATGATTTGCCAGCGTATCGTATTGCTTTGGACTTATAACAAACGATAGAAACTGCTTCAGACACAACCAAGCGGGCAGATAAAAGTTAAGATACAAAGTCTAGTTTTCAAATTACTCTAACAACCGTTTGCCCAGGTAACTTGGAGAACAGACAACTGGAACGTAGCAAAATATTAAGATAGCATTCTCTGAACAACTTTGGCTATGTGGGTATGCTGCTTGTCCAAGTTAACCCTTCAGACAAATTGAAATAAAATGCTGTGTTTGAGCAAAATAACGGCACACGTTGGCTAGCTTTTCTATTAACTTACAGGTCGCCTATGGTTGATTAGAACAACCACTCTATTTTTTCTTTTTGGTTGTCTGTTGGTATGGCTTGATTGTCTACTCTTCTGCCGCAATTGCCCTGTCTATTAAATATTGTAAATCTTGATCAGAAAATGTGAAGAATAAATTCAGATTCCCATCATCATCATCATCATCATCATCATCATCATCATCATCATCATCATCATCATCATCATCATCATCATCATCATCATCATGCTCACTATTACTGCTGAAGTTCTCCCATCTTGCCATGTTTAGCACTAATGCAGTTTTGTGGCTAGGTTGCATTTTTGGCATCATCAACAGTTTTGTGCCAGTGACCACTATATCGAGGATACCCTGCACATTTTGCTTGCCAAAGAGGTTTATTTACAATGCATCAAAATGATCATTTTAAATCAGGATATTTGGGAACAATCAATGGACATTGTTCTAGGACATTTGAAGCCAAACTTACTAGAAATTAGACAGTGTCATTACCATATCCAAACCGTAGTCCTAGTGAAACAAATCCAAGTCAATTCCGACCAAAGGCAATGTTCCTTGGTATGTATAGTTGAAACACATAAATTTATAGTTCGTATTTACCCAAAAGAGACCAAAACGTAAGTGTAAAGGTCCATAGCGTCGAATAAGCCATATCTAGTTTTAACATGACAAAATGCAAAAAGGTTTGTTTGAAATTATATGCCTATTTCAGTAAATTGGCTTGAAAAGGTGCATCATTTATGCGCATACAGGACCATACAATTTATGAAAAAGGACCAGAATTCGCAGCACATCAGAGAATTTGTAAGCGCAGGTTCTTAATTTGTTGAAAATGTCAATAAAATTCAGTATTTAAAAAGGTACTACTTGCAACCACCATCTCAACAATGATCATCATCCATATACGTCCACAAAGTGACACTAACACCGACATCAATCCATCATAAAAGCCCCCTAGGCCTAAAATGACCATCAACAAGAATCCAAACAATATGATTATATAATTCGATGTGTTTTAGGCATGTAGTTAAAGACATGATGTTTTTCTAAAGGAGATAAACTAAGAGTATTTCAAAACGAAAAGTGTTTTAATTTGCAAATAGAGTAAGTACATTGGTTCAAATGTTAAACATCAGCCAGAAACAACTGACATTAGGTCTCAAACCATTAAAACTTAGTCAAAAATTGCATTACAATTGTCAAAATTTGTAAGGATAGCAGTCACATTTAAAGTTGGTTTCCAGAAGTATTTTTGAAAGGAAATTTAAATGTTCAAGAAAGCATAGAATCCCACAAGTCATCTAATAAGTCAATTATAAGGGTAATAATTTAGAATTCCAAAAATGTAGTATGCCATTCTAAGTTAAATTAATCAGACAATAATAAAAAATAACATCAGTTTCATTACACTTGGAACACTTACTACACTGCAATATGTGCAGAAAATGCCTGAATGTTCAAATTGTTACCAAATATATAAAAGTTCCATGAAAAGAGAAGCGGACAACAGTTTTCAATGATAGTGATGAGACCAAACCAAATACCAGTTTAACCTTGTCAGATCCATGATCATTTACCAAATAGTAAGACATGCTAGAGTTCATCGTCAGAAGGATCCATGACCAACAGTAATGAGATTTAAACGAATGAGAGTATCTTCTACCTGACTTGGAACAGGCTACCAACATATTGGCAGTGGGTTAAACCAGTTTTACGGGATCCCAATCCTCCCACTTTGGAAAACACTCACATTCATTTAAAGTAGGCCTAAAACAAATTTAGCCCTTACTGTTAATGTACAGTTATAAAAGTTAATTACCTGACCATAGTTCACAGACATCATTCAAAAAATGACAGGACAATTAAGAATTTTAAGCCAGACTACTATATTTACATTAGAATTGCATGTCAAAATTTGAATTTAAACACAAAAAAAAAAGTTTCCACGTGAACACAGGTTAACTAAATTTGATACTAATATTATATTTTTTATGAAGCATGGTTAAGTTCTTCCATGTTCCATTCTCACTGGAAAAAACAGCACAAAAGGCCTGAAATTCGTTACAAAAATATGACTCATATCAACTGAGTAAGTATTCCTTTTATTTTGTCAGTATATCTAAAAGGATAAGAAAATAGAAGGCCTGTATTGTTCAACATGATGCCTGAGAACTTACATGGTCCTTATTTCATTTTATATTTGCTGTAATTATAATAAATTTTATGTTCCAGTACTGAAAGTTTGATCAAGCTCAAGGTAAAACAATCTCAGCCACAACATTAAAATAGATAAACATATTTCTTTGTGTTATGCGACACAACTCACAGACAAAGCCGAGGAGGTACTTTGTCTGCAGTGCATGCCTCATGGCACCAGTTTGTGCAACATGGCACTGGATCCAGTCCTCCGTAGGGGGGTCATAAACTGTTCATCACAATAAATGCACTTATACCACTGGGACAAAAAAGAGATGCCAGCCGCTTTGTTCGACATTATGAACGAGTTATGAGGATGTCTGTGGAGAGTTTGTTTACTTTATTATGCCATAGCTTTTAACATTTCTTCTGGAAGGAAATGATGGTCCTTAAAGAGACCTTTTAGGTTGTTCCTGTTGTTGTTGTTGTTGTTGTTGTTGTTGTTGTTGTTGTTGTTGTTGTTGTTGATGTTGTTGTTGTTGGGAGGCTGCATGCATCAATAGTGTGTGTGACCACCACCCTTTTGTAAGCAAGCTTGGATCTGTCTTGGCATGCTGCTTGTCAGCTTGGGGATCTCATTGGGGAATTTGATTCCACTGCTCTATGAGCCTCTGTGCCAGTTGGTCCAAGGTGGTTGTAAGTGCTTCATACTCATCCCTTACCTGATGGCCAGGCACATCCCACAAATGCCTGATGGGCAACAGGCCTGGAGAATGGGCTGGCCATGGTAACAATGGGATATTGTGTTGCTGTAGATACTGCATGCTGTCTCAGGCAGTGTGTGGTTGTGTGTTATCCTGTTGACGCAGTAGCCTTGGACATTGTTAGATCCATTCATCCACTGTGGGTAGGGTCTCATCCATGCTGTTCTGGCCTAATTAGTGTTCAATTCGCCCTGATGTGATTGTTCTCCCGGTCGCTGTCACTGCCCCCCCCCCCAAACCATGACATCTCCTCAGTAGCAGTCATATTCATCCATATATCTGTCTACAAACCTCTTTGAAAGCATTCGTCAAACCCTTATTCTTTTATTGTGGAAATCCAAACAGAATCGGAAATCATCTGACAACATCTCACTGCTACATTGATTTCTGGTCCAGGCTGCATGTTCCTCACACCACTGTTCTCGGTCTGGCTTGTGTGCAGGACTAAGATGGATGGCAATGGCAGGGCAGTATGCCCTAAGTTTGGCCAACACTAGTTTCTTGTTAATGGTAGACTGTGCTGTTCTGATGTTGCAGGCTTGGAGCCAGTGCTTATGACACCTTTCGCTGGAAAGAAACCTGTGCCTATTTACATAATGGATCAAGTAACAGACAGCCGTGCCATCTGGCTTGATTGGTCTCCCAAATTCAGCCTTCCTCTTGTGTCCTCCAGTTTCCTGAAAACAGTTCCACCACTTTCTTACTGATGGCCTAGGGCACCCCATCATCCTGACAACTTCCTGTTGGGAAAGTCAAGCCTTGAACATCCCAATGATTCTGCCCCTGTACAATAAGGCAGTTATAAGTGACCCGTGTGCCATGGCATTGTGGATTTACATTGATCCTAGTAGTGCCATGGCCCCCTTATAAAGCCCACAGGCATCCCAATACCATACACACTTTTTGCATCCCTCTGGTAGTTGTCTTGCTTTTATGTCATGCTTTGTGTGTTGTCTGCTTCAACATACCCTAAGCTATCCTTTTGATGTTACGTAATATTCCATGCAACACCCATATTTTCTATATAAAGGCATATTTAGAGTGTCCCATGTTAACCCAATGGAGCTGACATCTTTATTTTCCCAGCAGTATGTATTCCTCATTGCAGTTATCCTCCGCTCCAACTAGTTCTGAGTTCTGACAAGTAGTACCGCCAGCTGCGTTACCATGTTTTTGGGAGACTACTTTCCATTTTGGTTTTTGCTAAAATTTCTACTTGGTTGCAGAGCTCGAAGTACTTTCTTCCAGAAGGTGAATCACATGTGACTCTGGTTTTTCTCAGTTTTCTCTTTGTTTTGCCTCATTTTATATGGGGCAGGGGATTTTGGAAAATGTAGTTTTCCTCTTTTGTTTACCTTGCAGTGTTGCAGCAACAGCACTTTTAGAGGTAGCTGTGGCATCCATGCAATTTTCCCACGATCAGTACACATCATCTCTAGTGCAGTCATGCCCTTCCCCATACCTTCTAGTGAACAATGTCTTCTGCTGTCGTATAAGAGAACTCTCTCCTGCCACTAGAGCAAGATGAGATGGGCAAGGATGTGGTTCACCAGCTCAGAATGATCCTCTGTAGAAGACCCAGTCTGGTCTGTCACTGATGTGTTAAGGAGGCCTATAAGCTCAGTTATAGTGTTACATAGGTTTACAACTGGGTTGTTCAAACTTTGTAGAGAAATGCTAGTGCCCACTTCAGGCTCAGAGACAGCTTTGGCACTTCTCTCTATGAGTCATCCGTACACACAGCATCTCTGTTGTCCGGGATGTTATAAAAGCATTGAATGGAACGGCAGCGACTCCACAAGCTCTGACACCCATGACTGTCAATTCAATGGTAGCTGGTTTCATGTATGCCTCAGTGAAAAGTGAACTAGAGTGACACCTGATATGACTTCCTCGGGATGAAAGCATCTAAACAGCCCACATATTTGGTCACAGTTAACTTACGGATGGCTCAACATTATCATCATTTTTGAATTAGTACTTAGGGTACTAAATTTCATGATCCCCTCCCTCCCCACAAATTAGTACTTTAAAAAAATGATGATTTTCCAAAAAAAGTTATAGCAAAATTGCACAAAACAAGCCAAAAATTGACCATCATTTTCCATATTCTGTGAAAGTGTACAGACCCATTTAAACCCCTCCCCCTTGTGTACGGAAAGTACTAATTCAAAAATGATGAAAATGTTGAACCATCCCTTAAATACTCTTATAAACTGCCCTATCCAGCAGTTGTAGCAAGTAGGTGCAATGAGGGGGCAGACAAAGCAGTATGATTTTTTGATCCATGACAAAGTGCATTGCTGCAAGGGACTTTGTATGTGCCCTATGGCTGTTCAGCAACAGTAGGATGTACTTATTTATGGTGTTTGGAGGAATGGCGTGACCATACAAGAAACAAGGTTTTGTCCACATACCCATTGTCACCGATGGTTACAAAAGATCCAAGTGATGCCCCTGTCGCCAACAAGAGATTTAGATGCTTCCCTTTGAAGATTATCATTGGAGGAATAAATTTATCAGCAGTGTTACAGCAACCCATGCAGTTGTATTAACCCGTATTTCCCTACGGAGCACCGCATATACATTATGTTTACCTTCAGTTGCACAACATTAGGGGGGCTTGTGTACAAGAGACAACCCTGTCTCATTGCAATTACATATCACCCAAGAGACTTCATTTAGGCTCCTCCATATTCAGCCAAAGTATCTCCCATTAAGCGAAGTACCTATCCACTTGCACTTTGTTTATAGACTGAGCTCTTGCAAATGATAAAGATTCTGGCTTTCTGACGCTGCTGTTACGGTTAATTCGTCTGAAGGCATACCACCAGTGCACCCTGTCATTTTTGTTGTCAAAGAGAAACCAGCATCTATGCCATTCAGTTCAGAATACTCATATGCCGAAGAATGGGCGTCATACACTGTGAGGCCAAATCCTCTAGATTCTAACAGAAACATGTGTTCTATTGCTCCGATTCGGCTCCTGCTTCATAACACAAGTGCCACTCATGCAGGACTCCCCATGCTTTTTCAGCTTACCATTTACATGTCTTTCAAGAGTAAAGATACGAATTTGGAAATTGTTTGCCACTTGCCCCAAAGCTTGTCCAGCTGCTACCTGTGGCATGGCTCTTTACAACCTCTTGAGGGCTCTATGAGCTGCATCCGCTTGAAATGGCTGGCAGTCTCTTGAGGCATACAAATGATCAAAAATGTGGCTGTATTATATTCCAATTACTTTATATTTGGTGTCTTATTAATTTTCAATATCGTATATCAGGGAGTTATCTTTATATCTCACGAACTTTTAATTTCACGTATCACATGTCTAAAATAAGTCAATGTCGCATTTCAAAGGGCAGTTACTTTCACATATCACGAAAACCAGGTAGCGCCCCCCCCCCCCCCCCATTAGGGCCTGACCAATGCATTACCATCTTGGTAAAATGGCGGCGCAGTTGCGACTAACGCCTGTTTCGGTGTTTTAGGGGCCTTCAGACAAACAATACATTCGGTTTCTATCAAAATACAAGAGGGGAGTAATACAAGAGACTGTACAGGAAAAGTTGATCAAGCATTGGTTAACTTGTATAGAATTCGCGGTCAGCTGGATTCAGATACGCACGTGGCGAAAGACGGAAGTGACGTGTAAAAGGTTTCCCGGAGGTAATTCGACACAATTAGTCTACACATTAATTCGCCAGGGTCACTTCCGGTTTATTTTATCATAACATTAAATATTTATTGTTATCACTAAATATTTGGTGTAAGGATTAATTCAGACCAAAGAGGGTGCGCACATTTTTCTAGTTCCAGTGGTGATTAATAATATATTTAACTTGCTATCATCATAACACCAAAGGATTTAAATATAAGACCAAATAACGGTCATTGAATCATAGCAATAAATCGTTTCAATTTTATCAGCAATTAAAATTTTTACTTCAGTCTAAATATTTCTTAGTTAGACTTATCATACTCATCTTTTTGATGATATTATATACAATATCACTAAATGCATTTAGTGATATGGTTAAAAAATTAACATTTCAACATGACAGTAAATGCATTTAATGACAAAATAAATTCGATTTATATTGTCATCAAATATTGAATGATGTTCAAATACTGAATACAAAGACAAACGGCGTTCCATAATATATATATATATATATATATATATATATATATATATATATATATATACATATATATACATACATATATATACATACATATATATATACGTACATATATATATACATATATATATATACACGTACATATATATGTGTATTAATATGAATGTATATATATACATATGTATACATATATATATACGTACATATATATATGTGTATAAATATGTATATATATACATATATATGTGTATATATATATATATATATATATATATATATATATATATATATATATATATATATATATATATATATATATATATATATATATATATGCGTAATGTCGGTGGGGGGGATTCCAAATTGCCTTGCAGCAACCTTGAGTAGCAATAAATACGCCTTCCTGAGAGACTTCAGTGCACTGTGGAAGGCGTTCAAATGATCTCCATTGGCCCTGCGATCCCTCTCCATGCACGGTATATTCTGGGCATCTGTAGCCCAAGGTCGATCTAATTAGGCTTACTACATAATCAATGGCTTCAATTAGGCTTGATTGATTTGAGGTCTTTGATAAAGTTTCGAAAAAAAAAAGAAATTCAATGTGAGACACTGCTAATTCACATGAATTATGGCAAATGTATCATCAAGCTTTTTACAATAGTTATGACAGGGCCATATCATGGGGAAATAATGCCTCCCTTACCAATCTATTCTGGCGATTTGATGTAGCTTTGAAATTGAAGAGATTTTTTTTTCAATGCGTGCTGAACTAATTTCACATTCTTCAGAGTCTCTATTACCTCATTGATTAGATTTGCTTGTCTGTTCAGAATTTTGCTTAAGATTCCGATGGAATTATTGGTACTGATACAGTGCAGCAGACGACGGAACTGAAGAAAGAGAGAGAGAGAGAGAGAGAGAGAGAGAGAGAGAGAGAGAGAGAGAGAGAGAGAGAAAGAGAGAGAGAGAGAGAGAAAGAAAGAGTGAAAGAAAGAAAGGAAGACAGAAACTAGAAAAGAAGATTTGCTTCAAAGCAAATCTGCCTGTGTGCCTTCAAAAGTTGTAAATATTAAATATTAAACTTCTATCCGTTGGCACTTCACATCACATTCATCTTTTGGCTGCTTACAAATTTCAAAGTCCAAATGACCATGACCTTTGACCTTTACAGGTCACATGTAAATTGCACAGTGTTACAATACCCACAGTTTAAGCCCAACATGAACCTAATCGGATGAAAATTGACCAAGTTATGGCAAGGTGAAACTTTCAAAGGGCCTAATGACTTGGCCTTTGCCCTTTTGATGTTACATGTTCTTATTAAAATGTACAATGTCGCAATACCTACATTTTGAGTCCAACATGATTAGAATTGGATGGAAATTGGCCAGGTAATGACTGGAGGAAACGTTCAAAGGTCCACATAACCTTAACCTTTGACCTTTAGAGGTCACATGAAAGTTCAAGGATGAGCAGTGTTACAATAGCTACAATTTGAGCCCAATATGATCAAAATTGCATAAAAAGTGACCAAGTTATGGCTAGAAGAAAGCCACCATCGAAAGTGTCCTTTGACCTTGAGATGACCTCTACCTGAAGTGAACCTTGACCTCAAAAACGACAATTTGGCCTAAAAATGACTTTTGCCCTTGACATGACCTTGACATTTAAAATGACCTTTACCTTGCTATGATCGAACTCCTATACACTCGGAACCACCTCTACTATAGTGTATAATATATTGAAGATTTAAAATTTTAATAAGCCCTCATTTGCATGATTCTGAAAAGCATGACCTGTCATTATAAAAAGTCGAGACTTAATCAATAGAGTATAATTGTGCCAAGTTTGGAGTTTCTACGTGTAATATTTTTCAAATGAAATGTCGGACAAATGTGCCTGAAAAGAAAGAAAGAAAGAAAGAAAGAAAGAAAGAAAGAAAGAAAGAAAGAAAGAAAGAAGGAAGGAAGGAACGAAGGAAAGAAAGAAAGAAAGGAAGAAAGAAAGAAAGAAAGAAAGAAAGAAAGAAAGAAAGAAAGAAAGAAAGAAAGAAAGAAAGAAAGAAAGAAAGAAAGAAAGAAAGAAAGAAAGAAAAAGAAGATGACGACTCGGGGTGGCTGCAATACCAGCATGAATGACGCGGGTCCCGGAAGGGAGGTGTTAATAGTAATGGTGAGTTTCAGGGGGGCGTGTGATAAGCCTTTTTGCTTTTGTGTGAATTGTGATATAAGACTGTATAACATGTACGTTGGATTTCAAAAGTGTTTGCTGTGGCCAATCAACGTGTGTACATAATGCAATATATTGTCGAATAAATCACATTTTGTAATCAGATAGCGCAAAAGTTCCCATTGGGACCCTTTAAACAGTCTGATTACCGTATCTCAAAAAAAAAACTGATCACAAATAAGTATATGTGATGGTCCTAGACTGTAACGGCAGTAATTGTAGTTCTTTTGTCCATCATGTGATATTTGATCCATCAACGTAAATTTTATACAACGTTAAGCCAACTTACCACTTATGCCTGCTCCCACAATGGCTACGGTCGCTCTTTGTTTGTCAGTCATATTTATAATTCCCTTTGAACAAGAAAATGTAAAATTTAGACTGACAAGCCTCCGTCGTCTATTTTTCCTAAACGTTACTCTGTATTCAGGACGCGTTATGACCTTCTATTCGGCAGATCAATAATATGGGACAAAGTCAAAAAGAATACTGCTGCTGCAGATAAGCAATGGGGTTTCTGTGGTGCATGAGGTCAGGGTCGTCTAAAAATACAGAGTTATCTAGAAGTCGCACCCAACTGTGTATTGGGACCAACTTGAGTACAATATATGTATATATATATGTGTATGTATATACATATATATATATATATATATATATATATATATATATATATATATATATATATATATATATATACCGTTCCGTTTTCTATCAAGAAATAATTGAAAACAAGGACATGGGCCTGACAACTGGAGCTTTTGGTTTATAGCAGAGTGTTCATGATACATGAAGGGTTTTATCAAAGAGATGGTCCATGCCTCCACTCTTGCAGGCGAAAGAAAGCACTGTATGAGAATATTTAGCTAGCCTCAGACCCCTCACCTCAATACGTCCTACAGTATATGCATTTTGGCAGAGGTATTTCAACATATAATCATATCAGTTTAGGCTTGTGTTTCTGTGGGTAATCTTTGCTCAACAGACCCTAAAGGGGCTCTAGGGACCTACAGTGAAAGACGCCTAACTGTCCCTTGACTACATATACTTTTCTTGAATTCCTACTACCCGATAGGCTACCGGTACTTGGTTAAGTTTGTGTCCTAATACTACTATGACAAAAAACTAATGTCCATTATCTGTTTCTATCATCAGCATCGGTCGGCGTATTGTCGTAGTACTTCAAGAACAGTGGGACCCATTCTGGACGGACTATCTTTGTATTTTGTGAAGTCGATGCGAATAAACAAGTAGAATGAATATTGATTATAACAGACATAAGGACATAGCCACAACATAATATATACAAAATAAAAAGCCTAGCATGTATCTTAATCTACATATAAGGTGGAATGCGATGGGAAGAGAGACCGAGCAGCAAAAACATGAGAAATGCCGTGTCAAGCACTGCTCCTGAATTTACAACATACTATAAATTTTTGTTTCAGGTAATGTCCAACCTAGCAAAGTGACTTCACATCTGGGTCAAATACCACATAACTATGCACTCCGGCATAATGGACTCAATCCTTAAAGGACGACGAGGCTTTGCAGAACCTGTCTATACTAAAGATGCAAACTCCACATTCAGAGTTGTTGTATCAACATGCGCAAAATGTGTTCTACCGATTTATATATATATATATATATATATATATATATATATATATATATGTATGTATATATATACATATATATTATATAATATATATATATATATATATATATATATATATATATATATATATATATATATATATATATATATATATATATATATATATATTTCTTGAAACATCTGTTAGATAAAGTGGTCAAATATGTGCTATTATGAACTCATTTCATGTTTATACAAAAGTGTATCGGGGAGATTTTATAACTGAAGCTGTTATTTACAATGATACGAAATTGCAAAGTAGCTGCCTTTGTCAAAATTGATAAAGCTGGTGGCTCTTCATTTTTGGCACATATTTAAAAAATACTGATATTGCATAGAAAAATCCATGTTACATTTGTGCTCTAATGAAATTTTAGAGGAAATGAGTTACTTGATCAAAATAAGATTAGTTTTAGAGACATATCCACATGAACAGGACATTTTGATGCAAATACCTATCGTTTGTAATCCAAATTCAAAGGTTTACATGGTCCATGGACTACTATGTTAGTATTATATGTATGAGAATTCTCTTAGTTTCTTCAGATTGCCTTGGGACTTGGACTACCAAATTTGGCATCTGATAGACAATATACATATATATATTTATATATATATATATATATATATATATATATATATATATATATATATATATATATATATATATATATATATATTTCTTGAAACATCTGTTAGATAAAGTGGTCAAATATGTGCTATTATGAACTCATTTCATGTTTATACAAAAGTGTATCGGGGAGATTTCATAACTGAAGCTGTTATTTACAATGATACGAAATTGCAAAGTAGCTGCCTTTGTCAAAATTGATAAAGCTGGTGGCTCTTCATTTTTGGCACATATTTAAAAAATACTGATATTGCATAGAAAAATCCATGTTACATTTTGCTCTAATGAAATTTTAGAGGAAATGAGTTACTTGATCAAAATAAGATTAGTTTTAGAGACATATCCACATGAACAGGACATTTTGATGCAAATACCTATCGTTTGTAATCCAAACTCAAAGGTTTACATGGTCCATGGACTACTATGTTAGCATTATATGTATGAGAATTCTCTTAGTTTCTTCAGACTGCCTTGGGACTTGGACTACCAAATTTGGCATCTGATAGACAATATACATATATATATAAATATATATATGTATGTATGTATATATATATATATATATATATATATATATATATATATATATATATGTGGGTGGGCGGGTGTGTGTTTTGGGGGGGGGGGGTCAATATATCCCAAAACCTCACAATGAACAAAATTGTCCAAAACCCGGGATTGGGCATAATCTGAAGTGCAAAAGATTGCACCACTGGTTGTTACTGAGGAATATAAGAACAAATCTTAGGAGGGGATCACTTGTAACAATACATTTTTTACTTATTCAAAAAATTTGTATATGTGATTAGGTCTAAGTGCATCTAAAGTGTTGAGCCTGTAATTGCTGCAAAAAACATACCACTGCTACTACTGTCGAGGAGTTTCCTAAATACATTATCGTAAGTGACACGTACCTTGTTCAAACAATGCATGTTAGCATTTGTCCACAGATGAGCGCAATATGTGGCTGAGCAATGAGAATTTAATAATGCAATGCAATCCTGTTAGCATCGTAATGGGTGCGTCATATGGCCAGATTACGGTTCCACCTCCGCTTCGTGACCTGCGTCATTCTTGCTAGTATTGCTGACAGCCTGGGACGTCGACACGTTGACTTTTTGGCATAAGACTGTATTGGTATTCTTTTGCTCTTTTCTCTTTTTCTTTCTTTCTTTCTTTCTTTCTTTCTTTCTTTCTTTCTTTCTTTCTTTCTTTTTTTCTTTCTTTCTTACATCGACATGTTATTTGAAGACTATCACATGTAGAAACTAGACACGTTGAACAATGATACTTCCATAAATGAAGTCTGTTTTATATGAATAGAACTGAGAGTTTTGCAAATTTTGAAAACAAGGGCCATTTGAAAATGTAAACCTTAAATACCTTCAAAACTCCTATAGGTAGAGTTGCCAGGCAATTCAATTCATAGGTTTGTGCTGTAGGCTTAAGTTCATCTAGTAAACCACAAAACAACAGTTAATAAGTTTTTATCATTCTAATTAGGGGCACATGAAAAGTTAAAATGTTGAATATCTTCACAATAATCATAGGTACAGGTGTTAACTCCTTCATAGGTTGTTATTATAGGCGCATCCAGTTAAACCTTGAACAAAAGCTGTAACATTTGGATTTATTCCCATTATGGAGACTTTTTTTTTTTTTTTTTTTTGTCTTTTGTTTTTTTGTTTTTTGTTTTGTTTTTTGTTTTTTTGTTTTTTCTTTGCTTTTTTTTAAGGAGTTTAAACGGAGGCCCATAAGGGCCATAAAAAAGTTTAAAACCTCGTAATTTCGGGTTTGTTCTAGATATTTCGACTTTTAAATCTTGTAATTTCGGGTTTTATCTAAAAATTTTGACCTTTTTTTTCTTGAAATTTCCCCCCTATTCTCAAAATTTCGACCTTCTAAAGTCGAACTTTCGACTGCTAAAAGTCGAAATTTCGATTTTTTTTTTTCGAAATTTCGCCTTTTTTCGACATTATGACTTTCGGAAGTCAAAATTTCGACTTATTTCCAGGAATTTCTATTCGTTGTCTAAAGATTGCGACATTTCTTCCAACATTTTGACTTTTTAAGATCGAAATTTCGACTTTTTTCTCCAAACTGAATGTCCGAAATGAATCGAAATACTGAAAACGAATGTGCTTTTCAATCAGCAGAACCACTATCGATAACATGAATTCACAAATCTTTCACTCTAATCCTTCATCATTTATGCAATTATTTTATTTGACGAAATTGTCGCATTAGCTTTACTTGCTTCCTTATCTGAAAATGTTGAAATTGAACAACCTTTCTATTCATTCCAGTGGCCAGGTACTAGGCAATTTTTTAACAGTCACGCATCGTTATGTTGGTTTCCGACCGAGTAGCTATATTCCCATGTTTTCATTTAACGGGGAATCAGAGAATATTATATAAACCGGAAATCCATGCCATAGAAAAGGCCAACCCGTCTTAGGCATACGTAACACCACGGGACGGGATCGCTCCAAAATATATCGAATACAACCGAATTGCAACGAGTTGAAAGATTATATTTAAGTTTTTGTAACAAGCAGTGTCACTTGTGCAGTCCACTAGATTCAATGCACAATAATGTTTAATCTCGGCAACAATCCAGAATTACCTGTCTAACAAGTCTTCTGTGCCGATAAAGTGACTGAAAAAAAGGTTTATCCTTTAATACTCCATATACCAGAGACATGATCCGTATATAGTATAATAACACTGGCATTCAGAAACAGGGCTTGGAAAATATTTCCAAGTTATTTTTAATTATGACGTGTTCTTTCATTTCACAGCCATGCCCTTTACGTCTAGAAAAGGCAATTCATGAGATGCAGTCTTCTTCCGTTACAAATATTATCTTGGTTAACCCGCCCCCCCCCCAAAAAAAAATTAAATGTATAAATAATAATGATAATAATAATAATAATAATAATAATAATAATAATAATAATAATAATAATAATAATAATAATAATAATAATAATAATAATAATAATAATAAATAAATAAATAAATAAATAAATAAATAAATAAATAAATAAATAAATAAATACATAAATAAATAAATAGATAAGAGAGGGAAAGAGGGAAAGAGAGAGACCATTCCTATATAAAGTTTGAATATTATTCAGGTATATTGAGTTTTTAAGGATAAACTTTTTTCAGTCACTTTATCGGCACAGAAGACTGGCTAGACAGGTAATTCTGTATTGTTGGTTTATGGAGAGCAAAGAGTTCGGACTGAGGAATAGGGTAATGACTACTGGGAAGTAGTTTTGGACAAAAAGACACAAATACAAATATATATATATATATATACATCATTACAGGACACTATTCGGCCGCTCCCAGCAGCAGAGCAGCAGGTAGAAATCATCATTGTGTCGTTTGCGTGCTGATTAGGCCTTTACGTTCTTAGTACGCTGTGTGAGGCAGACCAGACATAGTCGGGCAAGTACTTCCTCTTTACTCGACACCAGTAGTGTGTAATGTAAGAGCATATTGTGATTTCATATGAGGTGGTAGCATCATTTAGTTGTTCTCGATTTGTATTAAAAGTTTCATTGTACTGTCATCTGTTAAGGTGCATAGCCATTTTGTATTTGTCTTGTATATACATTGTGCCTCTCCGTGTCTGAAATACCCCTTGATTAATCATCTTATCAACTAATACTGTTTGGTCAATCCAGTTTGAAATAAGTATGTTTAAACTAAAAAGTTGACAAACATGTTGAATTGAAACAGAGTATGCACGCAGAATGGACTACTGAGGCACCCTCTCTCTTGCATCTGGTGTTCTCTTGCTTCGCATTCCTAGTTAGTTTAAACATACTGGCATTTTTTCCTTTTACAGTTTTCTCACCTGGTCAAGAAGGTATCGAGACCAACTAACAGTCTGTTATAATTTTTGAGACCTAATTAATGCGATACTGTCTTTTTTTTTTTAGTATCATTTCCGCTTATAAACTACGAAAAATGTTTACATTTTTTAATATTTGGTTCAAGTTTTACTGTTAAAACGTGAAGTTATGCATTATAACGTTGAAATGGGTTCCCTTGATCATTGCAGTTTAAATCGGCGAGGGGATTTTACTTTTCGGCATTTTTCGTGCTAAACTTAATTTTATTGTTGTGGTTATCTCAAGTCTCAATCCAGGAATTATTTCAGTCTTACAAAAGGATATATGAGACGGCAGCAGATGTTAACGGGGCACTGGCCCTTTTCGTATAATCAACTCTTTAAATCCCCTTATAAAGTGCTATTATATATACAGTTTTGAAAAATCATAAATTTGCAATATTTTTTCACTCTGACAATACTACTATGTGAAACCAAAGAATTTAAAAGTAACGTCATTTTGATCCGGTGAAACGAATTTGATTTGAATTTCAATATTTTAAAGTTGACATGAAATGTGCAGCAATACTACAGCACCAATTTTACAATTCCGGTCTCATCCTTATATTAATGTCATTGCTGTTCGTGATACACAAGTATTTCAATTATTTATTTATTTATCTATTTAAACATATTTCATCTGGGTCGCCCTATAGTACATCGAAATTATACTTTTAAGTTGGGTTCTCCAGAACATGGAGATACACATAATATGTACAAAGCACACCTGACAAACAATGTTACCAATTCTGTGTAGATAAACAAATGTAGTGATACAAAGTACAAGGTTATGGACCCACATAGCCATAATGACAAATTGCATACATATTATATTACATGAATATAGAATAGAATAAACAATCAGATATCATTATAATAGAGCTGGACAGTCACACGAGGTCCTTTTTTTAAAGTTTAAGGTATCCGACAGTTGCTTGCTGCCAAAAAAGAGAATTTAAATTAATCTGTTACTTGCAAAGTGCGTAATCAAATTTGGGTGGACACCTGGAGCTAAGATGGGAAGAATCGAGTCAAGGAGATAGTTTCTGGGTACGGAATACGTAGGGCAGAAAAATAAAAAGTGTTCAACATCTTCAGTAGGGTAAGTACAAGAGGAGGTAGGGTTTGAGATAATGTGGACTTTAAAAAGATCGAAGTTAAGCCTAGAGTAGCCCAGTCGTAGTTGGGTATGACGGATATTGTCAAATCTGTTACCATGGGAATATTAATCAAGAACGTCGTCCACGGCAAGGAAGGAAGGTTTCAGTTTAGATTTAAATATTTGAAGGGAGATAGAATCGCGAATATCAGAAGGAAGGTTATTCCATTGCTTGATGACGTCAGGAAGAAAAAAATTTCAAGGCGATGAGTTCGGCATTTAATAGATTATACAGTGGAACTGGGTTGACGAAGATTACGACCATGGAAAGAAGGAGGAACAAGATTGGAAAGATATTGAGGAGTTGATTTATGGTACTTTTTGCAAAAGAGGTTCAATTTAAAGTACTTGTGCCTGGTGGTGAGGGTTGATCAACCAAGTTCATGTAGAAGATTAACATGTGAGGTATGTCTAAGAGCACCAGTACAATTTTTGCAGCCTCGAACTGGATTGATTCGAGTAAGTCGGACAAGCCTTGACCACAATTGTCGAAGAAGACACAGCCATGTTCGAGAATTGGTCGAATCATAGGTAAATACAATTTGGAAACTGCCTTACGGAAAAGTTTATATTTAAACCTACGAAGGAGTGCAATCCGCTGACCAGCTTTATTAGTTACCCGGGTAATATGTGCACGCCAGGATGAGTTATGACTCAGAGTTAATCGTATGTGTGTGTGTGTATCATCCTCAGGTATTTCTGACTCTCCTGGGCGCACAGGTGGGTGACTAGGTTTATTAAGTTTTGCGGTAAAGATGAGGGAAATAGACTTTAGAGCATTAAGATGACTCGCCATGACTTCCCCCACTTCTGTATGATGGAGAGATTATTGTTCAGGTGATTGGGATTCAATGGGATTTCAAGAAGACTAGTGTCGTCAGCGAAGAGTCTGACTTAACAAGTAAGATTATCGACTGTATCATAAACGTAAATAAGGAATAGTAGTGGGCCCAATATAGATCCTCGAGGTACTCCAGCTTCAAGAGGTAACCATAGAGACGATTACCCGTGAATAAGGACTCGTTGAAAACGGTATGATAGATAGCTATCGATCCATGTTACGATATTATCAGAGATGCCTTGTTGTCGCAGTTTAAAAAGGAGGCCAAGATGCCAAACCTTGTCGAAAGCTTTAAATATATCTAGATAGACCATCCTGGTTTCCTTGGAGTGTTCGAGGCCGTTATAGATATTATGGAGGGTATACACAAGTTGGTTAATGGTAGAGTCTCTGGCCTTGACACCCGAGTTTTTAGAGGTGAGAAGATTATTCCGCATTAAGTATTCAAAAATAGCATTAAAAAATAAGTGGTTCAAACAGTTGGATACATTACATAACAAGAAGATCGGACGATAGTTACTTTTGATCTGTCTGTTTGATTTCTTAAATACCGGACATGTGTTGGATCTCTTGCAAGAATCAGGGAAACAAGACTGGCTTAAGGAGAGTTTGAAGATTTTAGTGAGAGGTTTACAGATTGAGTCGGCTGCAAGATATTCCCGATGTTATCCGGGCCAGAAGCAGAGGTTATTTTTAAAGAAGTCAAGACTCTCCTGACACACTCTTCTTCTATACCAATGTCATTTAAACGTGCATCCGTTTCGAAATGCAAACTCGGGCAATGTAGGGGCGTCAACATCAGGAAGTGATTTGCAAAATATGTGTTGAAAAATCTCACATTTTTCACTTATGCAAGATACAATTTTATCGCTTTCTAAAATAGGAGATATATCCTGATGTATTTTACACCCCAGGACAGTCTTAGATAGATTCCACCACTTTTTGGGGTTAATGTCCTTTTCGTCAAGTTGACCTTTTGAAGGGTTTATCCTTGTGCAAGGAGAGAGAGAGAGAGAGAGAGAGAGAGAGAGAGAGAGAGAGAGAGAGAGAGAGAGAGAGAGAGAGAGAGAGAGAGAGAGAGAGAGAGAGAGAGAGAGAGAGAGAGAGAGAGAGAGAGAGAGAGAGGAGAGAGAGAGAGAGAGAGAGAGAGAGAGAGAGAGAGTACACTATGGTCAGAATTTGAGACAGGGGGAATGGTTCCAGAGTCGAGAATCAGACCAGGCGAGTCAGTAATAATAATATCTAATAAATTATTAGAATATTCATTTATTCTGGTGGGCTCATCTATAAGCTGAAAGAGATTATGCTGTGATACGAGGTTGACAAGAGATAAACCAAGTTCACTGTCAGCATGAGAGGAGTCCCAAGTGGAGCACCTGTCGTTAAGATCGCCAGTGATTATTAATATGTGAGGGTTGCCTTCAATGGCTAAGGAGATAAAATTAGATCGAGATCTGAGAAAAAAAATCGCGTGTTTCGGCGGGATGACCCGGAGGCCGATAATACTTTTCAACCAAGACTTTACCACGCACAGTAGATTTTCCATCCAGACACACTTGCAATCTTGACATTCAAGGTCAGAACGTCTAACACATGGTAATGAGGAATGAATATATTCCACCGCCCCTCCCAGCGATACGATCTTTATGAAATGGAGTTTTGGAAATTATCAATCAGGAGGAGCTGATTAGGATAATTCTCGTCAAGCCAGGTTTCAGATAATGTAATTATGTTAAAATTTTCAGATTCGGCTAAAAGTTGAACTTTGTCAAGTTTACCTGGATTTTTAGGCTGCAAATATTTGTATGACATGACTTAAGCGGGTTGTTTGGCTTATTGCTGGGGCCAGGATTTGTGCGAAGATCGATAGCTAATATGAAAGAAGTATGTAGGAACATAAGGATATGTCGAAGACAAGATAAACCCCTGAGAATATTTAGAGCTAATAGTGCCAGTAAACTGAAAGACCAACTAATCTGGTTGCCAACAGAAGGGCAAGAAATTTGTGATAACTATGAATACAATATTTTTATTCACGAACACACCAATTGTCACTCTGTATTCGTTAACGCTGATACCCATTAAGCATAGCAAGGAAAAACTAGTATTCCCCTGATGAGAAAGTCAACATAAGGTGCCAGTAACAGAAGTAGATTAGAGGACATCATCCCCAAAAATGATCTTAATGACTATCACGGTAACATAACACTTAACAAGTATACGAATTATATATTTCATTGATACTGTTTTTGTTTATTATTTTTGTTGTTGTTGTTGTTGTTATTATTATTATTATTATTATTATTATTATTATTATTATTATTATTATTATTATTATTATTATTATATTATTATTATTATTATTATTATTATTATTAAACCCTGTATTTAAACTGGATCACCTCATCAAAAAGGACCATTCTGTAAGCTCTCTGCTATAAAAGAAACGCATAACGTTATATACAAGATGCACCGGACTAGAATAAGAAGACTACGGTTTCTTAATACACACAAAATAACACGAAAGACCCATCTTAGCTGTTTTCAGGTTGGAAAATTGAAAGCACTAACAGCATAAACGTTAATCAAGTTACAATGCAAAACGTCCAGTTTCAGATAACAGCACCTGAACAGCCTAAAAAATAATTTATCTCTGTTTGAAAAGTCTTCACATTTGTATTGTATTTTTCACAATTTTAGTGATATAAATAGGTTAATATCGTCTTTATGTAATCTAAGCATGTGTGCCAATTATCTAGATTATTATGAGTGCATATAGTTCAACGCTGCATTCATGCTATTTATGACGAGGAATAAGTGTTTCATTGCAATCAGGTTTTATTGAACAATACAAAATGTCAGTGATGAATCTTTTTTACCAATATCTTTCGTGCCAAGAGAGACAGGTCTAATTTTGACCCACGATAAGACCAGCCGTGATATATCAATATTATAATTCATTGAAGCTGTTTCCCATGTCAGATGACATTGAAATTAGGCTACACTGATTAATGTATTGATTGACACCAAAACCTGGTCTATATTTTGAGACAGATGGACAAAAATTTCCATCATTCTGTTAACATTCATGAAACAAACCAACTACCCATAACCTTTCCTAACTAAATTGTGAGTATTGCCTGCACATTTTTAATTTTACCATGTTCAAATTAACTGACTATATAAACCGATTTAATATGAGGACGGTTACTTTTCACTTATGCGATAAACTAAGCACCTTCTGGAAAATTTGCTAAGGAAAAGCGTCATTAATACATTTGACGCAAAACGTGTTTTATTCTGCTGAAAACGGAAAGAAATATTATTGTTAAGCTATATTTAAAGTAAACTAAAATGTGTTGTAATCTTCGTCTTTGCTTAAACATTGCTACCATTTTCATGTACACCCTGACGTTGTGTCCTGTTTCCTACATTAATATCTACATATGTATATGTAACTTCCATGTTTGTCGCAGCTTGACAATTGTCGTAATGCCAAGTGATAATTTCGGGTTTGTCACGGTTAGACAATTGTCATAACGCATGTAACATTCTCTTGTATCACCTCGGTCATGACCTAACTATTGGCGTGACATCGTTAGAGGTCCTGTCATAATTGCGTGTTTGTAACAGCCAGGTAAATTGTCGGGGACGCCATACGATGATTTTATTGGTCTGTCTATTGTGGTACTATATTCATCTTTGCCCTAAAGATTTCCGCATATTAATAATCAGGGCTTAGTTT
>OZ026621.1:74588284-74663284 GCA_964020975.1 Hermodice carunculata
TCAACTGTTGTTTGTGGTTTACTAGATGCAATTAGGCCTACAGCACAAATCTATGAATTGAATTGCATGGCAACTGTACCCATAGGAGTTTTGAAGATATTTAAGGTTTAAATTTTCAAATGTCCCTTGTTTTCATAATTTGCAAAACTCTCAGTCGTCTTCATACAAAAACAGACTTTATTTACGGAAGTATGATTGTTCCCAGCGTTTAGTTTCTACATGTGATATTCTTCAAATACAATGTCGAAGAAAGAAAGAAAGATAGATAGAAAGAAAGAAAGAAAGAAAGAAAGAAAGAAAGAAAGAAAGAATGAAAGAAAAAATACCAATACAGTCACATGGCTAAAGAGTCGACGTGTCGACGTCCCAGGCTTTCAGCAATACTAGCAAGAATGACGCAGATCACGAAGCAGTGTTGTTACCGTAATCTGACCTTATGACGCACCCATTATGATGCTAACAGGATTGCATCGCATTGTTTAATTCTTATTGCTCAGCCTCGTATCGCGCTCATCTGTGGACAAATGCTGACATGCAATGTTTGAACAAGGTATGTGTCACTTGCGATAATGCATTTAGGAAATTCCTCTACAGCAGTACCAGTGATATGTTTTTCAGCAATTACCGGCTCAACAGTTTCGATGCACTTTGACCTAATCACATATACAAGTTTTGTGAATCAATAGAAAATGTATTGTTACAGGTCATTCTCTCCTCAGATTTGTTCTTGTATTCCTCAGAAACAACCAGGTGGTGCAATCTTTTGCACTTCAGATTATGCCCAACCCCCAGTTTGGACAATTTTGTTCATTTTGAGGTTATGGGATATTTTCTCACACACACACACACACACACACACACACACACACACACACGCACACACACACCTACACACACACACACATACATATATATATATATGTATATATTATCTCTCAGATGCAAAATTTGGTAGTTCTAATTCCAATACAATCTGAAGAAACTAGGAGAATTTTCAGGGTAGTCAATGGACCATGCAAACCTTTGAATCTGGATTGCAAACGATAGGTATTTACATCAAAATGTCCCGTTCATGTGGATATGTCTCTAAAACTAATCTGATTTTGATCAAATGACTCATTTCCTCTAAAATTTCATTACAACACAAATGTAGCATAGATTTTCTAAGCAATAACAGTTCTTTTTAAATATGTGCCAAAAATGAAGAGCCACCAGCTTTATCAATTTTGCCAAAGCAGCCACTTTGCAATTTTGTATCATCATTATAAAAACAGCATCAGTTATGAAATTTCCCCGATACACCTTTGTATATACATGAACTAAGATCATAGTAGCACATGTTTGGCCACTTTATCCTGCAAATGTTTCAAGAAATATATATATGAATCGCTAGAACACACTTTACCCCAAATGCGTGTGTTTGTGTGTTTATACAACAACTCTGAATGTGGAGTTCCATCTTTAGTGCAGACCAGTTCTGCAAAGCCTTGTCGTCATTTAACGATATAAATCCATTATGCCGTAGTGCATATTTATGTGGTAGTTGACCCTGATGTGAAGTCACTTTGCCAGGTTGGACATTATATTAAACCAAAATTTGTTATATGTGATAAATTCTGTAGCAGCGCATGACACGGCATTTCTCATGTTTTTACTCCTCGGTCTCTCTTCCCAACTCATTCTACTTTATATGTGGATTAAGGGACACGGTAGGCTTTATATTTTGGACATATTATATTGTGGCTATGACTGCCCTTATGTCTGTAACAATCAATATTCATTCTACTTGTTTATTCCACTTCACAAAATACAATGATGGTCCGTCCAGAATGGGTCCCACTGTTCGCGAATTACGGCGACAATAAGTTGACCGATGCTAATAATAGAAACTGATTATGGACATTGGATTTTTGTCATAGAGGTATAAGGACACAAAATTAATTCAAGAAAAGTACATGTAGTCAAGGGAGAGTCAGGTGTCTTCTAATATAGGTCACTGAAGCCCTTTTTGGTCTGTAGTGTGAAGATTTCCCACAGCAACACAAGCCTAAACTAGTATGATTGTGTGTTGAACTACTTGTGTCAAAATGCACCTACTTTAGGACCCATGGAGGTGAGAGGTTTGAGGCTACCTCAATGCTCTCGTACAGTGCTTTCTTTCGCCTGTAAGAGTGGAGACATGGACCATCTCTTTGATAAAACCCTTCAGGTATCATGCAAACTCTGCTATAAACCAGAAGCGCCAGTTTTCAGGCCCATGTCCTTGATTTCAATATTTTCTTGATATAAAACGGAACGGTATATAAAACACGTTTTATTTTAAGAACAGAAATTCTATTTTATGTTTTTTTTGGCTCGATTTACAGAAATTGGTGACTTTTTGTCACCAATTCTGGATGTCAGTACCTGGCAGGTCCAGATATCTACATTTTTGCATGAGTGGACACACTCAATCCACACAAAACCTTGTAAACAGGCCCAGCTGAGTGGAAACACTCAAACCAGCTCGTATAAGAAATCGAAAACGATGTCCACATGAGTGAAAACACTCACTAAGACCTGGACTGTATCTATTTTAAAGCCTTGGATGAGTGGAAACATTCAAGCTTTGAAATACAGCTCTGTACGAAATTCTACATGGTTGAGCAATAACACTCAAACGATTCAAACATATTATTTATTATCCAAATGAATTAAATGACTTCAGAACACATTTGAATCGGTTGTCAAAATAAAGCTAAAGCCAGAAAAAAAAACAAAAAAAAACAAAAAAACTGAAAAAGCAAACAAAAGCAAAAATAAAAAAAAAATCCCGAACAATATATATACGTGTGTAAATACTCCACTGAATGCGTGCTTGGTCTAAATAGTAGCCCACCATGTTATATGAGTATTTCTGCGCTGCGGCACTGGGGCATATTCTTTTTTTAGTACCAACATATACTGGAGGCCTCTTATTTTCCCTACTGGCCAGTAGGAATATACTTGTTTGCTGTACTCTGTATTGAGGGAAAATAATTTACTCTACCAGCACAATGGGACCCCATCCACCTTACCCCCCTACACTCAAGCTTCATGCATGAACAGCATCCAAACAACAAAATTTCTTAGTGCATCAGCTTAATTTGGCTATTTGCTTTGGTAATTATTCTTATAACAATTCATTTCAAATGGCACAGAACACACATACTTGCATGTACATCAGTATTTGAGAAATTATTCCTTGACAAATAGATAAAACTTACTTTCATGATGCAGCACAGAGCCCCTTGGAACTGCTTGGGATCCTCCCCCCCCCCCCCATCCAGTTCACATGCTCACATGCATGGTGTGAAGCCTACTATTGTTGAGATTCATCGCAACACATCATGACTTTTGTCAGGCGTTCACATCATCAATTGTAGTAAATTAACAGTGGACTGGACAAACTATGATTGTTGTGGAAGATACTCTTTTTGACAGGGTTTTGTTCTGTGAGTGCCCCCTTGCTATCCGTTTGTTTATGCATTCTTGCTCTGAAGTTGGTGTCAGCCAGTGGTTCCCAATAGGGTGTCATGTTATCGTCATGGGATACACGTGTGTGTGTGTGTGCGTGCACATGGGCATCCGGTAATGACAATTTGATCAAGCCATGTGAAAGTGACACCCGCCCGCGTTGCAATCAGTCAGCATCACACCACGAGTCATACGACTAGCTCTGAATTTTCCCCTTCCTTTGCAAACGTCTTCCACTGACATATTACATTTAGATGCGTAACATTTCGTTCCTAGGAGTCAGGGCTACACATAAGCTACTTGACTGGTGACCACAGATCACCGTCCAGTTCTGTGTTGTATGCAGACAAGTTTACATGTATACCCGTCATCTCAGATTTGTAGAGGTTGGATACTGAGAGATCCGACAGATGTTGAACACAGCTACAGCTGAATAAAGTAGATCTATATTTGCAGATACATGCAAATATAGATCTACATTATTCATCTGTATCTGTTCTTCTGGAGAAGAAGCCGAAAATGGTAAAAACACAAAAAACATAAAAAATTAGGAAAAAATCGCAGCGTTACCAGCAATTGATTGAGCAGTTTCCGAGAAGATTTTTTTTTCAAATTTGTCCCAAAAAGAACAAAAATGCATGAAATTTTGAAATAAATATGGTTGATAGTTTCAGAAAAGAAGTCAAAATTGTGAACTTAAAAAAATTGCTTCACAGCAAATCTGGGTGCCTTCAAAATGAGGACAGTTTGAAATGGTACACGTTGCCATTGTTTTACATAATCTGAATTTTGTGTATTAGCCTAATTTGCATAATTTTGAATGTTACAACTTTTGTTCCTGATTCATTGGATGTGGCCATGTTACAAGCCTATGGATTGAAATTGGAATTTCACCTCTATCTATAATAGTTTTGAGGCTCTTAATGATCTAAATCCTGCCAAAATCACCTAATTTGAATAAATTAAAATCCTACAGCTTCGGTTCATGGTTCATTGGATGTGGCTTTGCCACAAACCTTATATTGAATTTGGAATGGCATCTATATGTAGAATAGTTTTAGATATATTCAACTTTTACATTTTTCAGTGCCTCTAATTAGGATGGTTTGAAATTTTACAACTTTCATTTACTGTCCGTTTTATCGGCAGACATCTCAAATCTGCACATGGACATTAAAATTTTGAGCCCATCTGCAATAGCTTGGGTGATATGGAGCTTTTAAAATTTCAATTGCCCTTCATTTGCATAATTTCAAATATCATGACCATTCCAGACCGGGTGCACAATTTCATCGGTAGGTCGGTCACCATAGGATGTTTAGTGGTTTGGGGAATAATAGCGCCTTAGAAAAACTCCAGACAAATTTGGGTACCATGGAAAGAAAGAAATTTAAGAACCTGAGAAAAAACAATATGTCTGGGTTGCCACCCAGACATAAGAAAAAGAGAGACAGAGAGAGAGACAGAGAGAGAGAGAGAGAGACAGAGACAGAGACACAGAAAAGAAAGAAAGAAAGAAACAAACAAACAAACAAAGAAACAAACAAAGAAAGAAAGAAATAAAGACACTTTCATATACTGTCCATTATATTGGCAGATGTCACAAACCTGCATATGCAAATTGAAAGTTTGTGTGTATCTGCCTTAGTTTGGAAGATCTAGAGCTTTCAAAATTTTAAGTGCCCCTAATTTGCATAATTTAAACATCATGACTATTCCAAAGCAGATGCTCAATTTCACTGGCAGGTCAGTCCCCATGGCAAGTTTGGTTGTTTTCAGAATGATAGTGTCAGAGAAAAATTTCCGGACAATTTTGGTCGTAAAGAAGGAAGAAAGAAAGAAGGAAAGAAAGAAAGACATAATTCTTGGAAAAAGAAAATGTTTGGGTTGTCGCCCAGACATTTTTAACATTAATATACCCAGTGACTCAAATAGTAATCAATAGGAAAGGTGCATTTACCGAGAAGTACTCAAATGAAAAAAAAATGGTTAAAAATAGGAATCTTCAGCAGTGCCACCAAGTTAACAGTTTTGTTTGACCTTTGCACAAGGAACATATTCTCCAACGTTCAGCTTAATGTGACTGACGATTCTGGAGAAGTCAAAAATACAAAAAATCACACACACATACACACACACACACACACACACAAAATAGAAATAATTTCAGCGCCAAGTGGTTAACAACTAGGGGTCCCTAGGAGTGTCCCTGTGTGATATCAAAGCAATTGGGTGGGCAGTTTAAGAGAAATTTGTTTAAGATTTGCACCCCCCCCAAAAAAAAATCAATTAATAAATAAAATCATCACTGGAGTGTGACTATTTTAACAAACTTGGTGAAGACCTACCCAAGGTACATCCCACCAAATTTTAAGTAAATCTGGATGACAGGTATAGAGAAGAAGCCGAAAATGTCAATTGTGGACAGAGGGCTGAAGGACAAAGGACCATCCTATCAGTTCAGTCATGGCTGACAAGTCGGTCAAGCTAAAAAATATATAATAGGGTCCATTTCAAAACTAATGCAATGGGATAATTTGGGATTTTTCAAGAATTGAAAAGACTGGCTGTGAATTTTGGACCTTCAAGGTCCATATTTTTTTCCCTATCAAATCCCAGAAATTTCAAGAGTTTACAGACAGTGTATAAACCGAGTCGATTGTATTATGTATCCAAGGCCGCTAATATTTGGCTTCTACAGATTGTTCCTATTCAAGTGGTATGGTTGGACAATTGACATATTAAAGAATATGTTGGAATATAAAATGTATATGATGTACCACACATGTTTGTGTTTTACTCATGATTTGCAAATACAAAAACATGTAGCTTCTGTTGAAGTTATGTGTTTTTGTTTCAGATTTGGTAGGTAACTGTGGTTTTTGAGTCTTTCGACCAGGGACACAGAGAAAACACCCTTCTGGGGCTGGGGAGTGGGTTCAAGACATCTGCAGCAGGAATTAATATCTCATGGCAACACCCCCCCCCCTCCCATGGTGAAGTTGTGTGGCCGCTGATTTGTTCACATGGTAGCAAACATGCCTACAAGACTGTCATGTTTCACATTTGACCCGGCTTATCAGACTCCCTGATGAAGACCATATCTTACAGCCAAAGATTTTTGCTTATTTGTTCTCATGCAATTGTTTATCCTGGATGAATGTCTAAAAATTCAGCTACAGCCATCTGGTCAATATTTCTTCACTTTTGTGCTCATTTATATCTGTGGACTGGAAAAACAAGTCCAAAATTATCAAATATGTCTTGCCGGTTTTCCTGCATCCCACTGCAATATCTGTTATGTAGTTTTCGTGAAAAAATAATGAAATGACAGATAGTCATTTGAATTTTTGTATTGCGGGGTATGGGTAAAAGAAACCTCATGAAGTGTGCAGTGATAATGACTTTATGTATCACACATAATAGGCCGTATAAAAACTTGGGTAGGGGAGCCAATTGAAGCCAAAATGGACTGTAGTCTTGAATGGAAAATACAGAAATGCTGGTCCTGTGCAATCGTATTTGACAAAGGCCACTACATACAAGCACTTTACGAAGTTTTTAATGGCACTTTCGTAGACCACAGACTATGCGTAATAAAATAAAGGCTTTCATGTTTTCTCGTCTTCTGACAAGGGCTTTCCAACAGTTTTTGGATGGAAAGAATCTGATGGGTTTTCAGCCAATATAGTGCAATTTTGCTGAACAGCATACTTTAAATACCAGGAAAAAAGGCACTTCTGTCCGAAATTTTGGCGATCAAATGTCTATAGTTTGCGCTTTGTTGAGTTTTCAGAAACAAGGTTGTGTGTATCGCACGGAAGAAATATTTTGCGTGTAGTTCTCCCTGTGTCGGTCCATGTCAGCAAGTAAAACTTCACTCATGAAAGTGTACAGCTTTGGCATAAATGTTCAGGTATTTTGTCATGGGTTCTAATGAATGAAGGCTAATAGGACTAGGAAGATGACAAAGGGCCAAATAGGTCACTCGACGACCCATTAGATGCATGCATCTCACTATCAGCAGCATGTACTGAACATCACAGGCTAGCGAGGTGTGGCAATCCAATCTGAATCAGTGGCGGTGATTTTGATGGAACTCAAGAAATCCTTAAGTTGTTCCCACCCACACCCCACTCTCCTCCCTTCCAGCGCCATGATTTGATGAACTGGCAATGTTTTGAGATGAATATTTTAAAGGTTTTAAAGACTCCACACCCCTCAACTGATACGCTACTTACGTCTAACGGCCCTAAAAACCTCAAAATCCAGGGCTCAAAATACAAAATATCATTTTATTCATTTCAATTTTTCATGGCATGTTGAAAAGGGTGAGTGGTTTCACTCAAATAAGATTAAAAACAAACATATCTGGTCTTTCATGTGAGTGTTTTCCCTCCTTCTGACATGATACGGGATCATATGAGTGTCTCCACTCACCGGTCACCTTAAGCTTTCATGTAGCCACACAAGGCCTAGATGAGTGTTTTCCCTCGTATGGGCCCCGCTTCGAATTTCTTGTGCCAGGTAGCTGAGTGTTTCCACTCACCAAAACCTTGATGTAGCTAGGCTGAGTGATTGGTTTCCCTCATTTGGGCCACAGTTTGGATTTTTTTGTAACGAATGAGTGTTCCTGCTTATCGATGGCATTGTCCAGCAGGTCCAAAGTGAGTGTTGCACTCAGTTAGGTCTTTTTTCCACGGTTTTGTACAGAATGAGTGTTCCACTTAAACAAAATGTAGATTTGTAGACCAAGCAGGTATCAGAATCATGAATTGGTAAAAAGCAGGTCCCCAAGTTCTGTATATTCATCCAAAAACAGCAAAATGGAATTTCTGTTTTTAAAATAAAACATTATATATATATATATATATATATATATATATATATATATATATATATATATATATATATATATATATATATATATATATATATATATATATATATAGATAGATAGATATATATATATATATATTGCACTCAAGTTTGCCCCAATACACGATTGGGTGCGACTTCTAGATAATTCTGTATTTTAAGAAGACCCCTACCCCATGCATCACTGACAGAAACCTCATTGCTTACCTGCAGCGGCAGTATTCTTTTTTACTTCGACCGATTACAGAATGTGATTTATTCGACAATAAATTGCTTAATGCGCAGACGTTGATGGGCCACGTCAAACACTATTGAAATCCCACGTACACGTAGCAGTTAACACAAAAGCACAAGGGTTTACCCTCCCCCCCCCCCCATGAAATTCACAATTACTATTTACACCCGCCCTCCGGGACCCGCGTCATTCTTGCTGGTATTGCAGGCACCTGACTTGTCAACTTCTTTTCTCTTTCTTTCTCTTTCTTTCTTTCTTTCTTTCTTTCTTTCTTTCTTTCTTTCTTTCTTTCTTTCTTCCTTTATTTTCTTTCTTTTGTTCTTTCTTTCTTTCTCTCTCTCTTTCTTTCTTCCTTCCTTTCTTTCTTTCTTTACAGGCACATTTGTCCCACATTTCATTTGAAAAATATTGCAGGTAGAAACTTATAACTTGGCATAATTATACTATTATAGAGTAAGTCTTGCCTTTTTATAATGAAAGGTCATGCTCATGGTCAAATGTCATTTCAAGGTCAAAGGATGCTTTCGTTGGTGGCTTTTTTCTGGCCATAACTTGATCAATTTTTATCCAATTTTGATCATGTTGGGCTCAAATTGTAGCTTTTTTACCACTACACATTTTTGAAACTTGGTGTGACCTCTAAAGGTCATAGTACAAGGTCACAGCGACCTTAGAAAGTTTCATCAGTCATAACTCGGCCAATTCCCTTCCAATTCTAATTATGTGGGACTCAAATTATAGGTATTTTTATACTGCACATTTTCATAAGAGCATCTAACCTAAAAAGGGTAAAGGTCAAGGTAAATTGGCCCTATGAAAGTTTCATCTTGCCATAACTTGGTCAATTTTCATCCGATTTGGTTCATGTTTACAGTGACCACTTAACTGTTCAAAGGCTTAGTGGGACATGTTTGGGGTACCTGTGCCTGATAATGTTAGCGGCGATGACGGAGGCTGCAAGTCCCCTGACTCAGCAGTGGCCGCTATAAGAAATGCACGCACGACAGGTCCCCGCACACATGTGTGAATGGCTGATTGAGTGGTGCGTGCAAGAGGGCCCTGAGGAAGATAAGCGTCAGCTTACAAGGTTTAACTCTCTATAAATAATGTTTACCTGCCTACCTGTTGGGCTTAAATTGTGGGTAACGCTGCTTTCAAGCAAATCTTCTGTTTTAGTTTCTTTCTTTCTTACTTTGTCTCTTTTTTTCTTCACTTCTGTCGTCTACTGCAATGTATCGGTACCAATACTTTCATCAGAATAGTATCGACCTTGGTCTAAAGATGCCCAGAATATACCATGCATAGGAAGGGATCGCAGGGACAATGGACATCATTTGAACGCCTTCCAGAGTGCACTGACGTCTCTCAGGAAAGCGTTTTCATTGCTACACAACGTTGCTGCAAAGCAATTTGGAATTCCCCTACCAACATTACCCAGACGAAGGCCGATATATATATATATATATATATATATATATATATATATATATATATATGTGGAACGCCGTTTCTCCTTCTATTCAGTATTTGAACATCATTAAATATTTGATGATAATATAGATTGAATTCATGTTGTTATCAAATGCCATTTATTGTCATGTTGAAATGTTATTTTTTAATCATATCAATAAATGCATTTAGTGACATTGTATCTAATGATGTCATTAAAAAATTATGATAAGTCTAAGTAGGATATTATTTAGAGTAGAGTAAAATTCTATTTGATGAAAACATTACATCCATTTATTGTTATAATTAAATGGGTGTTATTTGGTCTTATATTGGAATCCTTTTGGTGTTGTGATTATAGCAACTTGAATATATCATTAATCACCCCTGGAACTAGAAAAATGTGCACGCCCTCTTTGGTCTGAATTAATCCTGACACCAAATACTTAGTGATGACAATAAATATTTAATGTTATGATCAAATAAACCGGAAGTGACAATGGCGAATTAAGGTCTAGAATAAGTGTGTCGAATTACTTCCGGGAAACCTTTTACACGTCACTTCTGTCTTTTGCCACGTGCGTATCTGAATCCAGCTGGCCACGAATTCTATACAAGTTAACCAATGCTTGATAAACTTGTCCTGTACAGTCTTTTGTACTGTTACCCTCTTGTACGTTGATAGAAATCGAATGTATTGTTTGTCTGACGGCCCCTAAAACACCGAGAGAGGGACTAGTCACAGTCGCCACGGCCATTTTACAATGATGGTGATGCATTGGTGAGGCTCTAATGGGGGGAAGGCAGTATCTGGTTTTCGTGATATATGAAAGTAACTGCCCTTTGAAATGTGACATTGACTTATTTTAGACCTGTGATATGTGAAAATAAAAGTTCGTGAGATATCAAAATAACTCCTTGATATACGATATTGAAAATTAATAAGACACCAAATATAAAGTAACTGGAATATAATACAGCCGCATTTTTGATCATTTGTATGCCTCCAGAGACTGCCAGGCATTACAAACTGATGCAGCTCATACAACCCTCAGTAGCTGTAACGAGCCATGCTGCAGGTAGCAGCTGGACAGGCTTTGCGACAAGTGGCAAAAAAATTCCAAATACATACCTGTACTCTCAAAAGGCATGTAAATAGCAAGCTGAGAAAGCATGTGGAATCCTGCATGGGTGGCACGTGTGTTATGGGGCAGGAGCCGAATTGGAGTCAATAGAACACATTTTTCTGTTAAGAATCTAGAGGATTTGGCCTTACAGTGTATGACGTCCATTCTTTGGCAATTGCCTATTCTGAACTGACTGGCATAGATGCTGGTTTCTCTTCAACAACAAAACTGGCAGGGTGCACTGGTGGTCTGCCTTCAGACGTATAAACCATAACAGCAGCGTCAAAAAGACAGAATCTTTATCATTTGCAAGAGCTCAGTCTATGAACAAAGTGCAAGTGGATACGTACTTCGTTTTATGGAAGATACTTGGCTGAATATGGAGTAGCCTAAATGAAGTCCCTTCGGCGATATGTAATTGGAATGAGAGAGGGTTGTTTCTTGTACACAAGCAACTGAAGGTAAACATAATGTTTATGCGGTGCACAGTAGGTAAAAAAGGGGTATATACAACCGTCATGGGTTGCTGTAACACTGCTGATGAATTTATTCCTCCAATGATCATCTTCAAAGGGAAGCATCTATATCCCTCGTTGGAGAAAGGGGCATCAGTTGGATCTTTTGTAACCCTCAGTGACAATGGGTATGTGGACAAAACGTTGTCACATCATTCCTCGAGCTACCAAAAAATGTGGCAAAAATGAGTACATCCTACTGCTGGTTAACAGCCAAAGGGCACATACAAAGTCCCTTACAGCAGTGCAGTTTGTCATGGATCAAAATATCATACTACTTTGTCTGCCCCCTCATTGCACCTACTTGCTACAACCGCTGGATAAGGCAGTTTATAAGAGTATTTAAGTTAACTGGAACCAAATATGTGGGCTGTTTAGGTACTTTCATCCCAAGGAAGTCATATCAGGTATCACTTTAGCACATTTTTCACTGAGGCATACATAAAATGAGCTACCATGCAGTTGACAGTCACGGGTGTCAGAGATTGTGGAGTCGCTGCCGTTCCATTCAACGCTTTCATAACATCCCGGACAACAGCCAGAGATGCTGTGTGTACTTGCCTCATAGGGAGAAGTGCCACAGCTGCCTGTGAGCCTGAAGGGGGCACTAACATTTCTCTACAAAGTTTGGATAACCCAGTTGCAAACCTATCTGACACTATAACTGAGCTTAAAGGCCTCCAAAACACATAACTGACAGAGGAGACTGGGTCTACTACACAGGATCATTCTGGGCTGGTGAACCACGTCCTTGACCATCTCATCTTCTTCTAGTGGCAGGAGAGACTTCTCTTATATGACAGCAGAAGACATTGTTCACTAGAAGGTATGACGAAGGGTATGACTGCACTTGAGATGATGTATACTGAACATGGGAAAAATTGCAAGGATGCCACCGCTACCCCTAAAAATACTGTTGCTGCAACACCACAAGGTAAACATCAGTGGAAAACTACATTTTTCAAAATCCCCTGCCCCATATTAAATGAGGCAAAACAAAGCAAAAACTGAGAAAAAACAGTCACATGTGATTCATCTTCCGGAAGAAAGTACGTCGAGCTCTGAAACCGAGAAGAAACTTCAGCAAAAACCAAAACGGATTGTAGTCTCCCAAAAACATGGTAACGCAGCTGGCGGTAGTAGTCGCCAAAACCCAGAACTAGTTGCAGCAGAGGATAACTGCAACAAGGAATACATACTTGTGGGGAAATATAGATGTCAGCTCCATTGGCTTAACATGGGCCGTTCTAAATATGCCTTTATATGGAAAATATGGGTGTTGCATGGAATATTACGTAACATCAACAGGAAAGCTTAGGGTATGCTGAAGCAGTCACACACACAAAACATGTCATGAAAACAAGACAACAACCAGAGATATGCAAAAGTGTGTAAGGTATTGGGATGCCTGTGGGCTTTATAAGGGGGCCATGGCACTACTAGGATCAATGTAAATCCGCAATGCCATGGCATTCGGGTCACTCATAACTGCCTTATTATACAGGGGGAGGATCATTGGAATGTTGAAGGCTGGACTCTCCCAACAGGAGGTTTTCAGGATGATGGGGTGCTCCAAGCCATCAGTACGAAGGTGGTGGAATTGTTTTCAGGAAACCAGAGGACACAAGAAGAAGGCTGGATCTGGGAGACCAATTATGCCAGATGGGACGGCTGACTGTTACTGAAGAGGCACAGGATTCTAGCGAAAGGTATCATACCACTGGCTCCAAGCCTGCAACATCAGAACATCACAGTCTGCGATTAACAAGAGACTAGTGTTGGCCAAACTGAGGGTATACCGCCCTGCCATTGGCATCCACCTCAGTCCTGCAAACAAGCCACGATGGATACAGTGGTGTCAGGAACATGCAGCCGAGACCAGAAATCAATAGAACAGTGAGGTGTGGTCAGGTGATTTCCGATTCTGCTTGGATTTCCACGATAAAGAATAACGGTTTGACAAATGCCTTCTAAGAGGTTTGTAGACAGATATATGGATGAACATGACTGCTACTAAGGCAATGTCATGATTGGGGGGGGTGGGGGCAGTTACAGCAACAGGGAGAACAGCTCCCATCACGGTGAATCGAACACTAATAGGCCAGAGTGGCATGGATGACTCCCTGCACACAGTGGATGAATAGATCTAACAATGACCAGGGCTACTGTGTCAACATGATAACACACAACCACACATTGCCTGAGACAACATGCAGCATCTACATCAACACAATATCCCATTGTTACCATGGCCAGCCCATTCTCCAGGCCTGTTACCCATCAGGCATTTGTCAGATGTGCTTGGCCACCAATTAAGATATGAGTATGAAGGACTCACAAACACCTTGGACCAACTGGCACAGAGGCTCATAGACCAGTGGAATCAAATTCCCCACTGAGATCACCAAGCTGACAAGCAGCATGCCAAGACAGACCCAAGCCTGCTTTCAAAAGGGTGGTGGTCACACCCGCTATTGATGCATGCAGCCTCCCATCAACAACAACAACAACCAGAAAAGGTCTTTTTGAGGACCACCATTTCCTTCCAGAAGAAATGATAAAAGCAATGGCATAATAAAATAAACAAACTCCCCACACACATCCTCATAACACGTGCATAATGTTGAACAAAGCAGCTGGCATTTTTTTTTTTGTCCCACTAGTGTAATTACATTTATTGTGATGAACAGTGTATGACCCCCTTTGGAGGACTAGATCCAGTGCCATGTTTGCACTAACTGGTGCCATGAGGCATGCACTACAGACAAAGTACGTGCAGCGGCTTTGTCTGTGAGTTGTGTCGCAGATAAGGAGCAATCTACTTTTTTAAGGCTATGAAAGATCCCTTTGCTAGATGGGGTGTAACTTTCTGATAAGTTTGGCTTCAAATGTCCTAGAAATAATATCCAGTGATTGTTCACAAATATCCTGATTTAAAATGATTATTTTGATACATTGTAAATAAACCTCTTTGGCAAGCAAAACATGCAGGTTTTCCTCGAGATTGTGGTTACTGGTACAAAACTGCTGCTGATGCCACAAATGCAACCTTTCTCTCAGCCAGCCTGCGGTAGGCCACAGAACTGCATTAGTGCTAAACATTGCAAGATAGGAGAACTTCAGCAGTGATAGTGAGCATGATGATGGTGACGGAAATATGAATTTATTCTTCACATTTTCTGATGAAGATTTACAATATTTACTAGACAGGGAAATTGCGGCAGAAGAGTAGACGATCAAACCTTACAAACAGACAACTAAAAAGAAAAAAAATATAAGTGGTTGTTCTAATCAGCCATAAGCGACCTGTAAGTTAACAGAAAAGCTAGCCAAAGTGTGCTGATATTTTGCTCAAACACAGCATTATATTTCAATTTGTCTGAAGGATTAACTTGGACTGGACAAGCAGCATAGCCGCACAGCCAATGTTGTGCGGAGATCATTATCTTAATATTTCACTACGTTCCAGTTGTCTGTTCTCCAAGTTACCTCGGCAAACGGTTGTTAGGGTATTTTGAAAACAAGACTTTGTACCTTAACTTTAATCTGCCTGCTTGTTTGTGTCTGAAGCAGTTATCATCATTTGTTACAAATCCAAAGTGATACGATACTCTGGCAATACATGCACGTTTTGTGGAGCACCAGTTTGAACATGGTGCAATGCATTGTGAGACAGTAACACAACAGACCAGTTGATTTGAATAACAAAGTGAATCCTGGCCACATGACTTCAGCACTGTAAATGTGCATGGATGAAAACAACGAGGTGGGCTGAACATAATAAAATGAACCCAAGTTTGCACATGATTGTATTCAATCTCAAATGCGTGGCTCGTGGTCTGGCTCTGTTTGTTGACTATTCATATTTATTCATGGCCCAGCTCACAGACAGATGGTAATTTGTTGCGTGCATTGAAGTTTTACTGCCTTGTTTACCGCCTTTTGAGTATAATTGATTTTAAAAAGTGGAATCATGTATGGTAGCTTTTGAAAACAGGGTCAAAATTCGGACATCTTTAGTTTAGCATCGCAAAGTCCCCTAACCCACAGAATCCTGCAAAGTTTTCCATTTTGCTCATTGTACACTCCACCTTTCTATTCTGTACCATGTTGAGTCATGAGTTCGTCAGCTTGAGAAAACCACCAATAGAATGTGGGCTCGGTGAATCCCAACTGCATGAGTCCATGCACGGCGATAGTGCGCATCCTGAGTGAAATTGGAATAGGCTTAGTGTGGAATTTTTGGTGTTCTGTTGGTGCACCCAGTTGCATCACAACGACCCATACTCCACAGATACTGAGATGGAAATGCACATTTCTGTGCCCATTTATACTCCTGGTATAGAGAAAGATGTGACGCTAAGAGAACGAAGACTCATGATGTGTCCATTACAAAGTAACAACTTTAAGAGGCGAATAAAGATACTATGTCGATACCGTAAGTTGGATCAAAATTATGCGTATAAATAGAACAGCACATTTACTTCCCATCAAATATGCAAATAAAACAGGTTACAATCATCAAAACCTTTCAACACGTTCAGCTGGGACAATATCATTGCTGTGAACCTTTTCGTTTCTATATTAATGTTAGAATACGGTATTCCAGATATACCAATGTAACAATTATGAAATAAACCTTACATCTGTTTGTTTTAGACATTTTGTCTCTGACTATTGATTTTCTCATTTCCCCTGTAAGACCTATAGCCATTTTCACTGTGAAGATTGATTTTCCCAATTCCCCCATAAGACCTAACCCGTCCCCCTTCCCCTCCCCAGATTAAGTGGGAAACAAATGCTTCATTTTTTTTGGAAATCTTTTCTTCTTAAATTTTTCTGAAAACAATCCCCATAAAGACAACAGTTTTACATACAAAGAGAGTGGACTTTTGCAAACAATGCTTGAGGCTGTTACGACCAAAAACAGATTTTTTTTCAAAATGTAGTTAATTGCTTATGTGTCGCGTTCCTCGCTCCAAGATTGTGTAACACTTGTAGATCTAGTTCGTTTTATCTGTAGAGCCCATATAAGAGAGGTGAAGAAGCACAAGCGTGATAATTTGACGGGATCAGGTTAACATGAACAACCTGTCTTCTTCATGCAATAATTAGGTTTTAAAACTTTGAGCACTCAACGAGAAATAAAGAAGAAGATAAAAGAATTAATTGGTTTGACAAGTGTCAATTTTGTCACAGTGTACTCGGAACTTCCCGCTTTATTGGTGAAGGCGAGGTAAGCAGTCTTCAAGAATTAATATTTGACTGATGTTTAGAAATAAAATCTTCTGTAAGGTCTACCAGCAATTGATATATCAGCAATGAGCAGTGTGAGACATGTGCAGGGTGATAAAGGACTTGGTTGACAGATTACTTGAATTGATAGCATGGAAGTGTCGTCGAATATTGCACTCGGTAAGATGAATTAGTATGATTAAAAATTAAAATGCCTCATGCAATGTAGGTATGTCAGCTGCCAAGGTGCTGAGCGAGTCTGGCGTGGACGTGCTTGTGCTGGAGGCTCCTGATCGTGTGGGAGGCAGGACTTACTCTACACAGGTACAGCAACTACTTCATTCCCAGGCACTGACCTCAGACGATTTTTGTAAGTCATGTGGCGCGTAACGTGCGACATAAGGTTACAGACTACAGTTGTGATTGGCTGGTTGCGCATCCCAACGGAGATAGTCCGTAATTGTGAAAATACTGTGTTTTCAGCATGCTGTAGCTTCTGTTTAAATAAAGTTAGCTAAGTCAGGTTTGCTGCATCGCAGAGTTGCTTCATTGGTGGTCATATAGGTGCACTGTCTTCCAGGCCAGGTGGGAACTTTATGGTGGGGAAGGACAATGATGTGACCCTGGCATGAGCACAGTTCATACACCTGTATAAAGCTGACATCCAGGTGTTGTTTCGTATTTCAATTATCACAAATTAACGAGCTAGGAATTGTATGACAAAAATCCGTCCATATTTTCTGACATTTTTATCTGTTAAATGCTGTTCACGGAATTTCAAAATACCACAATGCTAATTTTTTAGACTGAAAAATGCTAATACGAAAAATAGAAGGATTTATAACTGTGGTCTGTGGCCATAACTGCGCTCGCAGGGATGCTTCTATAACAGAAAGATCGCACGAAGCGAAATAACTTATGTCACCAGTTATAAAGTAGCTCAAAAGGACGTCACTGGTGTATGGTGAAAAATTTAATTTAGCAAACTAAGTTTGTCGAAAACTAATCCAAGAATTGCAAGCCATTGTGGGCAGAGAGATAATAAGACTGGGTGGGGTTTGGTAGACGAAAAGTGCTAAAAAATATGGATTTTTTATCGGAGCAACACTTCATGTGCGTACGGTTGGGAAAGCTTTGATAACTTTTTATGTTCCCAGAATTGCCGTGCACAGCAATCGGTAGTTTCAATGTGAAGTGTTTGTGTGTGTGTGTGTGTTTTCTTTTCTTTTTTTTTTTTTTTTTTTTTGCTCCTGTTCTAATGGTATGGCTCTTCGTTTTTGCTTCGTTTTTTTGTCTTGATTTGTTTTTGCATTTTTGGTCCTAACTTTTTATTGGTTTTAATAATGTTTTTGCATATCATTAGACCTGTATTTGTAATTTGAAGCAAATTCGGAAGCAAATTCTTGTCTCAAAGTTATTGAAACGCACTCATTCATTAGAAACTACTAGGGTTAACCCAACTACATGTAGAATACTATCAGCACTATCCTTAGATCTGTGTGCAACAACATTCATAAGCTGAAATTTGTACTGTAAAATATGACTAAAATTTATTGCAATGCTCAAAGAATATGCCATTATATTTAACATTATATACATATAGAACTACAATAAGACACACGAATTTCTATTGCATAATGGTGAATGTCATGTTTATTGACCAAGGAACATGTATGGGCAAAACCGCATGTACATAAATTCATTTTATGGTCATGATCACAGAATCTGCAATGCAAGTATTGGGATTGGGTGGTTCCTACGTGGGCTACACACAGGACCGCATCCTGCGCATGGCGAAAGAATTAGGCATGGACACCTACAAAATTAACGAAGAAGATCACTTGATCATGCATGCAAGGGTATGTTATAATAATTACTGATCTGTGTATATATGTATGTATATATATCTATATATACATATATATATTACTGATCTGTATATATATATATATGTGTGTGTGTGTGTGTGTGTGTGTGTGTGTGTGTGGAAGTATGTATGTCCGTTCCCGTTACGATCGCAGAATAGCAAATAATTGTCTGTTTTAATGTTTGTACTTTAATTCCTGTTTGATAGATGTTTGTAATGAACTCCCCCTTGTCAACATCTTTCCCTAGCGCTGCTTGGGTGTATAATCCGCATCAAAAAAGCTATTGGCTTGTAGTGCGTGTAACCAGGAATATTTGAAAAAAAAGTGTTATCTATGGTATTAAATGTACCGAGCTAGTGATTGGCGCTGTGGGTATTATAGAACAGAGACCGTCGGTCTTCTGAGGCAGTCGAAACAATAAATTAATATATTTCTATAAGATGATCACTTACATGGACCCTTTATGGGACATCATACAGATTATAATCTGACAACCTTTTATTTCAGCATGCTTGCTTATATTATTGCTATCTTGTTGCTTGAGAATGCGCTAAGGGAATACGAAGAGCTAAGAATGACTTGCAAAAAAACAGTCTGAACCAGGTGTGCCTTGATTCATAAACTAGATTTCTTTTGACAAATGGTAGCGAAATTGTTCCATATTTTGTGTACTTCTGTCACAGCAAAACAGCAAGAACTCTTAGTTGCTGCTTATATAAATCAAAATGCAACTTGGGTTTTCTCTTCTAACAGCAAAAACGTTTACTGAACTGATGCCCTTGTCATAAATGTAAAAAGTTTCATTTTTCCAAGTGTTGGAAGTTCATTTACGGCTTAGCCGCCACCAGATCATTTATAAAGTATTGAATGTGTATAAGTGAGTTGATAGTGCTAAATAAATAAGACATCTTGTTGCAAATGTTATTAAACAGGTATGTGGACGTAATACAAACATATTGCCTCGTAATACAAATATATTGCAGGCTAAGACCAAACTTTCCAAAGGTGCCTTTCCACGTCTGGGAAATCCGCTTGCGTTGCTGGACCTCAATAATGCTCTGAGGACAATGAATGAGTACAGCAAACAAGTTCTTCGTTACTTTCAACTATTGTCGCTAATTAGTGACCAGATCGATATGCAAAATATGCGATTAAAGAATTATTAACTTTTTTCCCTATTCTTTTGCCGTTTCTTGACATACTAGTAGTAATGTGGCGAATTAAGTAGTTGTTATGGCAACTCGGGATTTTATAACCACCATTCACGCACTGAACAACGACATTGTTGAAAAGTAAATTTAGACCTTGTTTGACAAGTGTTATGTAGAAAGCAAAGGGGTGTGTCTTGCTATCTTTCCATTTATTACCAGCACTGCTTTGATTGTTGTAAACCATCGTGCTATGTAACTTCATTTCTACCAAAAACCACACGGATCGCAAGTTCCTTTGAATGCTTGGGTTGTTTTGTAGCACTCTTGACACTTTCTCACCATCTGTGAATGTGTCTGGGATATTGTTTATGCGATGTATCAAACTCAAGTTTCTAGAGTCACTTGCTGAATTCAACTCACGTTATCATTTATCCAGGCCACAGCAATATTTGCATCCAGACATTATAATATGTGTGGATTGTGGTAACGCGGTGCACAAAATGACGTGCGATGACGTATATACGTGTTTGCTTAATTGAGTGCGTGACGGAATAATTGAATCCTGACCGGAGTGAATTGGCCCATAAATATTCATTTACAATGGTAATTGCTGATATATATGCAAACCATACCATATGGGACACAACGGAATGATTTAGTGCATAGGACATCCACTTTTCGTACGCAACTGCAATCGTCACTTGCCAGCGCCTTCATGAAGTCTGGTATGCGCTTATGCACCAAAACGGCTACACTCCCAGTATCACTGGAATATAGTATCGGAAATTTATCATTATCCTTGAAAATTCAATTTTTTTTAATGTCTTCTTGGTACATATACCACTGGATGCTCCATGGAAAGCACCAAAAGGCAAAGGAACGCGATCAGATGACATTGGATGACTTCTTAAAGAAAATCTTATGGACAAGGTAATGTTGCGCGCACAATATAACGGCCATTATCGTGTCATTTGCTCCATTACATGGACAATAGAATGCTATGCACAAAATTGTGTCTGCATAATTGGGTCGTTCACAGATTTATGTGGTGATGGAAATGCCGTCTAAGAATTTATGTGCGCACGATTGGGGTCACACAATTACCGGGGCGGATATAAGGCAATGCCCTGTACAAAATTATGGATTTGACAGCGACAAAATTGTAGCAAAGCTGTGCACAAAATAACTTGTGCATAATAGATTCGTTCATACAATCACGTGGACAAAATGATACCATTGGCAAAACTAGAAAGGATTTACCTCAGCAGATCTATTGTTTCAAAATATATAAATTAAATGGTACAACTATTGTTCGCAGTTCATTGGTTGTGCCTATTATAAATTGAAAATTCAGCTGTACCTCTTTCTGTATTGTTTGAAAGTTGTTCAAACATTTCTTAGTTTTTTTTTAGCTTTCCTCAATACTATATATTGTTAATCTGTGCTATTTCGTTCACTCATTTGACGTGCTCTATAGCAGCAATCTATGGATTGAACTTAGAATGGCAACTTCGACTGGGATGCATGTCTCAGCTGCTGGATGCAATATTTTTTGCTGCTGACAACCTCCATTTTCACACTATTTAAAGCCTTCTTGGGAACCACATTGTCTCTTTTTTGTTAAGATAGTGGGCTTCGTGTTGTTCGACAATACCTGTTGAGCCGCTTGATAGCATGATGAAATTTATAAAAAAGTTTTTGAGTAAGAAACCAAAGAAATGTAGTCTTACTGGTGCAACTGCATAGGAAAATGTTTCCACCGCCTGTGATCAGCGATAGATGATTGGCCACGTCAGATATTGTAATATCTGGACTAGACTTTGACCTTTAACCTGATTCCTGATCTTTACCTTATCCAACCAATTTTGAAAAAATCGAAGTTTGTGGGTTACGCAAAGTTTGAATTTAAGCCGCCACAAATACGGAGTGGAAGAAGGAAAGAACAGCAAGAAATGTGTGTCCAAAACTGACTTTTCACATTGAAACTGAGTTCTTCCCTTCACCTCTAATTCTGACATTGATAAGCAACCCTGAGGTTGCCCTATGACCATGAGATTGACCTCTGCCCTTGATATTGTAGTATCACCTTGGTGTTTACCTCTGGCATCGGTAAAAGGGTCCTCCGGCCTTGATTGTAACTCTGACCTTGATGTTTACCTTTGACTTTGGTGAAAGTAACCTCTGACATTGACAGTGACTCTGTCCTTGGAATTGACCTCTTACCTTGCTAGTGACCTCTGACTTGGGCATTATCCTCTGGTATTGACTTTGTCCTCTGACATGGGTAATGACCTGTGACCTTGGTGTCGACCCCTGGCCTGAGTGTCGACCTCTGGCCTTGGTGTCGATCTCTCACTTTGTATTGACCTGTAGCCTTCAGAGGGACCTCTGATACTGATATTGACATATGACCTTGATATTGACATTTGACCTTGACAGTAACCTCTGAATCTGATAATGACCGCTGACCTTATCTTGATGCATAATTCCTTCTGGGCACCATAATAGTCAGATTATCATGCAGTGCAGCGTACAAAACTGCCTCTAATTTGCATAATTTTTAACCCCCAAACTTTTTTAACGATCTGTAGAACTTCCCTATTGGTGCTTTACCCTTGCAGCTTGTGGGTCGAACGGTGATAAACTTTAAACCGCCGCATATACCGAGGAAATTATGAGACAAGTCTTCTGTGATAAACAAAAATCTTGATTACCCACTTCAGGTTTCATTAAATCTAATGTTGCGAACCTCAAATTTTGACTTTCACTTAAAACCAGTCAAGTGCAGTGAAGCATGGACTCCTTAAGATGGTCATTTTTCTGTTAATGCTGTACCAAGATTATGAAGATAAAATATATGATACTGAAATTCCAAAATATTTGTTCATTATTTAATTATATACAAGTAAATAAGTGGAGAGTTATAAGTTTTGAGTAGTTTATATCATCGCATTAGTCATGATAATACAATTTGAAATTTGAAATAGTGTTCGAACAGCAATTGTTCTTCAGGGGCGCAAAGGATTTTCTTTGCTTATACCATCGCCTCCTGGTGGCGTCAGAACCTCGCGAAAACTCCTTGCTTTGGTTCCTGTATTACGTGAAACGATGTGACGGATCCAAGAGAGTTTTCGTAACCTCCCAGGGAGGGCAAGTAGGCCATAGTTTTGTTACGTATAAGCAAGGGTACTGGATATTTTTTCCGTCTCTTACTGAGAGTATGGTGGTGACAATTTTAAGCAAATTTGTACCGAAACTTAAAATTTCAAAGAAATTTTGACAGATGATAAATTGTTATTTTACTAACATTTAGATGCATGCCATAGAGGTTGACAGGGAATAGACGGCCGGAGTTAAGCAAAAAACGTCTTAAATATACTTTAGCTTCTGTGGACATGTGCATCCCTGAAAAAGGATAAGGCCACTCCTATACTTCAAATCACCTGTACAGATTGTTTTGCTATAAACTATATGTCACTTAGTTCATTACCCATAAAATTAAGTGTATGTATGTATGTGTGAATATATGTATGCACACACACATGTATATATATATATATATGTATATATATATTATATATATATGTTATACATATACAACATATTTATATATATATTATATATATATATATATATATATATATATATATATATATATATATATATATATATATATATATATAAACACAACATATTTATATTTATATACAACACAACGCATCAGTTATAATCTTGAGGCGTATTTTCGTAGCCTGTTGTATTCTTGCTTGGACAAACCTTGGCGCAGAAGGCCAAAGCTGTTAGTATACGTGTAATGAGGTTTGTTTCAATATATACACTTGCTCACACAGGAACGAAAATTGATCGGAGGCTCTCAGCAGATTAGCATTTGGATAGCTGACAAACTTGGGGGTTAATCGTCTGTTTGTATGGGGTTTTTTTGGGCCTTAGAAGTCTCAACACATAATGTAATCAAACCGTTTTGTGCCATAAAATGCACCATTTGGAAATCACGTGGTTCTGTTCGTTGAAAGTACGTTAATTTAATCATACTTTTGCGTTGATTGTCGGAAATGAAACAATCACCGACGCATTTTTGCATTCCTTTCTACAGAAAATTAAGATTTTTGCGAATGTTAAAATAAATGATTTATAAATGTGTTAAACGGACCTCTTTGCGCATCCGTCTCGAAATTCCACCAGTCACTCTAATGTTTGGAACCAGACTCAATGAGTCTGAGAAAACTTGCAGTGGCCAGATTGCAAACGCTTGATAGGTTATACAAGATATATTAGAGAGAAACCTTGTATTGCAAGTCTTTTTTAAAAGTTTACGCTATGTGACGCAGGCTTCTTTGAGTGTTCTCTTTGCATGCGCGTTATTGGCTCACATATTGTGCATATATCTGCAGATACAATGCTCTTGGAACATCAGGTAAATAAAATCAACCAATCAGGTTTTAAAGTCGTTTTGACAACTCTCGAAGAAAGCAGATTTGAGGTGCGTATAACTTTCTTAACATTTTGTGTCGTTGAAAACAGTAATCTAAATATTTTTTTTTTCATAAATGCAATATAGAATATAGGGTTGTGGAAAATTGACTTCCGGCAACATTCTATGGTTTATTTTGGTAAATGGGCTAGTAATTGAAGATGATCATGTAAAAGATTTTAAGTCATATGTGAAAAAAATATGTGGTTTCACGATGGCATAATTATCCACACTGAGCATCAGTGCACCTGTATGTGCAGTCCGAGTACCATTCATATTTTGTAGGCAGATTATGTTATTCTAGCAACTACTGTGGCCTTGCAGCAGGAGATTGCTTATATCTCAAGTCTGTCACCCCTTCGGAACCAGATGATCAAACGGGTACCCATGGGTACCGTTCTAAAGACAATGATGTACTATCCATCAACATTCTGGATAAATAGTGGTATGATACGTAGAGTTTTATCTTTTATCGCTTAAAGTATACTAATTAAACATGTGATTAGCAGTATGAATCTGGCGTCTGGTATATTTTTGACCAGCCACCAGTTAGTCTGCCGGATTTCACACACTTCCTATTTAGTTTTATGCTTTACGTCTGAGGCAACCCTAGAAAAGAATATAATTTTATAGAACACTAATTAGTAACAGATGCAAAGTCATGTGGACATTATTAAGATCAGATGGATCTGAGTTGTGTTCATTCAAATTAAAGCGTCAAATGTGAGACACACAAATATGACCTGGAGGCTGACATCTTGTCAGAAATATATCCCACCATGCACCATTGATGATATGGCAACTTCACAAAGCCTATGTACATATTTCGACTTTGTTATAGAGATAAGTTCCATGTAGCTAATAAGAAAGGCACTATAAATTACTGTCGAATAAGTACAGCGAATAATAGCTTTTGGAACATAGAACTTTAAGCCTGCAATCCGAATTTGGTAGTCTGGTGGGGACGCATCTGTTACATTGCAGCATTATTTATGTTTCCAAAATGGATGCTCTCAATTTGTCTACATGGTTTATTGATTCCAAACTTTGTTTCATCTTGGTTTCCTATGGTTTGATATACACAGTGTTTATATCATTTACTTTATACTATTACTGTCCTTCCCATTCAAGTAATGTTTTTGTTGGTTTGACTTTTGCTTTAGCGACGCAGAAAATTTATTTAGTCAGCGTTGACCAATTTTGTAGACATTCAAAATATACACCACAAACTCTGCATTCGTGTGTGCAAAGTTCGTGTTCATGCGTTTTCGTTTTTATATTGTGATGATGATGATGATGATGACACTGTAGAAGAGATATTATAAAGTTGACAGGGTAGGGGAGCCAAGAGCTGTAGAATGTCTGTGTATTTCGCAAAATAGGTATAGACACATGAAAATTCAACGGTCCAACTAAAATTCAAAAAGCCAACTAACTTCAGTCATCCAGCAAACTGTCATATTTACAGTCTAGTAATATTGGAATATGAACTGGTTGGCTTGAAGTCCATTATACTAGGCAGTTAAATTATAACTATAAACATCGAATACAGTTCATTTTTAAAACCATATTGAACGCTAACGTTTGTCTACAAAACTGTTCTGAGTCTGAAAAGACATCCAGGGTTCACCTTCTGTTTTTTTCAAAGATTATTTTACAAATATGATTCCATATGCTCGATGTAATGGTGTATTGTCAAAGCCCTTGCCAGTCACTAAAGGTTTTATACACTGATCCATATTTTGGGCCTCTTGTTTTCATACTTAATACTAACAATATGCACATTGGTTTCTCAAACGTTGACTTGGTACATCAGCGGACACGATAAGGTGAACAAAGTCAACATATTTTTTTAATGTTGCAGACAGAAATAGTTATAACTTGGTTTTAAATAGCATTATGTTGAAAGAAATGAAAACTGATTTCAGTCTATGACAAGGAATCTGTCCATGTTTATATAATAAAAGAAATGTATGACTTTGAACTGTTATCATGGAAATTGATTTTCAGCTGAAGCGTTTAAACCTGGATCATGTTAATAAGAAAAAAGTAGTGACTAAGTTTCCCTGTTTATGTTCTCATGAACACTTGCGAAGAAATACCCAAAGGAGTCAGGATGGAAGTTTACCTGACACATGCATATCTTTAAAAGACTTCAAAAGCCTTCTGCTGTAGATAATCCCATAGATAAAAAATGGTATTCCCTATTTCTGCCTGTTGTGAGCTTTACATGTCCCATTTGTTGGCATGGGGCTGCATCTCCAAACCTACAAGAAGTATTCCTTCTAATGTACAAATCTGAATTTCCCACGAATGCCGACCCGACATGCTGTTTAAACAACCATCTCTTCATAAAACATCTCAATCAAAATGTGCTTCGAGTACACACAAGGTTAATTGCACAACTACTTCAGCACATGCTTGGGTAACCACCAGAGAAGTTTGGCAGCCACTGTGGCATTATTTATTTCAATTCTAAATTTCAGGTGACTCTTGTGTACAACTTAACAAACCTTTAACTGGATTTAACCTGATAATATTTATAATGAATGTATGATTTTTACAGGATTTCCAATAATAGCCTCTGTTAATCCATTTTCTTATATTTCCGATTCCCTTCAACAAAGTGTTCTGTTATCCTAGTTCTGCTTTGTTTCGAAAAACAAAAATTAAAAACTATTCCGTAGATTGGCAACCCAAAAACTTCACAAATTTGATGTAGAAATTAACGCGACTACCGGGAAAAACGCCAATATTGTAATACACATATTCAGTTTCATTCTAACCTCCATTTGTATATTTACGGACAGATATGTGCGGGTCAGCAATGATTGTGGACGGGGACTGGCCCGCCTTGTATGCTCTCAACGATATGAAGCCAGATGGCTCATTTCCATGATTTTTTTAAAATAAAGAGCACATTTGTGTATGTACAAACGAATTCTGCCGTGAACCTTGCCCCAAGTATTTTTAGTAATAAAATATCTATGGAAAAACGATAATCGATTGTGGTGTTACATATGACCGAAAAGAGTATGCTATTGTAAAGAGAGATTATTGGTAAGAAATATGGTCATGATGGTGGGGCAAACCCACGCACACAGACATACTATATATATATATATATATATATATATATATAATACATAATATAAATATACCATACAATAAGAGGGAAAAAACAAAAGTTAACGATCCATATGCACGTTTGTCTAGAATTGTCAGGACCTGTACCACGTGCATCGATGATAATTTTGGAGTCGCTTTAGTTCTGCATTTGAATAAAAAGATAATGTTTTCTCAGTTTTATTACGGGTGATAAAGCGCGCCGTTTCGGTCAGATGACTGAAGAAGAACGCTGTCAAAATGTACCCGAAGGATACACCAAGGCCTTCCAGTGTCAAGAAGCCCTGAACGTTTTACTCTTCAACAATGTGTCTAATGCTCATTGCCATTCTAGTTCACTCACTACGAAGAAAAAGTATGAGCAGAGGATCCTTGGACAGGTGGCTGCTACACAGCTCACCGCCGTGACTACTGACGCAATACGGCAAGTGAGTAAATGTAAACATTCTCCCACATGTCCAGTGATACATCATCAGAGAAACGTTGTGATATAGTATACACAAGACCCACATAAGCATCAGTTATATCATTAAGTTAGTATTTGTCTGTGCGTTTTGGTGTATTTTTCTAATATTTAGGCGTAACATTGACTTGTATAATTTGGGTGTACAAGATGACGCTGCGCCGCTAATATATAGCCTATTAGACAAAATATTTTAAAGGCTCATTACATCCATACCTAGTTGTCTAAATTCAACTACATTAAGTTGGGAATCAGTGTGCTGCCAACCGTGACGTAAAATGGGGTCCATATAGCAAAGAATCACTTAGGGTTTTCCCATAAAATTATGCAAAACGTATTAATAGCAGAGGGTGTGATGTTTTTCTGGCTATTTGTCTAAATAGGAGAAATATTAAGTAAATGAAAAATAGGAGGACGAAGTTTGTTTATTTCCTCCAATTGTTACTGCTTATGTCGTTATTGTTATTGCCATCTTTACTTTAACCACTAATATTAGTGTGTAAAGTTGCACAGTGATGAGTTTTATTTGACCTATTGACCCCTTGTGCTGGCTGCTATTCAATTATGACAACAGTCACCGATTTTTTCCTATTGCATACAAGAGGTAAATTCCACAAAAAAGTCGTACATTACAGCAATTGAAGTGAAATGATACTTTGCAAATGGAAGTGTTGATTGTCCTAAAGGTGTGTTGAGCTGTGCATGTACCAATGGTTATTAAATCAATTAATTGTATGAGAACAGCTGTATATTTTTCTTGCAGACTGAATAGACTGCGAGATCGTTAGTTTATGTTGCAAAACATACCAAGTTCTTTTTAATTGATATACTCAAAGGACTTTAATTATATAGTATTTATAATAATTTCAGATCAGGACGACTTTCGTTGTAAGTGGAGCTGGAAAGGTACCCCATATTGTGTACTGTGCACATTTAGAAGTGTACCAAGATTCTACTTTTTATGTTTGCATTTTTCCTTCAGGGAATCTTTGCTTTGGACAAAATTAGAAAAGACGAAATTTGGCAGCCAGAGCCTAAGTCGAAGGTAAGTATACTTTATAACTATAGCAGGGAACCTTTCATCAAAGTATCTTAATCAACTTTTTCTATGGCAACCCTGAACGTCAGTAAAGTTTCTAATAGGAGGATTTAAACACACATGGTAAATATATTGTGAAATAAACCTTTGAATCATATAATTTTCAGCTTTAACCAAGTTGTTGAATTCAAAAATGCACAGGGCCAGGTCTCTCTCTGATTTGCATGTATTGATTACTCCCCGAACGATATGATTTACAAAACAATGTCTCATGAACAAAATTTACCACCACCACCAATCTTCATTGAGGATTGTGGACCTCAATGAGTCGATTGAATGACGATATGAATATGCATATGGCAATTATCAGAATTATTTTCATATTGAATAACATCCACCTTGAACAAAAATGTTGCACGCTCATACCGCATATATATTTTAAAAGTAAATCATTAAAATTTATATACTGTGTTACCTTAAATCATTAAACAGGAAGATGTATGAAATCTGACTTTGACGGATTTATTTTAAGTTCTACTGGCTGCATGGCAAATTAATGGAACAGGCCTCGTGTCAAATAGTTCACTTTTGAATGTGTGGTCCAACACACACTGTCTTATACTGAATTAGGATGCTTTCTATTTTATTCTCGCACTAGTAAAATGTCATTGTATAAATCAAATTTGTCTTCAATATTTTGTTCACAAACATAATATGTTGCATGACCTTGTGTTTTATACCTGTTCTTGTTAACAATTATGCCGGTTATCATTTAATCATTACTGTTCACGTGAAATCATAGAGTCGTAAAAGGGATTTGCTGTAAAACTTCACTGGTTGGTTTTGCTTTCTAGAGGCTGGTATCCAACATGATAATAATTATAGGTGTTGCGGAAAGTACTAGATTCGTCTAAAATTTGGATTGACATCAGTAAGTAGGGGGCCTGGCTTCTGAACAATGTGGAACAACTCGGGGCTTGCCTGTTGTCTTGACTGCGTGGAACAACCCTGGTGTTTGCCTGCTTTCTTACCACATGCTTAATCACTTGGCGACATTGGTTGGACTGATCTGTCATCAGGGTTGCCATCTGAACAGGCCTCTATCTCTCACGAAATTTGATAGATTGTAAGATTCCAGAAGTGGTGCATGGGGAAAGCTTGTACTTGTATTTGCTGTGTTTAACAGTTTTTGTTGGAATATGCCTTTTCATTGCTGTCTGTATAATTGTTTGAAAAGTAAGATTTCAGTTGGATCACTCTGCTATATTGGGGTCATGCTATTCATGATATTGGTATTATTCAGCTCATCATAAAAGGATTGTAAAGAAATAGGCCTTTAGTCTGAACATGAACATAATGTGTGGAATTTGCACTTTTGGTTCTATATCAAAACAAGTGAAGGATGGCAAATGTTCAGAAAAATCTGATAGAATGATACCAGATCTGCACGAATATTTTCACATGAGAAAATTTGCAAAGAACTGATCAATTAAAAGAGTATTTCTGTCTGTAATCCAAGTGGGTAGTGTAATTTTTTGATAAAAGCCATTCGTTAACATCTTGTGCAAGTACTCAACACACTTTTGCCGGGTATTGATCTTCAACAAATTTAAATTTAATTTACCTAATGCAATCTTGCCAGATGCGTCATGAGCTAGTGCTTCAAAAATTTTGATTGAGATAATTTGTAAACAAATCAATATCCTTGTTTCGACCACCCAGTGGCCACTAAACATTACACAATGTTCTTTTATGCCTGTTATTTTTTGCAAACATATCAATAAACTGTCCTGCCCAGATTGAATTAGTTCAATATCCTTAAAGTAGGTAGATAAGCAGACCACCATGAGAGCTGCATTCAAAGTAATAACTTCATAATGTGAAAGATTGAACAAGGTAAATGGTGATACATAGTTAAGCCAGGTCTCTTGCAGGCAAATAGCACTAAATTCGAAGTCACTATTTGTCAAATCTTCAATTAATAGTTGAAATTTATCAAATGTGGCATTAAGAGTTTGAATATTTAAAGTGAGTATGGAGAAGGCATTTTTTAGGATCTGAGATAATCTTTGAGATGTTTTGGTACTACATTTGAAGAGCCAGAAGCAATTGATATTGTATTTTCTAAATCTGAATTCACTCTTTTTTTGCAAATCAACATGGTTGTAAGCAATCTCATCCTACTGTAACATCTGCCCTTGGATTTATTGACCACATCATGTAGTTTCTAGATCAAGGAACATTACCGATAGCCATTTATTTGGACTTATCAAAGGCATTCGACAATTTAAATCACGACATACGCCTACATAAACTCAACCATTGTGGAATTACAGTTATTTCTCTCAACTGGTTCAAAAATAATCCTTCCAAAATATGTCTTTTATGATGGTGTTTTGTTCAAGTATGTTGCCAGTGACTATGGGTGTCCCCCCAAGGGTCAATTCTTGGGCCCCTCTTGTTTATCATATGTACAAATGACATAGACGTTGCATTAAACATATTTAAGTCAATTTTCTATGCTGAGGACACCACATTTATCAATTCCCTTTGCTCCTTTACAAGCACGCCGCATACTTGTGACACCAGAAACATTTCTAATTCATCAAATTTGGAATTTCAAAATATCTATAATTAGTTGGTATGAAATAAATTATCTTTAAATATTGTAAAAACGAAACATATGTAATCCCAATTTCCACAGAAAAAAGTAAATTTCAAGCTAGATCTAAAAATTAATAGTTACCCCAGTGACAGAACAGAAGGTTTTTTTTATTTCCTTGGTATATGTGTACAAGAAAATTAAAATTGGTCCCCTCATTTATGCTTGCCTCCTAAGCAGACTTTCTTGGGGCGATACACTATGTTGGCCCCCAGCGAAAGTCTGCCCGGCCGTGTCGCAATACCATTTCAAGAGGCAATTAGCAGATCTGGTGATAACGTTGTCAGGCGCCGCTGGGCCAATGAATTGTACTTCGCTTATCGTGAAAGTTGCCTACTGCATTATTAATGAGCTGTGCGTCGTCCAATCAGATGCGAGCAACACGTCACTTCCCACACAGCAGTCAAAATAACTCCACGAGGTCGAGGACCCAAGGGAGTAATCCAATTGACACCTTCTCAAACGTGGTTTACCTGCTTGTGCATCTGTGACTTACTGGAGTAAAAGATGTCAGAATGGAACAGGGTGCTGTGTATTGCGATCCGGAAATGTTCCCGGCGTCACCTTCACCCAGAATACAAGACGACACCCCTAACTTGCTCAGTTCTTGCTGATGAGATTTCATTAGACTTACGAGCGGGCAAACTAAGATTACTACAGGTTTGGCTGGAATAGGCGTTTTCCGTTTCACCAGGTCAGGTATTAATTGGAATATTCGGCTTTTTCCACTGCCTGTTGGTAAAATTACAAAAGTATCTTTCTTCTCAACAATAACATTAAATAATGCTTGCTCCTGGTGTTTGGTCGCCTGATAATTTACTCCCATCTCTTCCCAACAATGCTCAAGAACTTTCCGGAATTTTTTCTCATCCATTGTTTACTTTTTTCCCGTGACACTGACGCTGTTCGTAAGCAGCTAATTTAGTAATTACAACTGGGCTGAGTGCGTAACACAGTTGCCGTACATGGCAGAACAGGAGCTGGATCAGGGGTCACATTAAGCTTGCATCCTGCATCATAGACGCAAAAAATAAAGAAATGACGCCTGGAAATTAATAAAAAATTGTCATTTTGCGTCTCTGTGGACGCACGCACAAAAACGTGATGCATTTTTGACAGATATAACTGCAAAAATTACCCCAAGCGGTCACGGTGTTTTGTATCGACCATTATCAATCTCGTGATTATTTATTATACTGATTGAATCCTCTGATGTTCGTCTTTCTATGTAACAAGCTCTCTTATTTGCTAAGAAAAAATATTCGTGGGGTATCCCTCCAAAAATTTACCAGAATGGGAATGGATGGACGTCACTTCACCTCATTATAAATGCTGAGCGCACTTCCAGGCTCCTTATTGGGTGGATTTGATCACGTGCCGCTCACTGTCCAATCAAATTCGTTGTTCCCCATGTGCTTGTCTCATGTCCGCAATGTTGGGAAGGTACAAGTCGAATCACGCAAAGATTATTGGACTAAGATGTTAAATTTTCAAATCACATTTTCACCAAGAAGAGTTCCATCGAAAAAAATCTAGACCCAGATAAAGGCACGAGTGAAAATTCATTATGGACGGCAAGGAAAATACGCAGATTAGTGATCGCAAGGTTACACGTGGACGCAGCGAAATTTTGAATTAGCCGGCCTAATAACGTAACACGATGTTGTTCATCACTGTCTCCGTTGGTTCACGTGGTTATTGGTGTTTTTGAAACAAAATTTGGTTGTTTTGATTTCCCTGAAATATTTGAATGGAACAAATCTGTAGGAATTAAAAAAATTTATGATCGAAGGCCGGAAAAATGTGTAGCGGAAAACCATGCCTGGGTGCATGCCCGTGACAGGCTGTGTACACTCGCTTGTGTGTTGCACGGCTTGTGGGCCTGCCGTGTTGCTTGGTGAATTAAGTGACCGCAATTAAGATCAGACTCTTAACACCGCCTACGGTATCAAATTTTTCAGGTATATTGAAATAGAAAGTGCACAGAAATATAAATTATATAATTTCTGACAATTTCGTCACGTGGAATCAATCGCAAACATAACAGAGCCCAGGCATGTTCAATCACGCATGCCGCTTATTGTGCAAGAGAGTTAAAAAAACTGTCCGGTGGCACACGGTGTACAACACCAGATACTGGCACAGTGGCAGCGTGCTAGTGGTTAAGCCCCATTCACAACCAATTTTTTGGTAGACCAGGGATGTGCTATGCAGACTTAGTCGTAATAGCAGGTTCCTGGGTAGATTGAATCCATCCTTGGTACCGTCAACAACTTTTAGACCCTTTCACATCAAGTTGGCATATTGGTAACTTTTTATTCAATCTTAAATTTTATAATAATGAGTTACCTACGTGAGCATACAGACCCTATGTTATGTTCGTTTCTAGGCTTAAGTTGCATGCATGTTTTATATATTTATCATTGTGATATATGTTAATTATACCAAATAAAATCAATTAATCAAATTACATCAAATGAAGTCCAGTTTGCACAATTTCAAACTGGACCCATAGATTCATTTCATGGACCCACTATTTTTCCTGAAAATGGAGAAAGATGGGTCCAACGGACCCACACTGAAAAATCCTTAATGTGACCCCTGCTGGATATCGCACAGCAGCTCTAGGTGTTAATCCCGTTACCCCCATTATGTTGTTCGCACCTTCCCAGCAGGTGAACCAAAACAGTTAATTGAGCGGCGTGTGGTCAATACCCACTGGGCCGTGTAATAGCCTAGAAACAAAATGGCGCTCACAGAGTCACTATCCCACAATCCACTGCGTGCATCCCCACACCTGGCCACTCGCTGGCTGCGATGCCAGGACGGCGCTGCCTGCTTCCAGACAGTGACGCTGCCAAAGAAAGGCAGACGTTCGCTGGGGAGTAGTAGACCGCCAAGAACGGATGTTTAGCAGGCAACATTTATGCAAAATTGGAAATAAATTATCCAAAGTGGTCGGCATTGTAAAAATAATACACAAGGATGTGCCCGCAGGATCTCTTTTCATATTGTACAATGCTCTCACCTGAATTACTGTATTTGGGCATGGGGAGTTGTGCAGGGTCAAATCTTATTGAAAAAAAAGTGATACTAGTAATGTATAATTCGTTTTACCGTGGTCAGACAGATCCACTTTAAAACAAATTAGGAGTTTTAAAATTGCATGATATACTTAAAAGCCCTCAAATTCTATTACAGGTATACAAAGAAAGAAGTGCCTGACTATTTTCAGAATATGTTCTAGGAGTCCTGTGTTACTCATGCATATAACACTCGCCAGAGACGAAGGTCTATGATGCCAGTACCCACATAAAAAAACTCCCTAAGATATTATTTTTTAAACTTAGTGACCCCCTCATGTATCAACGATAAAATATGTTCACATTCATATCATGGTTTCTCCACATATACAAAATACTTTCCTATAAATAGTTATCAAGAACGCTGTACCATACCAAATTGGTACATATGCAACTATTAATGAATGTTTGGTTTACAATTTAAGTCCACTTTTATTGAGTGTATCGCCATACACATTTTATTAGCTTAAAGTGCTGTATCTTAGTGAATTAACCTCAGGTGGCCCCAGCATTAGCAGCTACGCAATCATTAGTTGGGGTCATTCTGACAGTCTTGATCTCTTTTGTACCAGAGCTGTGGTTTTCTTGGTACCAATCTTTCTTGCTTTAAGCCTGTATTGTGTATGGTTCTTATTAACTGTACTGCGTTTTGAGTTCTACAGTTCTGCTGGGTATTTTTCCGCCAAGCCTTTGGAACTAATTAATTCATGCACTCGGCTCGACTTCTGTGTGATTTACGAAATCCATGTTCCGGGCTACAGGACTGCACGCAACGCACAACTCAGGCCAGTGTATTTGATTTATCAGGTTATACTGACACTAGCAAAGTGCCACCGTATATTATATGCTGCATTTATTTGATTAAAAAAAAGCAAACGTTTACTAAACACTAATGACAAATGTATTTTTCACTCTACCACTTCCAAGTATCCTATCTTAACAATTGCATATAAACTTAGCTGCTTTAGGAACAGGAGGCAGCCGGAAATGGGAGGTTGAGCAACAAAAGAGACGGTATATACAATATGGAAAACATGTGGCAAATATATAAACGGAGAGAATAGCTGGTAGGAATGATCAAATGACAAAGAAGGTAATGGCAAGTAGGTGAGAAGGTTTACACAGATTGCAAAACAGGTTGAATGGAAAGAAAATAGTAAGATACAAGAAATAAGACATTGACAAAAGAAGACAAACAAAGCGGAGAGTAAGAAGCACTCACAGAACATTGAGAAAATGTTAACAATCCACACAATGGGGTCAGGGAACTGTAACACCTGTCAGTTCAAATACAGACTGAATCAATAGTATTCTGAGCTGTGTTGTAGGATCTGAAACAGTAGCAACAATGAGACTAGCCAAATCGCTGGGACCAGATGGTAGCTTGTTTGATTTTTTTAAGAAGGAACGAATGGAAATAGAAGAAAACATGCAGCTTCTGGTCAGTAGTTGTTGTAAAGAAAAAGTTCCTAGTAAGTGGAATGTGCTTAGGGTGTCATATATTCCAAACTATGGTCCAAAAGGCCAGTGCGACCAATCTAGTGTTGCTATCTCATGAAGTCAGTCAATGGATGTAAGCTGAGCAGAACAGTTGAAAAGTTTGGCTTTCTGAGAGAAATTTAGAATGTGATGGGGCCTAGGAGGAGGGTAGAGTTTCACATATTTATACTCATTCAAATTTCAGAATCGGCATGAAGAAAAGTGCAGAAGTGTTCCCATTAAATTATTAATGTGAGGAAGGCATACGATATGGTATAGACAGGTGCACTGTGGTAAAAACATAGCAAGAGAGGTTTCAGGGACAACTTTTTTGAAATACTGAGAGCTTTATGTAATGATATACAATGCACACTTTTATTTGCAGAGGTAAAAGTAACAGGGATGTGTGCTTTCTTTGATTTTGTTTGCACTGTTAAAGATTTGGGTGAGAAGCTGATTAATTGTAACATTACAATACCGAGAAGTTAAATTAAAATTGTGTGGTTAGTTGTTTGGAGACGCCATAGCCCTCATTGCAGGATCTCAAGGGGAATTAGAAGGTATGTTGAAAGTAGCAGGGGAATGCGGAAATAAATGGAGATTAGAATGTAGCTAGCAGAGTGACGTTATGATGCTAGGAATGACGCCAGATGAAAAAAGATGGATATATTCAAGGAATTCCGAATTCGAGACAGCAGGGGACAGGTGATTGAGATAGGGGAGGTTAGTAGTATGAATATGTGGGAGTAAAAAAGCAACAAGTAAAGACATCATACCAGACGGATAAGATAAAGCAGGAAGTGAACATTAAAAAGAGTATGATGGAAAGCACAGCATTCAATAGTTTCAAGAGAGCATTTACAGCTCAGATGTTATGGTAATGAGTGGCAATGCAAGAAATGTTTTACCGTTTGGATGTTAGCTTGGTTAATAATGGCTACATACAGTGAATAGAGAAAGCACAGAATAATGAGATGGGGAGGTGGATTTTAGGAGCAAAATCTTGTACAGCAGTTGGAGCAGTGGGGAGTTGGGGTGGCTCAGCATCAAGGATAGAATGTTTAGGGATAAGTTGGAAAATGGGTGGTATTGATAAGGAACAAGAGAGGCCAGGTGGTGTAGAAAAGTATACAATGAAGCAGTTAAAGAACAGTCTGGATGGTTGAAAGACATAAAAAAATCTGGAGAAAAATAAAGATTAAAGCATGTGACAAAGTCCAGGAAAAAAAGACAAATATAAGATAAACGCTGTAACCAGCAATAATTATTGAGTAAATCGCTTGCAGGCCGTGTGGTCATATCAGATGGAGTAAGTGGTCCCATCATGAAGCACCACTATGAAGGTTCTGTATGACTCCTTATCTGAGTCAACGTGTTAGCCACAAATGTATGAATCCTCTTGGTTTCGTTTGCTATGTATAGAAGCACAATCACATGATCGAACCAGAGAAATGATCTTCCCAGGGGAAAAGTTAACTTTCTCTTCAGCATGGTATCCACCTTTACTGCTAGTGAGGCTGCCCGCAGCTCTAATCTGGGGGTTATCATCTCCTTTATGGACGGCAATTTAAAGTGCACATATAACAATCTGCAGCATATGTCACCGCAGCTGCTGACTGTTCTCAAGTACGAACATATGAGTGCTGACTTTGTGGATGCATCAAAGAAGTTATGTAACTCATATCTAACAGGCTGATCAGGTGCAACAATTGATGATATACATCTTGGTATCTCGGCATGTGCCAAATTTGGTAAAATCATTTAACCAGTCTCGTCACTTATCAGTCAAGTCACTGGGAAATGCTCCAAGGAGACCTGGGGGGCCATAAATGAAACTTACCATGCTCAATATTCCCCTATGTGTGAATGGCTTTTCTTTGACCGTATTTTTGTATCCCAGTGTGTCAGATATCACATCCTACTTCATGCCCAAGGCAGAGTCAGCACCAAATGGAATATTGCCACAGTTGAGATTGGCCTGAGATTGACCACTAACACACTCATTGGGTGAGATTGAATCCATCACCTGTCTGGAGCTACTTACCTACTTAGTTAGTTTGAAACCCTCTGAACCACTAATTCAGTCATGACATGCACTATACTTATAGGTTCATCAACATTTGGTAGTGATTTTACAAAATCGTTAACCTTCTTTGTGTACTGCTTCTGCCACATTATCTCCGCACTTACTGCTCCCATCAATTGCTGTTCTCTTCAAGCCAAAGTTCTAAGCACTTTAGCCGAACCAGTGTATGCACATTCTGTACACTTTAGGTGGCCTCGCTATATTCCTATCTGGCCACCATAAAACTGCAAAACATCCCGGTCAAGGGAAAATCAGTTACAGAAGCTAAATACATTTTTGGGAGGTCCTCTCCTAATCACATAAGTGTTGTCTTTTGTTTTATTTGAGGTTAAAGGGAAAAGAAAACAGTGGGTGTCCTATCATGACACATTAAAGCCCTGTAAAGATCAGTTTGTGCCCCTGTGGCTTAGGAGAATGAGGCATGCCCTTTTAGATCTGGAAACCACGATTGCTTGCCGTGAAGTGGAAAATGATGATGATTTCCTGAAGAATATATTCAGGGACCTGTTTAGAGATGATGAGGGAACTAGGAGCCAAGGTGATGTGACAGCACTGATGTTTTGTGCAGTAATCCACAAGATGTTCTCAGCACTCTGGCACCACCCATCTGCACAAGTCTATTATATAACTCCTTGCAAACCAGTCCAATTAGGCCCTCTTCACCACAGGTGGTTGCTATGCCAGGAATCCTGGGACCAGATTCAGTATCTAAGCTGACAATTTCTGTTCCAATATCAGTTGATCCAGTAACAATGACATAAAGAGAGAGTCAGGGAGGTTCTGAGACCAAACCGTTTTAGAGACTTAGTGTAGTGTTACTTATTGTAAATGGGCATTAAAGGGATTAGTTGATTATTAAGTATTAATTTATTTTCAATTTAATAATTAATAGATGATGGATGCTTTGGGTGAGGAGACTTTCCACAGGAGAATGAACTCTGATGAAGAAAGGTTATTGATAGACAAGCGGGAGAGGTTTTAAAAGTCAATGGGCCAGGTGGTTCCAAAAAATCAAAGCAGGGATGTCTCACTGTCTTATCAAACAGTAGCAAGCTGAGGGGTGCAGTGCAGGCAGTGGGGAAACATCTTCAGATGTCCATCAGGACCAAAGCAGTAAAAATTGAGGACAGGCATGTCCAATCTACAATGTTCATCTTTCACATGTAAAGAGGCATGTAATAAAGGAACATCTACCTTGATACATCTTTTTAAGTAGTGCTTGTTAGGTGTGTAAATTTCAAGCATCGGCACTGTCTGAGATGGAAAATCATTTCCACCAGCATTGGACACAGACTCCCATTTCTCACTATGGGTAGCAACATTTGGGCAATACTAGTGGCTTGGTTCCTGGCTGCCCTTAGAGAACAGCTAAAGTTAGGTAGTGTGAAAGGGCTGTGAAGGGTGTCCCAGGAGGGGTCCAATGAAGATGAAGGAGCACAGGTGACACAGACTGAGAGAAATCTATTCCAGGCCTTTGCTCTGCACACCAGGATCACTTTTCCTCAGGTGACCTGCATTTGTCCTCCAACCAGAAAAGCAACAATGTTGCATAAGAGAGTACTGGCAATCATGCTGGTTAAGCTCGCATAGCCCCAGAAGACTACTTTCAAGCAGTATGAGTGGTAGTGCCTTACTTTTCCATGTTTAGTGGAAAAGGTAAGCTGTGATCACACTGAACAGTTTCAACCACCTTTCTCAGTGGTGGATGCCCAGAGCTATCTTAGAGAGCTTCTGGACCAAACCCAATGCCGATACCTTCAAGCTGTGCTTGGGTCCTGACCAGGAATGTCCAAGGAATTCAAGTGGGAGGCGGAAGTATCTATCCATTGTTTCCAAAATAAATCGAAAATGGAAGTGGGCATGAGGTGCTTTCTTCAGGATGAATGCGTTTTCCATGGGGTGGGTTTATACTTGAGATTCACAACTAAGCTGACTAAACAGAGGTGAGGATGGAGAGTTGTCTGCACCTGCTGAGGGTTGTGGGTCTGGGTTAAGTAGAGCTGGATGTCACTGGCCAGGATTGCATTGAACAGCAGAAGGTGGGTCAGCAGAAATTACCCATCCCTATATCAAGTCCCTGAGGCATATACTCCCAATGGACCACCTGATCTATCTCCATTTTTTTAGTGGAAATATGGAGGAAGGGCAAAGGTGGATGGCAGTTTTTTCAGAGTGTGTCATTGGAATCTCTGCACAAACAGAGAGGGAGGCGTCCATGGACATGGTACTGAGGGCAATCCCACTTAAGAGGATGGTAGTGGAGACTGATGCCCTCTATCTGGTGCCAAAGGACTGCAAGAAAAGATCCAGTACTCAAACTCAGGGATGGTACTTGGAGCTGCCTTGGTGGTACCACAGAGTAAAGCTATGCTGCTGTGTATCATGTGTGATGTGACTCTTGAGGAAGCAAAATCATTTTATGATGTCTGATTTGGGGGTCTGTAGGTCAGTGACACGGTCTGTTCCCTGCTGAGACCCTGATATAGGACTGATGTTATTTTGTAAATATGCATATTCCTGAAATATAATCTGGGCATGATATAATAAACCCATGTGACTTGTTATGGGGCTATTGGATAGCATGCTCTAGCTGAAGTGGAATCTGGGATATGCATTTAATGCTTGGGCTATTTGCTTGTGTATTTCAATTAGCTGGAGTAGGGAATCTTTGGTGAAGATATTAATATGGCTTGTTGAATGTGGTGTTTTAATAGATGTGTGTAGCCAGAAGACCTGATGGCAGATACAAACAATTTAAAAATCCAGATGTTGAGCATCAGGGTTCAATACTGCCTGAATCTCACTACACAGTAATAAAAATGTTAAAATGATACGTCTGTTTCTTTGTGCCCATCCCCATCACTGTCACCATGGTACCGTCACTGACCCAGTCCTGTCAAAACTTATAATCTACATGTTCCCATCTAATATATATTAAAATTTTGAAACTTCACTGCATATGGAATCACTATATTACTTTTTCCAAATTTATTGCATTCTTCATTTATTACATCTATGTAGGGCAGTAGGGATCTAATGGACAGAAAGACACAAGTCAGATTTACAGTGAGAGACTTCAAGGGATAATCCTGATTTCAACTGGTGTGCAACAAAATGTCAACAAAAGGAAAGTCAAAAACACAGATGATGTTTCAAAAGACTAATTCAGTGATTACTTATTAGAGATATCCATCAGGACATGCTATTGGACATTCTCTTTTACAAATATCCATATCTGAAGACATTGGTGAATAGATTGTTAATAAGTACAAGGTGGTCAATGATGGACTTGATGCTGGTCGTTTTACTTTCATAAGTGAAGTCATCTGCAGCACATGTATGGTTCATAACACACTTAAGACCCTCTTATCATACAAAATTATTGGAAACATGAGTTTTGGGAATCAATGTGGCTTAACATTGTGTTAAAATCTCCGCCACTTACCATATGATCTGTGTTATAAGACATAGTGGCCTGGTCAGCTAAAAATTAATAGTTTGTAATTATTTCTGTTAATAATATCTGAACAAAGTCTGTGTGAATCACACCGTAAAGGTGTAATATTGCATGTAAGAGCATTCTTCCATGCAATAGCACAGCCTCCATAAAGTCTACCTTAAATCAACTCAGGTTCTGACATCCCTGAAACACAATGTAACTGAATATTGTCTATGCATTGCTGGAAACATTGGTTCTGTAAGAGCCAATGTTCCTGCAATAAAACAATATCATGTGTTTCTATGAGCAATCATTATATGTTTTATTCTGTCTGGACAGTGCCCATTACAGTTAAAAGAAGCAAGCCATCATGAGCAAATGCTATACGTTATAAAGCAAAAGTCCCTTTGGATCCTAGCTGTCTGGGAGGGATATATTTTTCTTACACGAACTGAAGAGAGCCAGGATGATTCGTCAAATAAAAGTGGGAACTGAGAACTTGGCATAGTCTATCAAAACGCCTCATATATGGTGAGCTAGGGTTTAAGACCCATTCAATGGAACGTCCATCAAGGCAAGCCTGAAGTACATAACAACCATCAATCATTCGTGTCAGTATTGGCATTAACTCTATATACAAAAAGGTTTTTACTGGATTTAGCAGCACCTTTGACTTTCCTTGCAAAGAGGGTAGCATTGCCTGTTACAACCTTGTGTTTCATGTTTTCCAATCTGCATTTTCTCTTCATTGCTTGTGTGGGAATATGGAATCCTTCAGAGACAACAGACCTGATATCATCATGATGACTAACAGATACAGATGAATGTGCAGTCTATGCAGCACTAGACCTGTCAAGAGAAGAACTGCTATCTCTGGAGGCTGAGGTCTCAGGTACATTACACAAGAACCCAGGATGCCCTGGTCCTCAACCACCAGGCTCACACCTACAGGTTATATAATTATAAGAAAGGTTAACTCTGCTTCTTGTGTGTGATATGCTGAAGTTTGGCCTGTTTTTTCTCCCATGCTAGGACGGCAGGGAGAATTTCATAAATAGCTGTGTGAGCTGAGCATACTGGAAGTTTATGTGGGTAAAAAGAATCTTGCAAGCTTCCTCCATGCAACTTAACATAGAATATTTGATCAATCTTGGACAAATTAATGGTAACATTCCCAGGAGCTTTTCTTGTACATTCATTTAAATAGTACAGAAAAACCTGATCCATATTCATTAATTCCAAACCCAACAATGACAGCAAAGAGATTCCAGACTTGCCAAAGCATCAATATTTCTTTTCCAAAACCAATGTGAAGAAACAAATTTCTCTCCTGACTTGAGACAGGCAGTCACCCATAAAAGGCAACTGGTGGTTTTAAATCGATCCTCTCAACCTTAGAAATATTCATCATTAACTGCAGACACTAATTCATTTCCAAAATGTATAGGCCTAACCACCAAAAACACAAATTTCATTACTTCTGCCAAAAATAAAAAGAGACCTGTTAGGCCTATCGCCTTTTAGTTTTTCCGACTTGTCAGTCACCTTAGTTTACAGCAAAAGAGTAAAGTAGGCCTACATCGTTTTTGTGATATTTATGAATCTGGAACATTACAAACACACTCTACCTCCACTATAACTATGAGTCGGAGAACAAAGCCCACAGCACAACATAGCCAATGAAGTAATTTTCAAATAGTACAGAAAAACCTGATCCATATTCATTAATTCCAAACCCAACAATGACAGCAAAGAGATTCCAGACTTGCCAAAGCATCAATATTTCTTTTCCAAAACCAATGTGAAGAAACAAATTTCTCTCCTGACTTGAGACAGGCAGTCACCCATAAAAGGCAACTGGTGGTTTTAAATCGATCCTCTCAACCTTAGAAATATTCATCATTAACTGCAGACACTAATTCATTTCCAAAATGTATAGGCCTAACCACCAAAAACACAAATTTCATTACTTCTGCCAAAAATAAAAAGAGACCTGTTAGGCCTATCGCCTTTTAGTTTTTCCGACTTGTCAGTCACCTTAGTTTACAGCAAAAGAGTAAAGTAGGCCTACATCGTTTTTGTGATATTTATGAATCTGGAACATTACAAACACACTCTACCTCCACTATAACTATGAGTCGGAGAACAAAGCCCACAGCACAACATAGCCAATGAAGTAATTTTCAAATAGTACAGAAAAACCTGATCCATATTCATTAATTCCAAACCCAACAATGACAGCAAAGAGATTCCAGACTTGCCAAAGCATCAATATTTCTTTTCCAAAACCAATGTGAAGAAACAAATTTCTCTCCTGACTTGAGACAGGCAGTCACCCATAAAAGGCAACTGGTGGTTTTAAATCGATCCTCTCAACCTTAGAAATATTCATCATTAACTGCAGACACTAATTCATTTCCAAAATGTATAGGCCTAACCACCAAAAACACAAATTTCATTACTTCTGCCAAAAATAAAAAGAGACCTGTTAGGCCTATCGCCTTTTAGTTTTTCCGACTTGTCAGTCACCTTAGTTTACAGCAAAAGAGTAAAGTAGGCCTACATCGTTTTTGTGATATTTATGAATCTGGAACATTACAAACACACTCTACCTCCACTATAACTATGAGTCGGAGAACAAAGCCCACAGCACAACATAGCCAATGAAGTAATTTTCAAATAGTACAGAAAAACCTGATCCATATTCATTAATTCCAAACCCAACAATGACAGCAAAGAGATTCCAGACTTGCCAAAGCATCAATATTTCTTTTCCAAAACCAATGTGAAGAAACAAATTTCTCTCCTGACTTGAGACAGGCAGTCACCCATAAAAGGCAACTGGTGGTTTTAAATCGATCCTCTCAACCTTAGAAATATTCATCATTAACTGCAGACACTAATTCATTTCCAAAATGTATAGGCCTAACCACCAAAAACACAAATTTCATTACTTCTGCCAAAAATAAAAAGAGACCTGTTAGGCCTATCGCCTTTTAGTTTTTCCGACTTGTCAGTCACCTTAGTTTACAGCAAAAGAGTAAAGTAGGCCTACATCGTTTTTGTGATATTTATGAATCTGGAACATTACAAACACACTCTACCTCCACTATAACTATGAGTCGGAGAACAAAGCCCACAGCACAACATAGCCAATGAAGTAATTTTCAAATAGTACAGAAAAACCTGATCCATATTCATTAATTCCAAACCCAACAATGACAGCAAAGAGATTCCAGACTTGCCAAAGCATCAATATTTCTTTTCCAAAACCAATGTGAAGAAACAAATTTCTCTCCTGACTTGAGACAGGCAGTCACCCATAAAAGGCAACTGGTGGTTTTAAATCGATCCTCTCAACCTTAGAAATATTCATCATTAACTGCAGACACTAATTCATTTCCAAAATGTATAGGCCTAACCACCAAAAACACAAATTTCATTACTTCTGCCAAAAATAAAAAGAGACCTGTTAGGCCTATCGCCTTTTAGTTTTTCCGACTTGTCAGTCACCTTAGTTTACAGCAAAAGAGTAAAGTAGGCCTACATCGTTTTTGTGATATTTATGAATCTGGAACATTACAAACACACTCTACCTCCACTATAACTATGAGTCGGAGAACAAAGCCCACAGCACAACATAGCCAATGAAGTAATTTTCAAATAGTACAGAAAAACCTGATCCATATTCATTAATTCCAAACCCAACAATGACAGCAAAGAGATTCCAGACTTGCCAAAGCATCAATATTTCTTTTCCAAAACCAATGTGAAGAAACAAATTTCTCTCCTGACTTGAGACAGGCAGTCACCCATAAAAGGCAACTGGTGGTTTTAAATCGATCCTCTCAACCTTAGAAATATTCATCATTAACTGCAGACACTAATTCATTTCCAAAATGTATAGGCCTAACCACCAAAAACACAAATTTCATTACTTCTGCCAAAAATAAAAAGAGACCTGTTAGGCCTATCGCCTTTTAGTTTTTCCGACTTGTCAGTCACCTTAGTTTACAGCAAAAGAGTAAAGTAGGCCTACATCGTTTTTGTGATATTTATGAATCTGGAACATTACAAACACACTCTACCTCCACTATAACTATGAGTCGGAGAACAAAGCCCACAGCACAACATAGCCAATGAAGTAATTTTCAAATAGTACAGAAAAACCTGATCCATATTCATTAATTCCAAACCCAACAATGACAGCAAAGAGATTCCAGACTTGCCAAAGCATCAATATTTCTTTTCCAAAACCAATGTGAAGAAACAAATTTCTCTCCTGACTTGAGACAGGCAGTCACCCATAAAAGGCAACTGGTGGTTTTAAATCGATCCTCTCAACCTTAGAAATATTCATCATTAACTGCAGACACTAATTCATTTCCAAAATGTATAGGCCTAACCACCAAAAACACAAATTTCATTACTTCTGCCAAAAATAAAAAGAGACCTGTTAGGCCTATCGCCTTTTAGTTTTTCCGACTTGTCAGTCACCTTAGTTTACAGCAAAAGAGTAAAGTAGGCCTACATCGTTTTTGTGATATTTATGAATCTGGAACATTACAAACACACTCTACCTCCACTATAACTATGAGTCGGAGAACAAAGCCCACAGCACAACATAGCCAATGAAGTAATTTTCAAATAGTACAGAAAAACCTGATCCATATTCATTAATTCCAAACCCAACAATGACAGCAAAGAGATTCCAGACTTGCCAAAGCATCAATATTTCTTTTCCAAAACCAATGTGAAGAAACAAATTTCTCTCCTGACTTGAGACAGGCAGTCACCCATAAAAGGCAACTGGTGGTTTTAAATCGATCCTCTCAACCTTAGAAATATTCATCATTAACTGCAGACACTAATTCATTTCCAAAATGTATAGGCCTAACCACTAAAAACACAAATTTCATTACTTCTGCCAAAAATAAAAAGAGACCTGTTAGGCCTATCGCCTTTTAGTTTTTCCGACTTGTCAGTCACCTTAGTTTACAGCAAAAGAGTAAAGTAGGCCTACATCGTTTTTGTGATATTTATGAATCTGGAACATTACAAACACACTCTACCTCCACTATAACTATGAGTCGGAGAACAAAGCCCACAGCACAACATAGCCAATGAAGTAATTTTCAAATAGTACAGAAAAACCTGATCCATATTCATTAATTCCAAACCCAACAATGACAGCAAAGAGATTCCAGACTTGCCAAAGCATCAATATTTCTTTTCCAAAACCAATGTGAAGAAACAAATTTCTCTCCTGACTTGAGACAGGCAGTCACCCATAAAAGGCAACTGGTGGTTTTAAATCGATCCTCTCAACCTTAGAAATATTCATCATTAACTGCAGACACTAATTCATTTCCAAAATGTATAGGCCTAACCACCAAAAACACAAATTTCATTACTTCTGCCAAAAATAAAAAGAGACCTGTTAGGCCTATCGCCTTTTAGTTTTTCCGACTTGTCAGTCACCTTAGTTTACAGCAAAAGAGTAAAGTAGGCCTACATCGTTTTTGTGATATTTATGAATCTGGAACATTACAAACACACTCTACCTCCACTATAACTATGAGTCGGAGAACAAAGCCCACAGCACAACATAGCCAATGAAGTAATTTTCAAATAGTACAGAAAAACCTGATCCATATTCATTAATTCCAAACCCAACAATGACAGCAAAGAGATTCCAGACTTGCCAAAGCATCAATATTTCTTTTCCAAAACCAATGTGAAGAAACAAATTTCTCTCCTGACTTGAGACAGGCAGTCACCCATAAAAGGCAACTGGTGGTTTTAAATCGATCCTCTCAACCTTAGAAATATTCATCATTAACTGCAGACACTAATTCATTTCCAAAATGTATAGGCCTAACCACCAAAAACACAAATTTCATTACTTCTGCCTAAAATAAAAAGAGACCTGTTAGGCCTATCGCCTTTTAGTTTTTCCGACTTGTCAGTCACCTTAGTTTACAGCAAAAGAGTAAAGTAGGCCTACATCGTTTTTGTGATATTTATGAATCTGGAACATTACAAACACACTCTACCTCCACTATAACTATGAGTCGGAGAACAAAGCCCACAGCACAACATAGCCAATGAAGTAATTTTCAAATAGTACAGAAAAACCTGATCCATATTCATTAATTCCAAACCCAACAATGACAGCAAAGAGATTCCAGACTTGCCAAAGCATCAATATTTCTTTTCCAAAACCAATGTGAAGAAACAAATTTCTCTCCTGACTTGAGACAGGCAGTCACCCATAAAAGGCAACTGGTGGTTTTAAATCGATCCTCTCAACCTTAGAAATATTCATCATTAACTGCAGACACTAATTCATTTCCAAAATGTATAGGCCTAACCACCAAAAACACAAATTTCATTACTTCTGCCAAAAATAAAAAGAGACCTGTTAGGCCTATCGCCTTTTAGTTTTTCCGACTTGTCAGTCACCTTAGTTTACAGCAAAAGAGTAAAGTAGGCCTACATCGTTTTTGTGATATTTATGAATCTGGAACATTACAAACACACTCTACCTCCACTATAACTATGAGTCGGAGAACAAAGCCCACAGCACAACATAGCCAATGAAGTAATTTTCAAATAGTACAGAAAAACCTGATCCATATTCATTAATTCCAAACCCAACAATGACAGCAAAGAGATTCCAGACTTGCCAAAGCATCAATATTTCTTTTCCAAAACCAATGTGAAGAAACAAATTTCTCTCCTGACTTGAGACAGGCAGTCACCCATAAAAGGCAACTGGTGGTTTTAAATCGATCCTCTCAACCTTAGAAATATTCATCATTAACTGCAGACACTAATTCATTTCCAAAATGTATAGGCCTAACCACCAAAAACACAAATTTCATTACTTCTGCCAAAAATAAAAAGAGACCTGTTAGGCCTATCGCCTTTTAGTTTTTCCGACTTGTCAGTCACCTTAGTTTACAGCAAAAGAGTAAAGTAGGCCTACATCGTTTTTGTGATATTTATGAATCTGGAACATTACAAACACACTCTACCTCCACTATAACTATGAGTCGGAGAACAAAGCCCACAGCACAACATAGCCAATGAAGTAATTTTCAAATAGTACAGAAAAACCTGATCCATATTCATTAATTCCAAACCCAACAATGACAGCAAAGAGATTCCAGACTTGCCAAAGCATCAATATTTCTTTTCCAAAACCAATGTGAAGAAACAAATTTCTCTCCTGACTTGAGACAGGCAGTCACCCATAAAAGGCAACTGGTGGTTTTAAATCGATCCTCTCAACCTTAGAAATATTCATCATTAACTGCAGACACTAATTCATTTCCAAAATGTATAGGCCTAACCACCAAAAACACAAATTTCATTACTTCTGCCAAAAATAAAAAGAGACCTGTTAGGCCTATCGCCTTTTAGTTTTTCCGACTTGTCAGTCACCTTAGTTTACAGCAAAAGAGTAAAGTAGGCCTACATCGTTTTTGTGATATTTATGAATCTGGAACATTACAAACACACTCTACCTCCACTATAACTATGAGTCGGAGAACAAAGCCCACAGCACAACATAGCCAATGAAGTAATTTTCAAATAGTACAGAAAAACCTGATCCATATTCATTAATTCCAAACCCAACAATGACAGCAAAGAGATTCCAGACTTGCCAAAGCATCAATATTTCTTTTCCAAAACCAATGTGAAGAAACAAATTTCTCTCCTGACTTGAGACAGGCAGTCACCCATAAAAGGCAACTGGTGGTTTTAAATCGATCCTCTCAACCTTAGAAATATTCATCATTAACTGCAGACACTAATTCATTTCCAAAATGTATAGGCCTAACCACCAAAAACACAAATTTCATTACTTCTGCCAAAAATAAAAAGAGACCTGTTAGGCCTATCGCCTTTAAGTTTTTCCGACTTGTCAGTCACCTTAGTTTACAGCAAAAGAGTAAAGTAGGCCTACATCGTTTTTGTGATATTTATGAATCTGGAACATTACAAACACACTCTACCTCCACTATAACTATGAGTCGGAGAACAAAGCCCACAGCACAACATAGCCAATGAAGTAATTTTCAAATAGTACAGAAAAACCTGATCCATATTCATTAATTCCAAACCCAACAATGACAGCAAAGAGATTCCAGACTTGCCAAAGCATCAATATTTCTTTTCCAAAACCAATGTGAAGAAACAAATTTCTCTCCTGACTTGAGACAGGCAGTCACCCATAAAAGGCAACTGGTGGTTTTAAATCGATCCTCTCAACCTTAGAAATATTCATCATTAACTGCAGACACTAATTCATTTCCAAAATGTATAGGCCTAACCACCAAAAACACAAATTTCATTACTTCTGCCAAAAATAAAAAGAGACCTGTTAGGCCTATCGCCTTTTAGTTTTTCCGACTTGTCAGTCACCTTAGTTTACAGCAAAAGAGTAAAGTAGGCCTACATCGTTTTTGTGATATTTATGAATCTGGAACATTACAAACACACTCTACCTCCACTATAACTATGAGTCGGAGAACAAAGCCCACAGCACAACATAGCCAATGAAGTAATTTTCAAATAGTACAGAAAAACCTGATCCATATTCATTAATTCCAAACCCAACAATGACAGCAAAGAGATTCCAGACTTGCCAAAGCATCAATATTTCTTTTCCAAAACCAATGTGAAGAAACAAATTTCTCTCCTGACTTGAGACAGGCAGTCACCCATAAAAGGCAACTGGTGGTTTTAAATCGATCCTCTCAACCTTAGAAATATTCATCATTAACTGCAGACACTAATTCATTTCCAAAATGTATAGGCCTAACCACCAAAAACACAAATTTCATTACTTCTGCCAAAAATAAAAAGAGACCTGTTAGGCCTATCGCCTTTTAGTTTTTCCGACTTGTCAGTCACCTTAGTTTACAGCAAAAGAGTAAAGTAGGCCTACATCGTTTTTGTGATATTTATGAATCTGGAACATTACAAACACACTCTACCTCCACTATAACTATGAGTCGGAGAACAAAGCCCACAGCACAACATAGCCAATGAAGTAATTTTCAAATAGTACAGAAAAACCTGATCCATATTCATTAATTCCAAACCCAACAATGACAGCAAAGAGATTCCAGACTTGCCAAAGCATCAATATTTCTTTTCCAAAACCAATGTGAAGAAACAAATTTCTCTCCTGACTTGAGACAGGCAGTCACCCATAAAAGGCAACTGGTGGTTTTAAATCGATCCTCTCAACCTTAGAAATATTCATCATTAACTGCAGACACTAATTCATTTCCAAAATGTATAGGCCTAACCACCAAAAACACAAATTTCATTACTTCTGCCAAAAATAAAAAGAGACCTGTTAGGCCTATCGCCTTTTAGTTTTTCCGACTTGTCAGTCACCTTAGTTTACAGCAAAAGAGTAAAGTAGGCCTACATCGTTTTTGTGATATTTATGAATCTGGAACATTACAAACACACTCTACCTCCACTATAACTATGAGTCGGAGAACAAAGCCCACAGCACAACATAGCCAATGAAGTAATTTTCAAATAGTACAGAAAAACCTGATCCATATTCATTAATTCCAAACCCAACAATGACAGCAAAGAGATTCCAGACTTGCCAAAGCATCAATATTTCTTTTCCAAAACCAATGTGAAGAAACAAATTTCTCTCCTGACTTGAGACAGGCAGTCACCCATAAAAGGCAACTGGTGGTTTTAAATCGATCCTCTCAACCTTAGAAATATTCATCATTAACTGCAGACACTAATTCATTTCCAAAATGTATAGGCCTAACCACCAAAAACACAAATTTCATTACTTCTGCCAAAAATAAAAAGAGACCTGTTAGGCCTATCGCCTTTTAGTTTTTCCGACTTGTCAGTCACCTTAGTTTACAGCAAAAGAGTAAAGTAGGCCTACATCGTTTTTGTGATATTTATGAATCTGGAACATTACAAACACACTCTACCTCCACTATAACTATGAGTCGGAGAACAAAGCCCACAGCACAACATAGCCAATGAAGTAATTTTCAAATAGTACAGAAAAACCTGATCCATATTCATTAATTCCAAACCCAACAATGACAGCAAAGAGATTCCAGACTTGCCAAAGCATCAATATTTCTTTTCCAAAACCAATGTGAAGAAACAAATTTCTCTCCTGACTTGAGACAGGCAGTCACCCATAAAAGGCAACTGGTGGTTTTAAATCGATCCTCTCAACCTTAGAAATATTCATCATTAACTGCAGACACTAATTCATTTCCAAAATGTATAGGCCTAACCACCAAAAACACAAATTTCATTACTTCTGCCAAAAATAAAAAGAGACCTGTTAGGCCTATCGCCTTTTAGTTTTTCCGACTTGTCAGTCACCTTAGTTTACAGCAAAAGAGTAAAGTAGGCCTACATCGTTTTTGTGATATTTATGAATCTGGAACATTACAAACACACTCTACCTCCACTATAACTATGAGTCGGAGAACAAAGCCCACAGCACAACATAGCCAATGAAGTAATTTTCAAATAGTACAGAAAAACCTGATCCATATTCATTAATTCCAAACCCAACAATGACAGCAAAGAGATTCCAGACTTGCCAAAGCATCAATATTTCTTTTCCAAAACCAATGTGAAGAAACAAATTTCTCTCCTGACTTGAGACAGGCAGTCACCCATAAAAGGCAACTGGTGGTTTTAAATCGATCCTCTCAACCTTAGAAATATTCATCATTAACTGCAGACACTAATTCATTTCCAAAATGTATAGGCCTAACCACCAAAAACACAAATTTCATTACTTCTGCCAAAAATAAAAAGAGACCTGTTAGGCCTATCGCCTTTTAGTTTTTCCGACTTGTCAGTCACCTTAGTTTACAGCAAAAGAGTAAAGTAGGCCTACATCGTTTTTGTGATATTTATGAATCTGGAACATTACAAACACACTCTACCTCCACTATAACTATGAGTCGGAGAACAAAGCCCACAGCACAACATAGCCAATGAAGTAATTTTCAAATAGTACAGAAAAACCTGATCCATATTCATTAATTCCAAACCCAACAATGACAGCAAAGAGATTCCAGACTTGCCAAAGCATCAATATTTCTTTTCCAAAACCAATGTGAAGAAACAAATTTCTCTCCTGACTTGAGACAGGCAGTCACCCATAAAAGGCAACTGGTGGTTTTAAATCGATCCTCTCAACCTTAGAAATATTCATCATTAACTGCAGACACTAATTCATTTCCAAAATGTATAGGCCTAACCACCAAAAACACAAATTTCATTACTTCTGCCAAAAATAAAAAGAGACCTGTTAGGCCTATCGCCTTTTAGTTTTTCCGACTTGTCAGTCACCTTAGTTTACAGCAAAAGAGTAAAGTAGGCCTACATCGTTTTTGTGATATTTATGAATCTGGAACATTACAAACACACTCTACCTCCACTATAACTATGAGTCGGAGAACAAAGCCCACAGCACAACATAGCCAATGAAGTAATTTTCAAATAGTACAGAAAAACCTGATCCATATTCATTAATTCCAAACCCAACAATGACAGCAAAGAGATTCCAGACTTGCCAAAGCATCAATATTTCTTTTCCAAAACCAATGTGAAGAAACAAATTTCTCTCCTGACTTGAGACAGGCAGTCACCCATAAAAGGCAACTGGTGGTTTTAAATCGATCCTCTCAACCTTAGAAATATTCATCATTAACTGCAGACACTAATTCATTTCCAAAATGTATAGGCCTAACCACCAAAAACACAAATTTCATTACTTCTGCCAAAAATAAAAAGAGACCTGTTAGGCCTATCGCCTTTTAGTTTTTCCGACTTGTCAGTCACCTTAGTTTACAGCAAAAGAGTAAAGTAGGCCTACATCGTTTTTGTGATATTTATGAATCTGGAACATTACAAACACACTCTACCTCCACTATAACTATGAGTCGGAGAACAAAGCCCACAGCACAACATAGCCAATGAAGTAATTTTCAAATAGTACAGAAAAACCTGATCCATATTCATTAATTCCAAACCCAACAATGACAGCAAAGAGATTCCAGACTTGCCAAAGCATCAATATTTCTTTTCCAAAACCAATGTGAAGAAACAAATTTCTCTCCTGACTTGAGACAGGCAGTCACCCATAAAAGGCAACTGGTGGTTTTAAATCGATCCTCTCAACCTTAGAAATATTCATCATTAACTGCAGACACTAATTCATTTCCAAAATGTATAGGCCTAACCACCAAAAACACAAATTTCATTACTTCTGCCAAAAATAAAAAGAGACCTGTTAGGCCTATCGCCTTTTAGTTTTTCCGACTTGTCAGTCACCTTAGTTTACAGCAAAAGAGTAAAGTAGGCCTACATCGTTTTTGTGATATTTATGAATCTGGAACATTACAAACACACTCTACCTCCACTATAACTATGAGTCGGAGAACAAAGCCCACAGCACAACATAGCCAATGAAGTAATTTTCAAATAGTACAGAAAAACCTGATCCATATTCATTAATTCCAAACCCAACAATGACAGCAAAGAGATTCCAGACTTGCCAAAGCATCACAGACGTATCTATAGAGTTTAAAATATGCAGGAAGGATGAGAAATATAAATTGTCAAATCTGCTTTGGCTCTTGAGTAAGTTATGTCTTGGGTTGTTTATGGGCAGAATTGTAATCCACAGACCGTCTTGGAGCAGTTGTTTAGTTTATCGGCAGTTGGACAATGCCCATAAACCATGTTTGCCTTAAATTCAATGCGCTACCAAGGGGGTTTCAGAAACGTACAAATATCACATGAAGCTATACTTGGCATATACTGCCCATGGTCTGGTTTGAGGATCATAATTGACCTGCAGTTAATGGGCATGACCCACAACCCGACTGTAGGACCTATTCCATTGTATATTTTTTGTGGGCAGTGTATAATTGCCCATTAACCACCAAACACATGTATATATATATATATATATATATATATATATATATATATATATATATATATATATATATATATATATATATATATATATATATATATATATATATATATATATATATATATATATAGTGGTACATGTCTTGGGAGACCCTCCAATGGGAGCCAGCATATATGTTTTTAAGACCTCTCTGTCAGGACATACGGCTATCTTCTAGATGTTATTATACCCCTAATGAAAGACCACCTTTTTCAAGAGACCACTTTTGTACCTGCACTTGGAGTGCTCTCTCAAAGACTGGGGCATTGTATAAATTTCCTTACTCTCTTCAGGTGAGGTGTTAACGTCTTTGAATCGAAAATTATTATTTCACTTCAACGCATCCTGGTCTTTCTGAAATTTAAATTGTTTCTGTATCAAGTACATCTTTGTTTACTGCTATGAGCAGCTTATCCAAGATGTGCAGAATGTTTGCATGTGGAATAACTTGTCTTTCTCTACTGAATGCAGAGAGTGGGGATGGAAATTTTCTTTTCCCCCAACAGGAATCTGTTTAGCAGGCAAACAGACTGTTTATGTCAAAACCACCACCACAAGCTGTTGATATCTAGTGCTTAAAGTCCCCTAAAGGCTCTCTATGCAATTTCAAAAGCAGCTGCCTGGGCAGTGTTGGACACGATTTTACAACTTGTTATAAAATAAAAAAGATTTCAAATGTTATTGGCATGTGGCCATGTGTACATACTTGGTAGACACTCAAGCAAGGTACGTCCCCACCAAGTTTGAAGTCTAGTGCATTCGCAATGCTTTCAATAAGAAGTGAATACAGTAGAGATTGAGTACAATTTCCCTCCTTTTTCAATGTTCCATAAGCAGACAGCTGTGAATTCGTAGCATCAAATGGTTTCGAGGGACAGCGTCTGCTCTCCATGAGCAAAACCTTCATGGGTGTGGGTCAGGTGTGAGTCATAATCATAGTGCCTTTGTGTTTCCGTTGTAAGCCGTGTTGGTATGAAATCATAGATATCGTGGTAAAGGTTACCTCTTCCGTTTTTGCTTGCAATGCACACAGACAGAATGGATTTTTCCCCTACTTTCCTGTGGAAATTGATAGAGGCAAAACTCTTTTATGAAGCAAAATTTCATTACTTTAAACAAGACTTCTGACAAGTTACAATGGATCCGGTATTAAGGGACCACCTATGGGACCCTCGAAAAATGGTCCCTTATGATAGGTTGGCCCTTAAGACAGGTAAAATTGAATTAAAATATTTTGGCAGGACCAACTGAGACTAGTCCCTTAGGGCAGGTAATCCCTTAAGACATGGGCAGGTTTGACTCTACATGGAAAAAAGCATTTCCGCTAATTCAACCTCAGTGGTGCATGATGATTAAAACTCTGCAAGTATTGGACTATCACGAAAGGTCGGTCATATTGATGTTGGCAATGCAGAACGTGCTTGAAACATCTATCGTTTGTTGATTCACTATATTTACAATGAGAAAACATTCTACTCCCACATAACATGTCGTTTCAGAGGCCTGTTGCTTTCAAATCTCATGCACGGAACAATGTTATTGTCAAAGCAAGCGTTCGTCATATCATTCTATTCATTCATATAATGTTTAATTGCCAATGACAGACAATAATGATAAAATAATGAAAATAATACAATATTTACAAAGAATTATACACATTAATAAATTAAGAGCATAGAAGAGCATAGAGAAAATACAAAAATCAAAAAAGTAAAATAAAAAATTGGAATAACCTCCAGACTCCTATGAAAAACATAGAAGGTGCCACATCCCTAAGCTGACTTCTGTCAAGAAATCATACCTCCATTCCATCTGCAACTGAACAATGTTCTGCAACCTGTTAGAAAGTGCTTACATTAGTTACCTTTACACTTCTACACCACCCAGTTTCAATCATATTTAACTGTAGCACAGTCAAAGGTAACACATTTTTATATGTCAGTGTGCAGCTTAGAACTGACAATAACACATTAAAATGTATTTGATCTGGTCTTAATTGTGATACCTGTGGGAAATACTTCAGAAATAACCAACCATTCATAAATTCCAACTGACTGCAAGAGCAAAGACAAATTGAGCAAGAGGCAAATACTCAAATAGTACAGAAAAACCTGACCCTAATTCATAAATTCCAAATCCAACAATTACAGCAAAGAGATTCCGAGTTACCAAAGCATCAACATTCATCTTCCAATACCAATGTGAAGAAATAAATTTTACTCCTGATTTGAAAAGTCACCCATAAAAGGTAACTGGTGGTTTAAGCCGGTCCTTGCAACCTTTGAAACATTCTTTATTAACTACAAACTATAATGTTTTGTAAATGCATAGGCCTAACAACTTAAAACGCAAATTGTATTACTTCTGCCAAAAATATAAGAAGAGACCTGGTAAGCCTATCACGTTTAGTTCTCCTTACTTGTCAGTCAGCTAAGTTTACATGGCGTGAAAGAAAAAAGAAGGCCTACATCGTTTTTGTGATATTTATGAATCAGGAACACTATTAACACACTCTACCTCCATTATAATTATGACTCGGGAACACAGCCTAGAGCACAACATAGCCAATGAAGTGTTTATCAAATAATACAGAAAAACATGGCCCTTATTCATTAATTCCTAACCCAACAATGACGGTAAAGAGATTCCAGAGTTACCAAAACATCAACTTTCATCTTCCAATACCAATATGAAGAAACATGAATGACCAGAAGGTCAACATCCAGCCGTCAATACCAATGTGGAGAAAAGAATTTCATTCATGAGTTGAGATGGGCAACTGGTAGTTTTATACCAGTTCTTTCAACCTTTGGAATATTCTTCGTAAACTGCAAAGGCTAATCTCCTATTCCCACCACCAATTATAGCTCCAGTCACTTAAAACCCAGAATTTATCACTTGGACTGCAGATAAACCAATATACCATAGGCCCGCCAGTGCTGGGTTCTGACTTGTCTGTGGGCTCAGCTGTCAGCAAAGTGAGAAAGTGAGACTACATTGTTTTCGGAAATTTATGAATCTGTATTATTACAAAAACGTTTTACCTTTATTTTAACTGTGAGTTGGAGAACACAGCTCACACCATAACATGGTAAAGTATTTATCAAATAGTTTAGGAAAACATGTCAACATTCATAAATTCCAGCCCAACAACGAGAGCAAAGCCAGATGCAGCAAACGGCTGAGCGTCAGGAATAAACAAAATATCAACATCCAGTTGTCAATTCCAATGTGAAGAAAATCCTGACTCAAAATAAGTGAGAGAGGCAGGGACCCTCCAACCTTTGAAGTATGCTACACTTACTACAAACTACAGAAAAAGAGGAAAGAAGGCCAACAGCTTTTATATGGAAGCTACAAAATGGTTGTCTGTGTCCTTCTCCCATGCGGCATATAACAGGGTATTGTAGAAACTAGTACAGTACTGTCTGAAAAGAGGTTCTTTGTGTCAGATTTTTTCTCTTCCAGAGTAAGGGAGAAACCATATATTGTTACCATGTGAGGCTATTCGATGCAGGTATTTCAGCTGCACGCACCAAAACCACAACCTTGAAACATACAGGTGTAATTACTGTAGAGGGAATATGAAACTTAATCTAGAAACAGGCAATAGACTGATATATGAACACACAATGGACAAAAGGCAGTTTTAGATCTCAATACATTTTAATACTGCACATTAACAGATGATACACAGAATATGGATAGTTGTCCCCACGTACTCGTCAATGGGTGTCTAGCCTTGGTGTGGATGGTATGATGTACAATGTACTTACATTATCACAGCAATAGTTCTAGTTCACAGTCACCAAGTAGCACTTTTAACACACACTCTACAAGTGTCGAGTCCAACATTTCACAAATGTCCAGACGAGAGCTCTGCATCCGCTGAGGTTAAGCTGTTGACCAGTCTTGTGTACAGGAGTCGCCTCGCACGTAATGACTGCAAGTTTTGTTTCAAACAGAGCTCCCACCGCAGTGAGAAAAAGATAAGTACGGAAACGCTCACAGACAAAGCCCATCGAGTCTACAGTCTAATGCAATTTCACATTACTTAAGTATCAATCAAGATACCAAAAACCTGTGGAAAACCTGTGTCTCTAAAGGTGCACAGTAACTTCTACAATGTGTCTCTTCAAGGTGAGCACAAACGTAATACTGTATAATTTTGACTGAGGATCGGTGCACTCGACAACCACAGCTCTATACTGAACTCTATTTATTGATGTCCGTCTTACACAGAACACCTAGAGAACCATGCATTAATTAACAGTAATTCACGTGCAGGAACCAGATGAACCGCACACCACCGTCTATTAACCCAAACATTACATATCAAACACTGCGTAAGAAATGCATGTTTGTGACGTCTAAATCAACACGGGGCAAAAGTGCTTTTGGAATAATTTACACTCACTCCATAATTTACGTGAGTTATGTCTCTATATGCTTACACTTGCTTCCGTAAATCAATACGCCAAGTTTATGTGCCTCACATAATCACAATCTGCTCTGTAATACGAAAGATCTTGTGTTTTATAAACTATTGAAATAAACACACGCTCCGTTCACATACGTGAGTCTCTGTGTTAATTTACACAATGATGATGGAAAAAATCTTACAGGATGAAATTACATTATGAGATATACAATTTTTTTAATATAAACAGCAAACCAAAACGCTTAGGCACCAACACACAACTTACTGTTCAAACCATGATCCAAACCGAATTAAACCAATGGAAAAGTAGACATCTCATCCTGGTCCATCGTACGCCCCGCCTGGGCGGAGACCAGCCTTCATACACACGGCCAGAATACGTGCTGGCAGTAGGATCACTAGGTCAGCCTAATTTTACTCTGGCCAAACCGGTCAAGATATAGTCGTCCTAGGGCGAGTTGGAATCTCCCACCAGCTGGTTCATTGGTCAAATAAAGGGTCGGAGAATAGTACCACATGAATTCCCACACATGCATGCAAGGATTCATTTTTACACGGGGAAGGGTCTCTCGCTTGTAACAATCCTCCCCCCCAAAAAAGCGCAAAAGTGACAAACTTTTGTCATCTTTTGAGATGTTCAGATATAACATGTCTAAATGTAACATGATTTTCACAATAATTATTGCCAATGCCTTTTATATGGTTGTATATATATATGTGTGCAGAAGCATTTACATTGTAATATATATGTGAATAAGTTCTATAATACTTAATAGCATTTTACATGCAATATCATATGACCAAACTCCATAATAGCACTCTAATGGTCATTTAGCAAGTTCAGAATCTCCATTTACACATATGCTCTGCTCAATGCGTCTGGTATTACATTCGATTTTCCACTAATGTAAAAAATTTCCAAGTCATATTCTTGTAGAAACAAACTCCATCTAGTAAGTCTTTGGTTCTTATTCCTAAACTTGTGGAGATAAGAAACTCGATTGTGATCAGATAAAACCTGTAGCGGCTTAACCCCCCCCCCCCATGCTTACATACATCTCAAAATGTTGAACTGATAACACCAAAGCCAATGTTTCTTTCTCAATGGTTGAATAATTGCGCTGGTGCTTATTCAGTTTCTTGAAAAGTATGCCACAGGGTGATCATAACCTTGGGAACCCTCTTGAAAAATCACGCTCCCGTCTGCTGATTGGTCAGGCATATCACAAAAGAATGTCTCTGACAACACTACTTGGGACCCTCTCCACCTGTAGTACCCATAGAACTTTGCTGCTCTGCTGCCTCCTATTTTAACTTATGCGTCATACCATGTGTGGTCACACAAGCAGGAAATATTCCTGGATAATGGTCCTGTAACTGCGCCATACTTTCATTTCTGCATGGCTGTAATGCGTACCTGGAAATAACCTCAACTTTGGGTCCTGCAATGTCATTACCCAAAAGAAAATCAGCCCCCTCCATAGGTCATGTAGGTACTATTCTCACACTCACAATGCCCTTTATGTAACTACACTCCAACCATACTTCATGTAATGGGACCTACATTTCTTTAAAATCGACTCCTCGAAGCCAAACCTGGGCCACTGGCGCCTTGCTATTTTCTGGAACAGCCCCCTCCAGCATCAACGACTGCACTGATCCAGTGTCACGTAACACAATAACAGACTTCATCTTTCTGCCCTCATTCTGTGCCACAAAACCTTCTGATTTGAATCCATCATAAGACTCATTTTTAGACTCAGATGTAGGTCGATCGGACTTCAGCATAACAGGTTTTGAATTAGAGCCTTCTAACCCTACCTCTTCTACCTGTTCACAACCCATAGCTATGGTATAGATCAACGCAATGGGTTTACCAGGTTTTTTTTTCACCCCTGATCTTAATTCAGGATGCAACTTCCAGCACTTCTCTATAACATGGCCAGTGGACTTACAATGAGTACACTCTCTGTTTTGACCTTGACCTTTACTGAAGTTCTCTTTGTTACCTGCAACATTTGAACCAGAATCAACTGACTCAGATTTAGGACTTTTATCATCCTTAACTTTTCCCCTCTGAAAGAATCTACTACCACAGTCTTGCTGCGCTGCTTTATGTACCAAATGATACTCGTCAGCTGCTATTGCCGCTTCTTGGATAGTCTCTATTTTTCTCTCATCCAGGTAAGTACATACTTCACGCTGAACATTTCCCCGGAATTCCTCCATAAGGATTAGCTCTCTCAACTTGCCATTATCGCCCAATACATTTTCAGAACTTACCCACCTGTCACATGAAACAACTTTTTCCCGCGCAAACTCAACATGCGTCTGTTTTGGATTTTTCCACCAACTCCGAAATTTTTGCTGATATGCCTCTGGAACTAGCTGATATGCAAAGCCGAGTAGACGTCCAGACCTTTCCCTACCAATGTTTGCTGAAACAGCATGGTCCACTTGTCACGTGGCCACTGCATTGTAATACAGTCTTTTCAAATGCGAAAAAGTACTTATCCACCTCCCGCTCAATGAATTTTTTGGAGCCAGATTTGCCTGATGCGCATCACTGAATGAACCACTCCCCGCTACAGGAATAGCCGTACCACTACCATGCTGTAGATCTAATTGACAGAACCGATATTCCTGGTCAGGGTGAGCTTGCTCCTTCAATACACGCTGCGCTATTTTTCCTTACATTCCTTCTCATATGCTTTAAACGCATCCTCACCGAAGAATCCTAGCTGTAGCAACTGATCGCACAGTTGTTTGACCAGCGATGGTTTTAACAAATTCTTAGCCGAAATTACTTCTTGCAGGTCTAAATATTCAACCACTTTTTCCAATTCCACTTTGCATAATTTTCCGACTAGAGACCGGTTTAATTTCAGCTCCAAAAACTCTTTCGGTGAAGATTCGTCCCCCATAGTGGTTTTGTATTTTTCCCAGGTAATAGGCAAAACACTAACCTCTATACACAGCAAAGCTACATACCATTGAACAACATGGAGCAGTCCCATATACATTTGGGAAGGGAGGAAGGTCACAAGCGAGATTTAGGCCAGCTATTGAGATAAACTCACTCAGAAGCGTGTTCCGATATCAGTCACTCTTTCCATTTACAGTAAATTCAAGGATCCCGGACAAGCCCCCAAAATATGTTACGAGGTGAGGTTATTTGATGCAGGTATTTCAGTTGCACGTGCCAAAACCACAACCTTGAAACATACAGGTGTAATTACTGTAGAGGGAATATGAATCTTAATCTGGAAATGGGCAATAGACTGATATATGAACACACAATGGACAAACGGATTCATTTTTACATGGGGAAGGGTCTCTCGCTTGTAACATATATATATATATATATTCATATATATATATATATATATATATATATATATATATATATATATATATATATATATACTCTTTATATCTAGTTTTTCTTCCACAACGCATCCGTTCATCTGTATATTGCACAAAAATTACTTTAAGTGAGTACCTGGTGTACAATATATGAGGTGCACATGATAAATAAATAAGAACAAAATTGCAAATAGAATACTGTTGTTCCGTAAGGCACCATTTATGCGCAGATCTGGACAAAGAGTTTTAGTGGTCCCGATTAATTTCATTTTTGTATATTAATAAATAAATTATCATTCTGCAGAAAAATATGGATCCCGCAAAATATTAAACGAACTGTCATTAACTCTACATAATTGAGGGCAAGTCATGTGGAGGAAAATACTAAAACGCTTGTCCCAGATGTAGTTTTGTGTTTTCAGGCTGTTCATTTTGCCAGTTATCAGAACATGCTTTTCGTGATACTTGTCAAACAATCGAAAATGTCTTATGAATTTCAAAGATTATCTGATTGGATTACATCAGGTCAGTGGTTGGAAAAATACATGAATATTTGAATAAGGACTGGCATCATTGTTCTCACCAAACACTTGATTGAATTTTAACATATCTTTATTTCACAAGAAACAGAGAATCAGTGAAAACATCAGTTACTGTATCTTATTTGTAACTTATATCAATTCCACACCCTTTTACAAACATAGCAATTTTCCCAATTACACAACGAAGCAAAGATAAACATTCATAAGAAAGATACCATGAAGAAGAGTTGCAATCCCATGCATTTTATATCCTAGAGGTAGATGTTAGTAAACTTAAAAAGTCACGTTTTTATAAATCTACCTACTTGCTGAAACATTTTTAGAAAAAAAAGTCTAGCACTTTCTGAGAAAGTTATGATTTCAAGCATTATTTTCGGGGATCTCCATAGAGCTGAATGTTATGCTAGATGTAGTTTAAAACGTACAGAAAATTATTGTCGTATTGGGTCATAGGTAGGACTCTTTAACGTATAGTGTTGGACAGTTTTTCATGGGGCACTTCATGCACATGATGGCAATCACAGCAAAAAAAACAACAACAAAAAACATTGAGAGTAAAACAGGTCATTCACATAAAAAAATACATATGACTCATTATGAAATTACAAACGTTAAATAAAGGTCGATAAATACTAATTTGCTGTAAAGGAAATTTCAGTTACACTTGCTAAATAGTTTGTCGGCAATAGTGTATGTGCGTGAAATGCATGAGTGAATACGTAGAACAATAGAAAATCTGGCAAACTTTGATAAATTTGAATGAAATGTATATTCCACAATTGACCAAGTATTTCAGAATAAAAGTATGTAAAGCACTAAGTGTGAATGAAAAACTTTCTTTTCAACATTTTTCATAGAAAATGTATCCCTGGTATACGTGGGCAGTTTTTCCGGAAAATTTTCATCTTCCCTAGTGCATTTCTCTGTAAAATACTCACACCCTTGTAGGACATCAGGCAAGATTGCTGGGGCATGATTTGTGTTTTCAGTTATTAACAGGCCAATTAAATCATTGTTTTTGTATACTGGCACATGGGTTATTCATTAAACGCAATGTTATGTGTGAAAAATACCTGGCTAGTCATTCAAGTTTTACTGCCAGGAGTTCCAAGCTCAGCAAATAAATCACTACATATCTATACTAATATATGATGACTTTTCGACAAATAACATATATAAGATGATTCTTACATTACCTCCAGCTCTGGGCCAGTGTACAAAAAAGGCCTGCGCCATCATACATAATAAGGCACAAACCACATTTGCTCACAGCTAAAAAAAACAACGATAATATTGGTTCAGGTATGAAACATTGATTAGGCGTGAGTCCCAACGACTTTTATTAGATCGAACGTACTACTTCTAGTAAACATCAACGCTGAAAATAGATATACTAGGTTGCTGAGAACTACATGGATTAAGCTGGGAAGTGTAAACTGAGAATGCTGAACCACAAAGGTTTATGGATATCAGTTATAAATTCAATGCCTTCACATTGAAAATATCAAGAAGCCTAGAAGGAGGGGGAGGGAAATCTTACTTCAGCCACTAGAGAATTGTTGGGATTTTTTCATTTTGCAACCAGATATCGCGTTTTGCAAAATACCGCGATTAAATGTCTCTTTACTTGTAATCAAAGTATATGCGCATTTTTAATCTCCTTTTTATGTTTGAGTCAAAATTCCCATATCCTTGTGAAATTTTGTACACAGGAAACCGTTTTTGATCTCTACAGTAAACAGACCCCTTAAAAGCGCATGCGAGAAGGAAAGTTGCGTTAATACAAAATTAAATTGAATAAATAATAAGAGGCCCGTTGGACGAAAAATAAAGTTTCTGCCATTTTCATCCACATTTCTTTACTTCAACCTACCGGTATTGCCAGAGCCAGTCCGGCATGATGATCACACCGTATCAACCCAATTTCTAGAAACATTGTAGTTGGTGGTATCATGCATCAGACGTGCACGAGAAGTATATCTCCATGGACGTGCTTAAAATGAACATCCAATGTACAAAAGACAAATTAAATGCCCTTTCTAAAATAACGAAAGCAAAATGTTATATTCCCGAGATAAACCATAAGTTGTCCTAAGTTATATGAAATAAAACACTGTCTTTGAAAGACAGCAGGTTACCAGCCACACTGAATGATTATATCTGGTATTATTCTACAATTGGACAAAATGACCACATGCCCAGCTTTTGCTGGAAATACTTATCCTGACTATCACACGTGAAACATCGCAAATGTTCTCTGGTGCGGCATTGTGAGAATTTCATCTGTACAAAGAGTTTGTTTTCCACAGTAGAAGTCTTTAATAATCATTGGGCATCTCATGTTTTTTTAATTGAATCATTCTGGCCAAGAGTATACCTAATGACAATATTGTCTCACTGGCCATTTCCTCCGCACAAGTGGTAGTTGAAGAGGCACATAACGCAGGCATTGGACCCTGTCAAGTATATTATCAAAATTTTAGGGTGCCTATTGTAGAAGGCTACTAAAACATTGCAATAATACTATTTCATTAAACCATCTTCACTGCACATTAAGTCAAATATATTATGTAGACTATCAGGCGTACCTGTACGAGTTCTCATTTATCATTATTGTGTTTCCGTACTAATAGGCATGATATGTATACGACACTACTCTAAAAAACAACGCAAGATATGTAATATCTCTAATGCTCGGCATTTTACATGTAGTCTTTAGAATATGTGCATAAGTACGTTACCGCTTTGTATGGACCAAACGAAACCCCAAGTTTCACAAACACGTCAGTAAAAATATTGCCCACAACATTCACATCAAACAGATAGTTTTGTGTATTTCTACATACCGTGCTATCATCCATCAATACATTGTCTTCAGACAGCAATGGGTAAATTCTCATCTGTTCTAATTGAACCAGCGATACACAGAGTTGTTTTGTAATTACTTTGATTTCCATCAAGGATGATTTCTTGAGTTTAAGATACTCCCGAAGTGTGAGTGTATCATCCGCACGATGGAAAAAGAACATATTGGAATTCGGTCCTAAAAACAGTTTGTTATTCAGAATTTGTAAACGTTGGATGAACTTCAATTGACGAGACAATTGCAAAAAAATCGATTGAGACAATTGGAGAGCAATTAGCGTTGCTGGACACTTCAAGTTGAAAAGAAAAGGTTTTGAAACTTGACTTTGTGGGTAGTGTGGTATTTTAAGGTGTTGCAATAAAAAAAATGCAGTCTAACGCTCCATTAAATAACCAAGGTGCCATTCACCTTTCTCTCTTCTTTACTACTCAAACATCACAACCTTAAAATCAGCCACAGCTTTTACATCTGAGAATAATTTAGACAAATATGTTATGGAACAGGCTGACGTAACAAACAATAAGCATACCAAGGATCACAAAGGACACTATGCACAATTCATACAATTGAGGGTATCTTATAGTGCTGTAACATTACCATATCCACATTTACCTGTTAAAAGTGTCACCTTTTGTGCCATTTATCTCAGACTTACTTTACATATACAAAGAAACAAACTGTTTTCTGGGTTGCTAAATAAACGCATGCAGAACTATTTCCAAATGAGGTACATAACTTGCTTTGAATTCATAAAATAAATTTTGATTCTCGCAAATGGTACGAATTTTAGGGCAACTTGGTAAACATGGACTGACCACTGTCGTTTGGTCTTGCATGTTCTCAGTGCTGCATCTTACAGCTGCATTCTACATTACACGGACTACATGACGTCAAAGAAATCGCGTAAGATACATGAAGTGTTATGTACAGTCTGCACAGGCCCTGTGGAATTTTTATGTCCGATTGTGCATATAGCACTAATACAGATTATGTAAAATCTAATGAGGCGAAATTAACGACAGTTTATACTTTTTCATCAAATAATTAATTATAAAAGGAAACCCGCAATATTAAAGATTGAAGAGTCCGACCGGGTGAAAGAATACGAATGAAAACAAAAACCAAAAACAAAAACAAACAAACATAAAAAAGTCATTCGGGATTCCAGGATGCAAGAGGAATACAAGTAATATATTGTCAGCTACTAGGATAAGTGGTTTGGCTCCATCCCCTGGTATATCTCTGAAACACTTTGACACGTGAAACAATGTAACTTCATGTTAGAAAATACACTCAACAAACTATACGGTGGTGCACTATTTAAGGGTTGCGCTAAGTTGAGGACTAGGTCACCCAGAATCGTCCCCGTGAATACTCAATATATACAAATAATCAATCAATAATAAATTCAGTGGACAGGTAGGCTGTGTTGGCCCCTCGGAAATATTTATATGGCTTCTTAAAGAGTCTACAGAGGTTTGTAATACTAATTACGTACCTGGTTTAGATCGCGGCATATTGTGTAACTTACTTGAACGTAATTGACTTGTTCCACGTCTTTGATCCGGTCGTTGCGGTTAGATGTAGATATACAGTACAAAGGGAAATATGATAATAAATCCAGTATTTTGAGTTATCACTTTTACCATATGAATAAACATTAAGCTTTATATCAGGTGCATATGATTTTCTTTTCAGGAAATCTTGCATCATTTGTTGCTAAAGTGCATGTTAGTTTTCAGTATTAAGCAGTCAGCGCATCACTTCTTAGAAAAAAATGGTGGTCCTTTTTGCATGATTATTGCAGTAGCAGGGAAATTGGTACTGGGCAACGGCTTAAAGTACTGCATGTATAACTCTAATCCGGATTCCTGACACACGTAATGCAACGGCAATTAGGAACATAAGAACTTGATATGTCTTACACTGACGAGCTGCAGGAATAACACGGAACTGAGTAACCACACAAAAGAGGTTCATGAAGGCAGTAGTATAGAATGCCGCCATCGAGACACTGTTATATTAATAACCCTGCAATGTCTTATTTGCATTACAATAACAAAGCCATAATATTGGTCTCTTATGTCAAGATCGCTGTATGATTTTATGTAAACATAAAGCCTTGTTTTTAAGACAGTTGACACAGATAAGATTCGTATCACAATGGTATCTTAGCTTTAAACTAGCAACTCTCTTTCCTTGTGAATAATTAAGAAAGAATTGGGGTTCTCACTTTTAATTTAGTTTTCCAAACTATGTGTGTTTTGGTCAAGTGGTCTTTCAGTTTGCAATTTTCCTATTTTTACTGGCTTATTTTATTAATGCATATTCGAATACTTTAAGGTCACTCAGTTCATTGTATGATTGTCTGAGTGAATAAGAATATGATACTGTGAGGCTATAATTTCATATGTACTGTACTTTAATAAACTTCAGAGGTTGGCATGCCTGGGTACAAGTGTCAGTTGTCAAACTGTTATTTCGATACACAGAGATTCGTGTATTTTGGAAATATCTATGAATGATGGGGTTACTTTTAAGAGCACACACTTAGAGCTACACTATGTGGGTCAAGGTAGCTTGACTCAGATTATACACAAAGGTACGTTGCACCTATGATATCAGTCATGCGTAGAACCCTCGCGGTGATAAGACCATGGTCCGTAACTTGATTCCAAAGAGCCTTTTTAAGAGTTGTCCAATGGGAGTATTTTTTTATAATTTTCATGATCAATGAGGCTGCATGTTTAGCCCTGCCCAAGGTAAGGTGTATATTGCAGAGCTTAAGGTCCACCAGCTTTAAGGAAAAACCGAGAGTATATTGTTATGAATTTGAACACACAATGCGTGGAGCTTGAGCCAGCAATGACCTTGTTTGCAATCGTCATACATGGCACATCTATTGTTTTGCATATGCTTTTCTTTAGTTGCATTATGTATGTTTATTCCTCTCATAATCGGGGTAGGGGGATGGGCGGTGTCAATAAATTCTAACATCTTTACCTTCTTTTTTGAAGAAATGGTGAGATCGTGTAGATGACAGGGTTTAGAACAGAGTTGATGGGTAACACGAAAACTACAACCCAGGCATATATGTACCCAGGGAGACGCACATTCCCCCCGAGTGACGCAAAACCTGTAAAAACAACGATATGAATTGATATATTGGTCACCAACTGCTGCAACTGCTCAAAATTATCTGATACAAGTCATTGATCTTCGCGTTCACAAGAGAGTTGGTAAACGGGAGTAACAGAACGTAAGTCAACTTCTTGGTAACCAGACGCGGAAAATGGGTATTGTAAATATGAATCTCAACTGTGAACCTATCTTCAGGTGATGCTCCCGATCCCTAATTTTTAGCAAATTGTTCAATTTGAGTATTTATGTTGATGCTATAGATTCCTAATTTTAACATATTGTTCAACTTGTTAGTTATTTGTTATTGATGCGTACATCCCTAATGATCAGCATCTAAGATAGTTCAGATCTGTGAGCACTGCAACGGTAATTCGCAGTTCAAATGTTCCAAAAACTTTAAGTAGATTTTTCTTCCAACTTACTAATGATATACCTTGAGTAGATCTCTACTAAATTGTGCGAATCATTACTTTTTGAATTTTCTATCACAGTTCTTTACTTTTAATTTTTGGGGCAGGTACTAATAAAGTCTCTTCCAGAATTACATTTCCAATTGCTCATAATTGCATAGAAACACTTGTTGCAACCACAAAATCTTAAATAGTTCACCAGATGGCGGTCCTATATTTTGACATTTTTGTCCAACTTTGTGTGTTTTTGCAATTTTTAACTTCTTTGCCTCTGCGCAAACACTGAGTTCTTGAAGATATGTCAAAGTAGTATTTGTGCTGAGGAAAGTCAAGTTGCTTCATTTGATTAGGGTATTTCAATAAATCTCAGAGGGCTGTGCCTTGGAAAGTTCAAGGGAGCAATTGCATCAGTCATCGGTAGATTTTCCTCATATTTGGGTAATAGTGATTCCTAGGTGCAAAGTTCGCATTAATCATTTATAGGAAGATACCTATGGGGTTGCTTTGGTGCTATTTCTTTTGAACTTGGAGTAGGGAAGACCATTACTCAGGTTGAGCGGGAACTTGGTCAAAGGTGTCTGCTAAGTGAGCAAAGAAACCTGTTGACAAGATACAGCTGTACACCCCTATATTTAATCAATTATTCCTTTTTGATACTTATCATTAAGTTCTATGGATACATTCCTGTTGATAACTATGCAAATCAGTGAGCAATCAGATATTACTTTAACTTTTGTTCTTCCATGCACAACTTAAGCCTAGCAGCGTTTAGCTCAATGAGGACTTACTATTTGTAAGGAGAGTTAAGTGTACGGAGCACGGGTTATGCCCTCCGAATTTTTCATAAAGCAGTGAAAGGAAATGTCCTTAAATAGCAGTGACATATCTTACTTACCAAGAATACTGATTGGCATCCAACAACAGAGGTCTGTCAGGACTATCAAAACCATTTGTTGAAATACACGGGCATTTCTGGACATTGTCTGGTACGAAACTGAAGAGGTGCTGATTGAATAATACATCCATATATATGATACCAATAGTACTGTAGTTGCAAATGTCGGAATAATGGCTAAGGAGAACAAAGAGAACTGCCACCCTGTATAGGTTTCAGATGTGATATGAAGTGGTATGCAAACTGTGGATCGTCCATAATATTTTCCCATGAAATATGGGTAATATAGAACCGGAAAGAATGCTACTAATAATGCTAGAAACCATACAACCACCACTATGACAATGGCTCCTTTCTTAGGTAGTCTTAACCTTTTGTATGGAAACACGACGCCATGGAATATGTTTAAGGTGATAACCAGTAGCATTAGTAATGATCCAATGGATGAAGTTGATGCTGCTGCTCCCGCAAAACTGCAAAGTAGTGATGAACGCCATTTTAAGTCTTCTTCGATGTAGCGCCCTCTGTAGGTAAGATCTGCACCAGCAATTGTCAATAAATATGCACTCATCAACATATCTGTTCCACCTAAGTTTGAAATGAGATACGAATGAACTTGATTTTGTTCTTTGGATTTGAGTCGGAAAGCAATCACCACTGAATTTCCTATGAGAGATAAAAGTCCCAAAATCCACAGTAGAATTCTCAAAACTTCATTAGCCATCAGATCTGTGCAGCTAGAAAAAATATCAGCCTTTGGTAGACATTTTTTTACCGAAGCAGGAGATATACAACAAAACTTATATTCTGAACTAATCAATGTTTCCAATTTTGTAAGCCTTGTAAAGATAGACTTTTCAAAATTTGTTATATCATTGTCCGATATGTCCAACTTCTGCAAATTTGGCAGATGGTAGAATACTTCTCTCTCCACAGTTCCTATTTTGTTTCCGCTCATGTAAAGTGACTTTAAAGATGACAGGCCATGGAATTGTCCATTCTTCAATGCTCCCAAAACATTATTGTTAAGCTGCAAAATGGTTAATGACTTCAGTTCAGCAAAAGCACCACTTGCGATATTGGCCAAGAAAGGATTGTTTTCAAGCACCAAAACTTTAAGTCGACCAAGACCCACAAATGTGTCTTTGTGCAAAGTCTGAAACGAATTGTAGCTTAGATCTAGGTGGCGGAGATTGTTTGTATTTGTGAATATTCCAGGCAATATATTCATTAAACGATTATGTGAAAGGCTCAAGTGCAACAAAAACGTGTACCATAATGGGCGAGTCACCTCTGTGAGATTAGTGTGTGTAAACACTATTCGCCGTGCATCTGAACCAAGGCTTGTCAAAACAGAAGTTTCATTGACTGAAACTACATGGCTGCAATTAAAATCGGATCTCTTGCAAGCACATTCATCAGGACAACTGAGGCTACAGAGCTCTTCATCATCACCTTCAGCACAGTGCACCACTCCATCACAAACATGCCCCAGCAGAATGCAGTTCCTTCGTCTGTGACAGCGGTACATACCTTCACATCTGTAGTTATCTGAAAAAGATTATGTGTCAATGTGAAAAGTGTGACCATTATTCACATGCACTTTTGAAGGGCTTGACACAAAAAAACAAAAACAAAAAACAAAAAACAAAAAAACAAAAAGATGGTCCTGACACTGAAAATACATATAAACTATTGCAATCAGGTGAAGTTTTGAATTATTTCATAATTGGTGTTCCCATTTATGATCATGATTCAGAACCACAAATATCTTTCCTTTGCTTTACCTTGTTGCATTGACCAGGCACTCATGCAGACCTATCAACATGTAAATAACATTGAAAATTAATTTCATATGCCAAATTGAAGAAACGTGATCATTTGGCAGATAAGTTAGTTGGCAGGGCAGGATTTTGCTCCTGAAAGCTTGATCTTGGTATATGATTTACTTATGGTCCTAATTATCATCAAATCTGTTTATCGAAAGTGATTCCTCGAGAGAACCATGCAGCTTAGGTCTGCTGGTGATTACAATGTAATCTGTTATATACATTAAACAATCTATAATAATCCATTCCATAGGTGTCGACTTAATAATGGGAAATATTACTGTTAAATCATGACTATGACATTACAATTCTGTTCGACAAAATAATGGACACACCACAGTCAAATTCATCTTCTCTTGAGGGGCAGTCCCACTGTTCATCACAGACTTTATTTAAAGGTATACAGTAACTCTCCAGGCACTTGGTATGTGATGGCGGACATATAAAGTCAGCTGCAAAGGAAATTATTACGTCATTCAGCAATATGCAGCTTCCAACCAGACAGTACAGTAACAATCTTGTAGGTGAGGTTATAAGTCAGCAAATTGCTACCAAAATATTAAGGTCAAGGTCGTGCAGGGTGCCGCCACAAGCCACTGACATCAGCACTCAATAAAGTATTGATTCATGGAACAAACCTAGCAGCTGGTGAGCAAACACTTCCACCAACAGTGATCACTGCTGTGTTTTCCAACTCTTGTTTACAATGGAGGCAGACCATTTCACAATGTTCCAGATCATACATGTCAGGAAAATGATATTGGTGTACTTTCTTGTTTTGTGCGGGTTCAGCTGACTGACAAGTCAAGAGAATTAAAAAGTGGCAGACGTATCATAAGTCTTTTTGATAAGTGATAAAATTTGCCTTTTAAGTGGTTACTCCTTCGGATTTTGAAAACAAGAGGTGTGTGTCAACTGTCCATACTCCGCTTACCTAAAGATTCATCACGGTTGTGGCTCTGTGAATTGAGGATGGGATCAAGATTACACATGTACTGAGTAAGTCTGACCTATATGGAAGAACACCAATATGTGCATCATAAGGGTCCCAGTTCAAGTAGTTTTGAAGTTTTAGTTGAGACCCAAATTCATGTATGTTGCACTGTGATCCCAGAAATGAGGTCAAGGGCACTGATGTACTGTGCAAGCATGACCTTCGTAGAGAAACATTAACATGTGCAAAATCAATAGAACAGTACATTTCATGTCAGTTATCCAGTGGCCTTGACAATGAGATCAAGGTCCAAAAATCACTGGAGCATGACCACTTGCATATCAAGGTACCTCCCGACCAAGTTCCACACAAATCTACCCAAAATTATTGATGTTACAACTATTACAAGAAACTCCCATTTTAAAATTCCTATCAAACTTCCTTAAAGATTTTGAGATAAATCTGACTGACTGTTTTGGAGAAGTCAAAATGTGATTTGTTACTGGATGGATAACCAGCCGATGGCGGGAAGATGGACAAAGGACCACCCTCTATGAGCTCAGCAGACTTACAAGTCAGCTGAGCTAAAAACTTCAGTCTGCGGTTAAATTGTCTTTTATAGGTGACTGCCTGTCTCATGTCCAGTTACGAATCAAGAGACTAGGCACTCTAACTTTGAGTTTTCAATGTCATTATGTAAGGCAACTTACCCCCTTACATAGGTTCACCAAGAGTGTTTATTTGTAACTTGCTCTCAGTTTGGTAAGCATACCATTCTTTGAAAGATAATACAAAGCTGTAATTTGTCATTTGTCAGTGATATTCATTTTCACACCAGTAATAAGTTATATACAAATACTATTCTTTGATTAAACACTGCAGTTAAGAGTAAACAATGAAATTAACGCTAGAGAGCTTCGTGGACGGTGGAGTTTTCTGGTCCAAACCGCATGTCTCTTGGTGGCCTGTCAGGCCATTGCCATCACATTTGAATCATACTAAGATAAATGACTGGCATAAACATGAATGAAGTAGTCCTCTTCTCTATGGATGATTGTGGCTTGCTTTTGATGAACAAGAAAGGAAGTTTTCTTTTTTCTACAAAAAAGTAATTTTTGTACTACAGAAGACACACAGTACCTCGGAAATGGAAAGAAGGTGGAAAAATGAGTAGGGGTGTGAACTGGTCTTGCCTATGGTAATGTTAAAATGAAGAGAGTGTGTGTTATCTTAAAATGGCTAACCACATCAGCCACCAACTGTATGGGGATAGAGGCACCCCTGATTCTGAATAGCTTCATAACTAATATAAGAATAACAATTCCAGCATTATATGCATAATACTTTGACCATTGATTTCTTTGAAACAACTAATAAATTTATTGAAAATAAATATTAGATCATTACAAAATACTTGGGGCTAGGGTTTTTAAAAAATGACACTTGATAAATAAAGAATGTTTACAACACTTAAGGCACACTAATGCTAAATTGTTCAGTACTAATGTTGAAGGTGCATGTTAGGATTTTCTGTCTCTTTTCTAACTTTGATTTCTATAAATTTATCAATTGCCAGTCATTTGACAACCCTTTAGTGACAACACAAGTTAATTTTGACGTAAGCTGTAACACATTAATATATGCAAATTTACTGTTCTTTGTTCGTGGAAAAGAATGTATTTGTGGTTTTCCTACCACTAGCACTAGAGAGTTACCAGATTATTTGGCACTAGGGG
>OZ026621.1:74663484-74685484 GCA_964020975.1 Hermodice carunculata
GCCCATGTGTGGGAAAGAAATAACTCAATCAAAACGAGAGACATACACACAGCAGACATAGTTAGTTGCCGGGAATTTTAAGGGCAGAAATATAAGGAAGAATTATCTGATAGAAATATAAGGAAGAATTATCTGATATTAAGCAGAAAAAAAAGAAAACCATATCAAATCGGACTGATTTTCTACAGGAGGGTAAAAGGGAGTTTGAAAATCAATTGGCTCGAATGAACTTAATATTTAATAAAGATGAGTGACTATTTGCCAAGGAGAGACTCCACTCTAATGGGACATAAATTAATAATAACACCGTACCATTACCTTAAGACCTTTCCTGTGAAACCAATCAACACCGACGAGTAATTGTAAAGATCGCCTGCTTCATCCATTTAATTAAATCATGTCTTTCTTCTAAACATTTTCAATGAACATTTCAGCAAAATCATACCAACAGTCAAAAGCTTCCCTTTCCATATGTTGGGCGTTGCACACCCAGGGCTCTGGGAGACAAATTGTTGACAGAGTCCAATCAGTTCGAATAAGGGTTAACTCACTTACTTAGCATATGCACTTCAAGGACAAGGGAAAAATAAAAAAACTAAATGGTAGTATGTTTAAATTCCTTTGGAATGGAAAACCAGATGAAATTAGCGGTAGGGCATCAATTAAAACACACTTAACGAGTGGAATCACAATTACTGTTTTACCTTGATATTATTATTCTTGGAAAACGTTATTGGTAAAGAGGCCCTATACTGATGAAGGAACACCATGGAAAATATCACCAGAAAAAAAAAAAGAAATAATTATGATGTAAAAACCCAGTCATTAAGAAGAGACAAAAATGCCTTCTAGGCTAAACTTGCAAACAGTTGGCATTCAGGAATATTCTGAAACATTCAGACGTAGAAACAAAACCTGTGGAAGCAGTTTTTGGTACAATTATCATATAAAAATCAGTGCAAAGCAGAGTTATAGGAGCAGTAGGGTTAATGCTGCCATTCAACAATTATATTATTTATTCAAAAGATGGTTAAGTAAAATTGTGCATGATATTTAAATAAAAATGAAATTTAGATGTAGATTTTGTTAGATATTATGGAATGATGCATGCCATGTTTTAAACCTCTAAAGTCTCTGGTTAAAAAAAAATAGATATTCAGTGGATCTGAGATTTTACACACATGATATAATAAAAATTTAAACCTAACAAGGAGCTAAATGTTTTCCATCACACTGAATTTCGTATTCGCTCACTGATATATGAAAATATGTCGTTAGTTTTTCTCTGAACCTCTGAATTTTGACCTGGGTTGTTTGATTCTGGATAGTTCTTGTTTATTTGGTTTTTCAAAACTGTCGTCTGCTTCTTCTTTTTTTACGACATACATTATTTCTACGTCGCCAATGTGCAACTTATTTCCTTTAGATGTTTAACGAATAATGCACTGCTTGGTGGCTATTTGGACCTTGCTGTTGTATTTGGTAATGTTCATGTCGATTAATTTGTCAAGGTTTGGACGGTTTTCACTTAGGCTGATCTTTGACTATAATATTGACACGTAATGGTTTCACTACCATGAGTAATGTAACAAATAAAGAATATAACGAAAATGAACCCTCATAATGTTAACAAATGTATCAAACTGGCAGACATTCAAATTTCATTTACAATATTTTACTTTAGGAGTTCAAACTCCTATGAATATAGTATTTACAAAAAATGATGTGTTTCAGTTCAGTTTCCAAAATAGATAGATAGATAGATAGATAGATAGATAGATAGATACATAGATAGATAGATAGATAGATAGATAGATAGATAGATAGATAGATAGATAAAAAAATTAAAAATAAATAAACAAACAAACAAATAGATAAATTAAATGAATACAGATGCTGAGAAGAAATAAATTTCTTCTTTAGATAGTGGTTAGAGTCAGTGATATGTGTATTTTTGCTATTTCACAAAATCTTAAGAGCTGAAGTCCTATTGAACTTAACACAAGGAGACTTTTTTTGGTCTTATGCACACAATACGGACTTGAAAATAATATTCTTTGTTTCAAAGCAACATATTCGAGGACATGAAACAGACAAAAGGCATTGCATATTGAAAAACAGTTTTGTATATTTGCTACACCAATGTATTGGACCGAAAATCTGTATTGCAAGACAAAACAGCAACAGAATATTGCAAAAACTGATAATTTCTTTCTCTTGCCATTACTGGTTATGAAAGACAAACTTGCAACAAAAGCAAGAAGTTCAAAATTATGCCGTACACACTGCGTTTGGCTTGATGGAAAAATAGATCCAGATGACAAAACAGCTTTGAAATCTGAGCAGTATACATATCGTATCTAGGGACAAGGTTTTATCACATAGATGATAACTGATTTGTAAATTTTATAACTACATGTTTTATCAATTGTAATTATAGGGTTGACTCAATAAAATGTTAAGACACATTTGTTTAAAGACAAAAAGTGCTTTCTCCTTTGGGTCTGTCACCACAAATGTGACATAATAAAACCTAGACCTTATTTTTCTGAGATATGTACATCTTTTTAATGAAATCATGGCTGAATTTGTACAAAGTTAACCTAAGAATCACAAAATGGAGTGGTTTTGCTCAAGTTTATCAAAGAAACTTGATACCTGTGCACATTTCAATTTATTCTCTTTCTGCAGTCTGCTTGATGTTGCACTTTGATGTCCCATATTACTGACTTTCAATTTATGATCAATAATTTCCGATTTCTTCCAGAATTGTTTAAACATTTAGTTGGCATGAAAATCAAATTACATTTTCTTATTTTCCCTCGACCAAAGGGACCCTATTTATACACGGCAGGCACCCCAAAATGCGGAACAAGTAGGGTTCCTTCTTCCTTCTCCAAGGGGCATGGTCCTATACTTTATCATGTTTTATTTTGTGCACTCTAAGTGATAAAAGTAGCAAAATGAATCCCTAGAATGGCGTTGTGCACAGCAATGTTTGCTTTGGTATGTATGATTATTCTCCTGTTGGTGCAGTTTAATGGAGCATACAGCAACATGTGACAGGTTAGGAATTTCCAGAGCATTAAGACTGATTTACTGCCGGTTGCGCAGCAGGGAAAGGGAATGCCGGATAAACCATCTGGAGCATGAAAAATATGGTTTCGAACATTTCCTATGAATGAGTCGCACTGAACAAGTCTTGAGATTACTGACCACACAGATACTCGGACACCTCCCACCAAACCAACCAATTGTAATCTCAAATAAGAACAAGAGAAACATATCCTAATTCAGATGTATTCAGTCATTTTGATCACAACCTATCAATATTTGTCTTACTGCAGTTTTCCAGATGAGATCCATCTTGACATCCTATGTAGTTGCCAAGATAGTCCACGTCGAACAGACACACCAGTGAGCTATTTATCCTCCCTGTTGCGGATTTGCACTGGAACCCAGCTGATGTAGATTCTTTGCCTGAAAAAAAATGAGTATTTATATATTTCTAGATGCAGCACACAGCCAAGTACATGTACAGGTACAAATATTACAGGGCTCAGTATCTTGAACCCAAGCATATGGGTTGTGGTCTTTTGGGGTAGTAAAAGCAAAATTGCACTGTTCGCCAATGCATTGTACCTCATGGTCTTAGAAGTTTGCTCATGCATCCTAAATCGTTCTTGATCTGTTGTTGTGCAGAATATTTTATTTTACCTTTGCTCATGCCAAAATGTTTTAGCTCAAAATATATAAGTACCGACGCAATATTTTGCCCCAGACATGGGGATTAGCCATTAATCATTCAGTCCTCAAGTAAGACACATTAAACTTGGTTTTGAAAAATACATGTTTCTAAAACCCGGTATTCCAAAAAGTAAAACAAATTAAATGGGAAGCAACACACACACATGCAGTCTATTTTAGCATTGTATATATGCAATCAGACGTAGTATCATTGTGAAGCAATGATTTCATGGCTACAGTTTTCTATCGTTTTCAATCTGGTATGGGGCTGGTAGAGACACCTTTGTAGATACTTTTTAATCATTGTGTCAATTATTGCTTGCTCGGATTCAAATATATATTCTAGCCAATCCTTTGCACGTATAAATACCTAGTAAAACACCTAGTTTTGATAACCAAGGACGTGAAGTTATATATAATATGAACCTTTACGTACATCGTTCACTTTCTTCATCTGCCGGCGATTTGCCTGGGCAATGGGCTATGCCATCACATTTATATCTTAATGGTATGTAAGATTCATCAGGGCAGTGGAATGCAACGGCTGCATCATACTTCTCTGTGCAAACGTGACAAAAAAATGTATGATTTAGCATGTCATGAGTTGGTGACCTAAGGCGTAAAGTTTGTTTCGAGCACATACATTTATAATCAGAAAAGGCACATTTCATAACGAAAATAATTGCGGCTACCAGCAATGGTGGATAATTATACTAGAATCATCAGGAGAACAGAGCATTAATAACAAAGCAACAAGTAGGTCACAGATATTCAACATAAATTAATGTTAGTGATTTCAGAACCATATTTCTTTATTCTGTTCTGGTCGTTGTATTGGTTTTCATTATAAAAATGAAGTCTGTCTCTGTTGTTGTCATTGGCATGTAACAGCGCGCTTGTGGGTAGGCATTTTTCATGACGTCGCGATAGCGATGTCATGAAGAAAATGCCTACCCACAAGTGCGCTGTTACATGCCAATGACAACAACAGAGACATACTTCATTTTTTATATTTATATTCATATTAACATTAATACTAGACTAGAGTTAAATTTGCATGACTATTTGTGCGTAAAAGTTTTGATAGCCACTGCGAAGGACCTTAAAAATGTTTATCAGTGGGAGGAGCAATGGGTGTGGCCAGCCGCTTGTTACGTAGCAAAGCAGGCACTGGCACGTGCCGTGCTGTACATGATGTTACCATCGACTGATGAAAACAAAATTTGTCCCTATTCTTTCCATGCTAACAAAAACTCCGAATGTAAATATTAGGCACTATCATCTGAAGCTGCATCTTGCACGGAGTGTAAACATATTACAGTTTTACTTCCCAAACTGTATTATAGTTTCCTTAAAATATTGAAGGATAAGAGCAACGTTTAATTGTAAGTAAATCGAGGTGAATAAGCACTTTCAAGGTGATAGCCTACTTTAAAGATGCAGGGATGATAGTATGAGAACTTGATCCCACTGGGCCATGTAATTTCAACTGTTAACAGATAAAAAAACATGACTTGTGTTCGTTTTACATCCAAAGCCCTGTGGCTCGTTTGAGGGGAACACTGTGATATATGCAACTAAAGTCCATAATCTTACCACAGTTTGTTTCGTCGGATCCATTCACACAATTTGTTTCAAAATTACACCGTTTTGCAGCTGGAATGCATTTTCCATCAGCGCAGTGATAATGAGAACTTTTACAAGCTGCAAAAACTGAAAGAATATAATGGATGAAACATACTGAGCTAGGTAAAGCGGTCACAATAAGGACAAGTCCAAATTCGCATCAAATGCCATTCCAAAGCAGAGTTAAAATGATTGTTTTCAATTAACAACTCACAATAAAGACACAGCCTTCTCGAACTCCCAGTGTTGTCGCAAACTGGTGTACGGGATACACATATTTTATCTGAAGAGGTGAAACTACTTTTGCCTCATTTCTGTTGCAAATTCGACAATCCATTTTCAGTGAAAAATAAGAAAAAGGAAAAGATGATTAAAGGTAAAAAAGTGCTGTATTTTGTTTTTGGTCAAAGAGTAACATGAATCAAATTGTATATAATAAATATAATATATTCATAATATACAATTTGATTCATCACACTGAAAATCTGAGTACTGATCAAAACCAGCCAATGGTTTGAATAATGGTGTAGCCGGCGATCAGAGAACAAAAGCATGACGTGGCCAGAAAATGCTGCAGCAGACTGTTACACTTTGTAAGTACGGAGAAGAAAAATATCAAAGAACATCAAAAATGCTATTTTGATTGACACGCTGAACTCGACCTCTCAGTGCATTCTATTGACACAACCAAATCTTATCCATCATAACCTTGACATACATTGGTTTACATCGACTGCTTGACGTAGAATCTGTATTATTGCTTACACAATGTCAAGTTTGGCTTTTCGATGTCACGCTAGGTCAAAACTATCAAAACATAAAGAAACAAACAACATATAGTCCCTGTGACTGTCAACTGGCAAAGTTACATCTAGGATTCATCATTACCGAGGTGGAAGCCAATATGTCATATGTGTTGCTTATCCCTTACTAGCAATACTAACGTATAGATCACTTTTTACATTGAAAATTCATTAAAAGTCGGAAAATGCCCACATTACCATATAAAGCAGAAAATGAGTGAGAGCCGAGTCAAGGTACAGTGTCCCTAAGTCTGAATATAGTTTGATTATGCGGTTTGTGAGATGAGACCCATAAGGCTGAAGATACACAAAAATCATTTGAAAGAAGAAATCAGATGCACCACAGGGAGAAAAGTGGAGATGCAAGTAAGTGTCTTGGGAATGTTTCATTCAATTTGGAAACATCTGGCTGAGTATTTTGGGACCAGATTTTGTAATATAGTACTATTAACGCCCCCCCCCCCCCAAAAAAAAAAAAACAAGCCAACAGAGACACCCCAACAAAGTGCAAAGGCCACTGAAACAGTACCATTTATAAAAATGGAAGAGAGATGAAATCCATAATTCATTGTCGGCACGTTTGAGGTGGAAACTGCCAACAGTTTGGGAAAGGGAATAAAAATGTGGACTGTGGGTTGACAAACTTATAGAAACTATGTCAATTTATGTTGGAATTTACAAAGCTATCATTTTTTATATAAAGCAATGTTTCAGGAGCCTTCTCGTCACAGAGTTGCAGCTTCTTAAGACCTCTGTTCATGGAATTTTGCTGTGATGCTCTTTAGAAAACCCAAATAAGTTCATACCATTAAACAATCTACTGTGGCACAGTTTTGATTTATGGTATTCGTTTTTTTTTGTGGGACCGGCTAAAATTACTGATCTCATACACTTTCGCCTTGAAATACATATTTTTAATTGTCGGATCGTCAATATTTTACTCTTCAAATCACCCTATCGTCATTACTTACTGCAGCCATTTTCATCGGTACCATCTGGACAATCCATTTTATGGTCACAATATGAAGAAACATGAAAGGCGCCTCCATTTCCACAGAGAATCTGACTTTGAGCTGAGCATGCAAGCATATCATTTGGTACAAGTCTTTTGTAATGTAATGTTATCCAATTTTCATTGGTGGTAAAATACTACACGACAAAGTCTTTATTTATCCTGCATTATAAATGATCGGAAAACGATAATGCTTTTTCCTCCTGCCTTTACATACACTGGTAACACTAATACTGGGACTAAAGGGACGTAATGCTAGTAAACCAAATTTTGCAGTTTTGTTGTCCATTACAAGAATTTGTAGAAAGATTTGAAACTGTACGAAGGCACTGCACAGTGCTTATGTCATATATTACTAAACCAGCCATATGTTGTATCTTCCCCACAACATATCAAACACTGGTGCAAGGATGATCAACACGGCAACCGAGACAATTTCAGAGAAAAGTAAAGGGTGTCATGCAATTACAACACAAAACGTCGAAATAAACAAATTTTCCTATTAAAAATGAAACATTTGTTTCATTTTAGAGTTTAACGAGTTGAGGGCATCACATTCCTGACCCCTCCCTTTTGCCTTTATCATTATAAACATAAAATAACGTACAGTCACTCAGAATTGATTAAAACAAAATATTTTTCGGATTCGTTTATATTCAATACAGAGGTCACATAAACGGCCCTGAATAGATGTTGGTTCACGCTAACGGCGCTGTGAGGAAATAGTGTAAATCCATACAATTTTTGGAGTTTGATGATGTAAAACGGTTCTGCAGTGAATAAGAGATTTAAAAGACAGGCCCTAACTACAGCTTACATATTGAATATAAGACCACCACCCACTCTGTCGAAATTTGTTGCAATTAGTCCAGCGAATGGTATTGATTAAATGTTTTTGGACTTTATGCCGTAGGTGTAAGTGTAAGACTGGACACTTGGAAATGTTATGATCGCTGTCTTGATTTTGACAAAATCATGCTGTTTTCAATATGCTGAATATATAATTCAATATGAAGTTTAATTGATTTTTGCCAAAATTTATTGCAAAATAGAGGTGTATCATTTTACTGCAGGTTATTTCTAGTAAGCATGTTTGGTAAAAATTTTATTCCTACGTCCATGTTATAAGTCTTGTCACACGTCAAATTATAATATTCATATAATTATCCTTTTATTCATATAATTGGCCATCTTTGTATTGTGCCAAAAGATGTATAACATAAACTACCTTCAAAATCATCTTAACATCAGGAACAACAGCAAAGTGCTAAGCGTAATAACGAGGAAATGATTATGAAAGTTGTTGAAAGATATGCTAAAAGATTGTTACAGGACGATAAGTTTCATACTGCCGTCTCAGATAAATGTATAATTAAATAAGGCATTAAAAGAGAATAAAACAATTACAGAAAAAAATCACTATACCATGCTCTGGAAACTATATAAGTTGCTCAGTGCTCACAGGAGACGCATGATAAATATGTTTCTGCATGCAATGATAAAACATCCAATTCTATTGTCATTTGAAAAAAAGTTTTATCATAAGGTTCTGATTGACAAATAAGGTCTGTTCACCAACAGACGTCACATACAGTATCATTGGATATATTAATTTGAACAGACATCAAGAACTTTTATCTTTATTGGGAACTGAAATTGTCTGATGTACATGCCAGTTTGCTCAACACATGCTCTCTCCTTAAAGTACAAAAATAATTATAATCTGTCATTTGTTGCTGGTTTCAAATTGTAAGTTACTAAAGACAATTTGCTGTCAAAAGACTACACGAAGGTACAAGAAGTTTGAATAATTACTGTGGTCAAACAGGAGCATCTTCCGGTACTAATTTGGATTTTATATGATTCAAAAGTTGAACTGTTTGAACTTCACAGATAATCATTTATCTTTATTTAGATTTTGCCTCGGAACGTCTCCATTTTATAAACAGATATTGCTCATTTCAATTTAAAAGAATGTATCCAGCTACCCATTTATTAGACATATAAGGAAACAACTTTCAATCATATGTATTTAAACGTTAGTATTTTGGGAATGGTGTGAGGGATGACCAGTCTGCATTTGAATAAGATAGGTTTTCTGGGTTGTTGAACTTTTTGATTGGTAACATGCATGCCAATTTCGGGGATTTTGTCTGTAACATACATGCCAATTTCGGGGATTTCACCTTTAGGCAGACATTTGGTCTTCCAATGGTAACTAACAGTGAACCGTATTCGGCCAATTTGTATTAGTTCTACAATGAAAATAATTAGGGGTTTTTCTTTTTTTTGTTAAATCTGTAAAAACAGAAGAAATTTCACGATAAATATTCTAGGTTGCCATTTACATATATATATATATATATATATATATATATATATATATATATATATATATATATATATATATATATATATATATATATATATATATATATATATATATATATTGTCAACCCGTTAAACATGAACAAAAAACTTTCGAAAATACATCTCCAAATATACTCTGATGCTTTGGAGTCAAGGGAAACTACATTGAATGACGTGGGATGTATATTTCTAAAAACAATAATGTTTAATGATAACAGTGAATACAATTTTACATTATATGAACAAGTTGACGATTTTGAATTCAACAAAGTAAATTACTCTCACGTGGATGGTAATTCTGCACAAATAGAAGCTTGTGGTGTCTATTTGTTAATTTCCTTTGCAGAGTATGCACCGACTTGGATAACATTGACTTCCGTCATTTATTTTTGTTTTCAAACCTTGTAAGACGGGGGTATTCGAAACTGAAATCAAATTGATCCTTTTTGACGCTTCTGGGTGAAAGAGAAAACATGTTATATAGATATCATCTGGATCTGAGGTGTTATATAAGTGATGTTGTAAATTAAAAATCTAAAAATTGTAACTAGCATTTTAAACAATGCCTGAATAAGGACAAATATTTCTTAAAGTTGAGCGATCCCAGCACATATTTTACTTGATCTGGCACTTACTTTTGTTGAAACCTATCTTAAGTCACGATTGAGATGTTTTCCATCCTAATGTATTTCATATTCTCTCACTGATATAAAATGCTGTCAGTGGATTTACCTTGGCATTCTGGCTTTCATTTGCATGTTTGATGGCTGATGGGTTTTGATCTGGGGATGGTTTTTGTTTGCTCGGAGTTTCGGTTTAGTATTTCTGGCACTGTTCAAAACTGTTGTCCTCTACTGTTCGTGATTACATTCATTATTTTTATGTTACAAATATGACATTTAATTATCTCTAGATCTTCAATGACTATGTATTGCTTATTGGATATTCAAGTCTTGCTGTTGTATCTGGTGGTGTTAATGTTGACGGGCTTGTAAAGATATAGACGGTTTTTCATTTTGAACTGATACTCGAACTAGGATGTTGATAGAGTAATCTCCTGCCACCACTTATATTTGTGGATATTTAGAAAATCATTTTCCTCGGCCGTAATTAACATTATACGCTGTTGGAATGAACTTAAATACATTGCACACCAAGGGAATCTGCAACTTTGGCATGGGTATACATAGAATTATCCCATTGGAAATATGACCTCAAAGGAATACTTACCACACAATATGAAATTAATCATTAGGCATTTGAATCGAGGGCTTTGTATGAAAAATATCAATCCGGAATTTACGTCGGGATATTATAAACTTGTCAGTAACAAATAAATGATGTAAGCAACGTACAACCATACCCGTGTTTTGACAGTTTTGCTCATCTGATGCATCTTGACAATCTGAATAATTATCGCACAGGAACGAATCCCAAATACACTCCCCCGATCCACACTTGTACATAAAAGCCAAGCAGTCTGTTTTCGCCGTAGTTGATAAGTTTATGTTACCATGCAACCCTAAAAAATGATGTTTGAATCCCTGATTCAAATCGATGAACCACATACATACAAAATACTCAAGCTGTTCTTTAGATCACCAGAGCAAAACATTAATACCTGCACCCTTATAGTAACGTGACCTAAATTATATCGTGAAGATTAAAGTAATGTCAGTGCAGAACTGTCTCAACATGCATTTTAACTGGCATTGCTAAACTAACAACCTATGCTGTTTGTGGGTTGGTAGGTAGATCTTACAAGTGTCATTTGGAAAATAGGAAAATAAAATCAGGATCAGTTAGTAAAAAACTTAGCAGAAACTACGTCAAAATACGTTGCAACAAACTACCACTGTGTGGAAAATTAACTTTCTGTGTCAGAAGGGGTTGTAATTAAGTGAATACAAACATTCCCTTAAATTAATATGTGATTGTGTTAGTCAGTCAAGATATCTCTTTCTAAATATATGAACCCAGTCTTTCTAAAAAAACCATTATCATGTGTAAAGTCAGTATTAATAGTAATTGCTCAAACAGTTCTCGTTTGATCAGCTGCACACCAAAGTTTACTGCACTGGTCTTCAATATTTTGGTCTTACGTTCAAGGCACTCATCCGGTCTTATAAAGAAATATCATAGCTGAATAAATTCCTCCTGAGAATCATAAAAATGCTAATTAAGTACTATTTGTCGTTGACTTTAGAATGAGAGCAGGTCGTCCAAATTGACAAATAAAGAGCTGGTGGTTCTAACATGGATCCAAGTATATTTCTAAAGCAATTAGCTAAGCCGCTGCACATTTATTATTCAAAATATTTCCAAACCGGGCACAATATTCAACAAAAACAGATTTCATTACGGAATGACACATTGTTTATGACAAGTAGACACACACCCATTTTACCCCCTCCAAAGTATGTATAGTATCGGGAAAACATGATATTGGTGCATTTTTACAAGTATGTATCCCATACTGACATGATGCCTGTACATTTAAAAACAAAATCAGGCATAGAAAACAGGCCCATATAATCAATACATTTCACACCAACCAAATTACGGTATTTTACCATCAAATTGAATAGCATGCAACTCACATTTCAGAAGTTTCTGACAAACCTTCCATACAAACATTGAGCAAATTAATGTAGGGATGGCACTGTGTGCTCTCATAGATACACTGGTATCCCGTTCCCAACGCTATTGTGTATTATAATGACCCATATATGCTATTTCAAAACTTCAGCAAAAATCTTAATGGAACAGCAGCAATATCCTGTGAAAACCTGAAATAGAGATTCCATGAAGATGTTTTTCTATGCTTTATTAAGAGAAAATCCAAGGAGAGATCTTGAAGCTGTGAAAATGACATAAGGATGGCAAAAGTAAACAAATGAAAAAAAGAATAAAAAGGACACACGAATAGTTGCAACGCCTGAATAACAACTTGTGGCATAGGGACACTTGTGGGTGTTCGTTCCAATGGATTTCAAAACTATATGGCAAAGTGATTTCAATATATAAACATCAGAAAAACATGTATAAAATGAGCCCCATTATCACTATAGCATGATCTTTTCATCCAAACAGCGTACATTCAGGTTCCAAGATGATATGCTCAAGATTTCTTGAGAAGTTGAAAAAGTGAATTTAGAGGGAATACACAATGGATGCACACATGATTCACACATCAGCGTACAATCTCAAGCAGGCTTCTAATCATAGATTGACCCAGCCTCGTTCTGAGTTTGGGGTGTGCCAGTATAATATTTGCTGAATGCTTTACATGGTGGTAGCCCAGTGTGTGATACACCAGTCTCTTTGAAACTTCATAAAACTGCATTAATGTTGTAAAAACAGCCATACTGACATGTTCATGTTACAGTTGGAGGGAGGGGGGGGGCGCATGACTGCATATGCAGCTATTCCATTACTAGATTAGCTCAGTTTAACCAGGTCTGCCGATGCCCAGAACCCAGGCATGCCCTCATTCTGGCTGTCATTGTGGATTTCGATACATATATACATATATATATATATATATATATATATATATATATATATATATATATATATATATATATATATATATATATATATATATATATATATATATATAAAATATACCCTCACTTCAACCCTAAAAGCATGGGATTGGCTGAAAGGCCGCACTGTCATAGACCCCTTTAAAGCCACTATGTTGAATGACGTGGACCAAACTAGAACTCAGGAGATCCTTACACCACAAGAATGTTCCTTGAGGCTATCTGATATCATGGGAGTATGAATTAGTCAGTTCATAGCAAAAGCATATATTTCCAAGGGGGACAATACCCTTTGATTTAGGCAAGGTTCTTCTGGTCGACAAGAGTCACATTGAATTTCTTTACTACTTGGTCCAAGCGGGCTTTCCACGTCATTATCATTTTACATGATGCCGAAGATCATAAACGTTTGATAAAGTGACGTTTGAGAATACCATTTGGTTACATATCAAAACTAAATGCCATTATTTGGTTTCTTTGTATGGGGTAGTACAGTGGAGGAGCAGGCACTGAGTCAGGCTGGTCATGTAACCACCTCCCTGCCTGCTGATTGTCTGCTAGTGCAGCACATAAACGTGGGTCCGCCAACTTCAATTACAGTCTTATGGCAATGAAACCGACCTTTTATGTCCATACCATGTATACCATATTGACAGGAGGATTTTATTGGTTCATTTTCTGATTTGTTTAAAAGAATATATGTAAGAGAATATAACTCCTTAAAATACAATTTGACATCTTTACACTTTTGTTTCTAAAATGGACTGAATTAATCACTTGTTTGGTATGAGGAATTAGTTTCATTCACTCATGCTATCGATGATTTCATGCAGTGTCTATCTGTGTATCTTCACATGCAATGTTCAAGGTAAACTGGCTTTGGTTTGTCTCAATTGTTTTCACTATCATCTGCCAGTCGATAGGAATTTTGCAAACAGTAACCAATGGTCAAATTATGACAATTGGAATATGCAGGAACATGCAGGAGAGAAGTTTGATGGAAAGGGACACTTGGTGTGTCACGTTTCTTTACCTGGCATGACACTACGGACATACATTCTACCACATACTTATCTGGCTGATGGAATGTGGTAGTGTGCTTGTTCGTCTCCTTACCTGGTGACCCCCATGCAATAAATCCTACATCTTCCTGTGGCTTTCAATTGAATCTATTATGTCTGACCCCCTTCATTAATTATGTGTTGTTTCAATTTTCTAACTTACATCTTGTCTGTCATGTGTAAATATCGAATAAAGAATCACACACAGCATTCCGTGTGGTACTCGAGGGACACAGATAGACGAGCATGCTGCCTCTGGCTTGACATCAAACCAAGGCCCTCTCATCCTGGGTAAAAGTATCAATTACCAAAGCGGGCCCCAGGATCTTGACTGGATGTGGTAATGAGCAATGTATTATAAAATGGTGTTGAAGCAGCATAATTACAATTACTTAAAACAATCATTGACAGGAGCATCACATGATGAACAAATGTGGTAGACAACACAACATAATAGATGTAATACCAGTGCCTGTGAAGATAATCAATCTATCAAGGGACGACAGCTGCAGTCATGTTTAAAAAAACAAATCTCCCAACCCAACTCCTGAATAAAAAGAAGAAGAAAAAAGAAAAAAAAAACCCTCCCACTCTCCCAAAGGAACACCCCCCCCCCCACCCGCACACAACAGAAAAATATATATTGTCATGCGTTTGATAATTATAGTTAAGGAATACGACAGGTATTCCTATAAGATTGTACAGTAATATGTTCAGCAGTTTCAAAGAAGAAATGTTTCGAAGATTTATTTTCTTCGAAAGAAGACAAATTTCTGTCTCATGACATTATATTTAATCAAAACTGCAAAAACTGTTCATCATGATGGTCCATCAAGTTTCTGAAAAAAAATCATTTTTACATTGTCTGACATGCATGTGTACATTGAACGGGAAATATAGTAATAAATACATAAATACGCTACTTTTTGTACAAAATCATACGTTGCCATCTAGATTTCGAACGAAATAGACATAGCTGGTTAGAGTTCCGCAATCAACCTTTGCAAATCAACTGGCATTAAACTCTCTCTGTCACAATAAGGAGTTTTACATTTAATACTCTATGTTTTCTACAAGTTCCACATGTTAACTTTGATATTATAGACATCTATACCTAAGATCCAACGAATACCAGGCCGGTGGCAAGAGACCCCTTTTTGGAGAATTTAATTACCCCACTGTACAGAAAGCTACAACATGATTTTTATTTATATTTAAGGCCTCCTAAAACTCTTTTGCCCTGTTGTCATAAGTTCCCTGTGTTTGGTTGCCATGGAAACGGCATCTTTAAACATCACCTTTTTTCGGGAAAATAGTTCATTTTAGTGCCGTCTGCTATTTCTTGTTAGCAAACTTTCATTCTTATATTGCTTTTACTACACCAAATATACATTAAATTAATTTTCCCATACGAATATAATGCATCTCTGCTCCTAGATAGGTAATAAATGCTACAATGCGAAACTTGAAATGTAAAGATCAGGCTTAAATATAGGTAGGACCACTTTATTTAAAGTTGTCAAAAATGTCGAAAAGGCAACGAGTACCATGTGCTCTTCTTTTATACTAGTATCTTATCATTATTAACATACAAAGCCTATCTTCCTCTTTTCTTATGACTTAAATTGCACATTGCATATGCCATACTATTTATCACAGCCGAGCCACAAGAGAATGAATGGAAAGAACAAGCCGTCATCCAGAGAATAGATGGCGGGGTATACCACTCACCAATTACATTCTTTGGCATGCATATATGTGATCAATGACGTATATACCCTTGTGTGACCTTTCACTCTCATCCGCCGGGGGGGGGGGGGGGCGAAATCTTTAAAATATCATTTTCAATAAAATCGGTTAGCCGCTTGCTTTGAAATTGCGAGGGGACACCCTTGGGATTCGTAAACCTGAATTAATTTTGTTCAGCGGGTGGCACTGCTTTTTCTTCTTCTTCATTTTTTGCAATTTTGTGTTTTTCTGCTATTTTCTACTTCTCCAGAAGTGTCCCTAAAATACTTCTGAAACTTGGTGGAATTCTACCCCCTGGAAGGGAGCAGCAAAATTGTTGACTAGGTGGTGATGCTATGGACCCTTGACATAATTTTCAATTTGAGTTTTTATCTGTTAATGCATGCATTAGTGTTGGTTAGAGTCTAAGTTAATGGGAATTACAATGGTTGTTTACATTGTTGACTTCTTCAAAACTTCACCAGCTTTTACATTTTTATAATATTTTCCCCTTTTTAATGGTAAAATCGTAAAATATCTTTTTCTCTTTAAACCACATTGCTAGTTGCCTCAAAATTGCATATATATACTTCTGAGTACCCCTAGACCAGAGCAGGACTTTCTATAACATGAAGGTCAGCCGAGAACGGGCTCATCACTTTTCTTTTCAGCTCCGCTGACTTGTCATTCAGTTGAGTTTATAGGATGGTCCGTCATCTGTCCGTCCTCAATTCACATTTTCGACTTGTCAAAAATCGTGCACTTCCAACGTGGCGAGGATGTACTTTTGATCGGTTTCAACTACATTTGTTTAAAGGGTCATGCTCCAGTGATATTTAGACTTTTAGAAGGATTTTGAAGGGTTCATTTTTTGAAAAAAAAATTTAAAAATCATCTACCCTGAAACTGCTGTGCCAATTGCTTCGAAATTGGATAGGCACACTTCTAAGAACCTTAATCAATTATTTTAACTAGTGGCACTGTGGTTTTATACTTTTCAAACGGCTTTTTGTGTGGTATAACTATTTCCGACTTCTTCAAAGTAGTCACTTAGATTGTTCTGAAGTTTACTGGAAATATACCTTATAGAAGGGTCAAACACAGTTGTCCGCTAGGTGGTCTTGTTCTTTATTCCTGATTTTGAACTTTTTTAATATCGATACTTGTCAGTTTATTTATACATTCCGTTTGACTATGATGTTTGTCAATGGGAATAATAAAAAGAATTCATATTTCGGCTTCACCAATACCCGGTGGGGATATACCATGGGAGGTTTCTTCCATGTTTGCCCAAATGATTACTCTCCAGGGATTTTTATCTTGTTTACATTTTTTGCTCCTTTTTGGCATTTTTTTCACGGAAACAGCGTCACCAATTGCTTGCATGCTTCGAGGTTGCATAGAGACACTTCCGATGATCTCTACACATTTATTTACTCACCAGCTGATGCTACGATTCTACTTCTTTTTATTATTTTAAGTCAAGTCAGCTGAGCTTATCTTATGGTTTTCCGTCCGTTGTCCATGCATCGTCCGTTAACATTTCCATTTTCGACTTCTTCCAAAATAAAAGTCAGCCAAATCCACTGCAAACTTAGTAGGGATGTGCCTTGGATGGGTCTCCACCATGTTTTACACTTCTTATAATTATCTTTGTTTTTTTTTGGGGGGGGGGGGCGGGGGGGACTAATCTTTAAAAATCTTCTACTCTAAAACCGCTCACCTAGTTGCTTCTATATCACACAAGAACACTCCTAGGGACTCTTAGTTCCTAATTTGTTCCCCGGGTGGCGCTGTGATTTTTTCCTTATTTTTTTAATGATTTGTGGCGTGTTTTTGCTATTTTTGACTTTTTCTCCAGACCCGTCACTCGGATAAAGGTGAAACTTTGTGTGGGCAAGTTCCTTGTAGAAGGGTACAAAATGGATGTTCACAAGGTGGCACTGCTGTGGATTTTAACGATTTTTTTCCAATTCGAATACTTATCGGTAAAGGCATCTTTCCTTTTGATTTCTACGTACTACTTTCTGGATATGTTCCTTGTGGAAGGGTCAAACAAAATTGTTCACTATATGGCACTGCTCTGGATTCCTGATTTTTTAACGATTTTTTTCTTCAGTTCGGGTACTTGTCAATAAATGTACCATCCCTATGTAAGTCAACGGGCATTCTAATGCTAATTCATAATATCGAACTCTGCTCCGAAACCTTTATCCAGATTGACCACAAATTTGGTGGAAATGTACATTGGGTGGGTCTCTACCAGGTTTGTTCAAATGGTTGTGCTTCAGTGATTTTTGGACTTTTTCTTATAAATTTGTCCCTCTTTTTTATGGGGGGGGGGGCAAATCTTAAAAAAATCTTCTCCAACACTGCTCACCCAATAGCTTTGATATCCCACAGGGACACTCCTAGAGACTCCTTGTCTTTAATTTGTACATCTGGTGGAGCTGCAATAATATTCTATTTTTCATGATTTTTTGGTCTATGTTTTTGTTATCTTTTACTTCTTCTCCAGAACCATCACTCAGATTCAGCTCAAAATCATAAAAAATCATCTTCTCTAAAACTGCTCACCCGATTGCTTTGATTTGACACAGGGACACTCCTAGAGACACATACTTCTTAATTTGTTCAGTACCACGTGATATTTAGCAAAATCGTAAAACTATCTTCTCTGAAACCACTGTGCCGATTGTTCAGGATGGTACACTTCTGGGTTCCCCTAGATTCTCATTTGCTTAGGACGTGGAACTCTGATTTAAATAAAAAAACCAACAACTTTTTATAATGATTTATGTGTGTTTGGCTGTTTTCGACATTTGCTCCAAACCGTCATTCAGATCATGCTGAAACTTGGTGGACATGTTCTTTGTGGTATAGGGTCAAAGATACCTGTACACTACGTGGCATTGAGCACTACAGTTTGTTCATTAATGGTCAGCTGAGTACAGAACTGTCAAAATCCTCTTGTTTATGATTTTTGTGTGTTTTTGATATTTTCGACTTCTTCTCCAGAACCGCCACTCAGATTAAGCTGCAAATCTTATAAAATCTTCTCCAGAACCGCTCGCCCGGTTGTTTTGATATCACACGGGGACACTCCTTGAGACTCCTAGTTCTTACTTTGTTCAGCACCAACTCTTTTTTTTAGCAAAATCTCAAAAAAAATCTCTGAAATCATTTGGCCACTTGCTTCGACATTGCATTGGGACACTCTGGGTAGCCCTGGAACTTAATTTGTTCAGGAGGTGGCGCTCTTGTGGGTTTTTTGCTATTTTCGACATCTCCTCCAAATCGTCATTCAGATCATACTGAAACTTGGTGAAAATGTTCCTTGTGGAAGGGTCAAAGAAAGCTGTTTACTAAGTGGCATTGAGCACTCCTGTTTGTTCATGAAGGGTCAGCTAAGCACAGGACTGTTGCGCTCCTCTTGTTTTGTAATTGTGTGCGTTTTCGTTTTTTCGACTTCTTGTTTCCAAACCATATGTTAGATTCTCTTAAAACTCAGTACGGATGTATCCGTTCTTAATGTCAAACAAATTTGGTCACTACATGATGCTGTTGTCAGTTTAATGATTTTCAACAAATTATCGAAATTAGAAAAAAAAATGGAATGGGTGTGTGAACATACAGTGAAACTTCCCTATACCGAACCCCTTTGGGACCGGAAAAAAGTGTTCAGTATAGTGAGGTGTTCGGGATAGGGAGGTTTGATGTCATTGAAAGGATGTATTTTGGACCGAGAAATGGTGTTCCGTATAGAGAGGTGTTCCATATACAGTGGTGTTCGGTTAGAGAGGTTTTACTGTATTACCATTCCTACACTAGGGATTCCAGGGAATCCTACAATAGTGGTGACTGTAATATAAAGTCACTATATTTTTTCAATAAAGCTCTAAAATTGGGTTTGATGGCTTCAATACAATACAATATACAGAAAATGTGAAATTGTGAGAGTAAATATATACTTGAATGTATGCTTTGTTCCCCCCCCCCTTAAAAAAACAGAAGTAAGGACAACATGCCGAAATATTATCTCCAGAAGCTAACGATAAATTTAGGACATGTTGTATATTGGGTACGGTAGGCTAATTAAACTACAAAATATAGCTCTTTTTGGGAGTTTGCCGCTCGCCTATACGATCCTGGTATACGTGGTTTTACAATAAACGACCACAGTATTGCTTCCAGATGTTTCTGCATTTAAGATTAATTCAAAATCATTACTGGTAGCTCTTTTTTTGGCATAGAATAGTTCCGCGCCAATATAAATAATCACAAAAATTTCCCATTACCTGAATCGTTGTCAAATTCACAGATGTATGATGCATTGTATGGTTGTTTACATGGTATTTGGTACCAACCATCAGTGCGCATAACCACACATTTACTTCCAGGCTGTGCATTTGGCTCCCAGTTTAACTTCTTTACAACAACCTCAGCATTGGCCCAGTCAGTGAAAGTGAAAGGTTTGCCAGAAGACCAACGTATCATCTTACTTATTTTCGAGACTGTTAAACCTGAAAGTCACGGGGAAAAACAATTCAAATCTTGATGTATCGTATGGTATCAGTTTTATTTACAGTGAATGTAACATATAATGTAAGTTGTAGGCAATGTGTAACGTTTTACTTCTTGTTCAGATGGTTCAAGTTTTAATGGTAGGGAAAATATCAAACCCATTACATCATATGTTTCATAAGTGGCGTGAAATAGTATATATATACATATATATATATGAGACAAAAGTTCATGCCTTTCTATCATGTAATAGTATATATATATATATATATATATATATATATATATATATATATATATATATAAAGACAAAAGTTCATGCTATTCTATCATGTTTGAGTCCATCCTTTTTGAGACCGATCTTTCTAACTAATTTTAATTTTGAAAGGCATTTACAGAAAAGCATAGAGACACTGGCAATGAATCTTGTTACATGATAGAATGCAGGATGGTGTTTTCCTCTCAGTAACAGCCCGTACAAATGACACATGACAGAGGAGCAAACAGAAGAAAATTCCCTTTGTGACACAGTTAACAAAGGACAAGATGCCATCCTTCACCTGGGACATGAAACTGCCAAACCGTGTCACCTGTAACAAGGCCCCCAGCCACTATAGCACAGACTCTTACCCCATGTACGTATTACCAGAATCACCTGCTGTTATTATTTTTCACCATGCTAATGATTCCCTCTGTACAGCCAGTGGCAATACTTTCTAACATGTGACAAGTATATTATGAAAAAAGAACAAGTGATAGGAATCTTGATGCATATGAAGCAAAGTATCAAGGCATGTATAGGACAGGAACATTGGTGCAAAGGGGCAAGTAATAAGATTCTTATCACATGGGAGGCAAGTTGGTGAAACACATATGTGATTGATGACAAGTGCAAAAGGACAAATGCTAAAATTCTTGATGCATGTAAAGTAATTTGTCTGGGACAAGTGACCTGGAGCCAGCTTTTTATACGTAAATGTTTTGCACGAATACACAATGTGAATGGACAGAGGGCACTTTATCATGTGCTTAGATCACTTTAAATATAACATTCATAAAATATTTATGAAGAAAAACCTTGGAGAAACTGTGTAAATAGTCAACGCACCTATAAAAATGTGCATAGTTCCAGCAACAAAACTCAAGAATGTATGTTCATGAACATCTTCAATAAAAGCAAGGTGGCCCCCCTTTCTTGAACAATCTGAGTCAGCTTCCAACCAATCTATTTTCACCGGTCGTGAATAGCGCATATAGTACCAGCTTTTTCCGAAGGTAAACCAATGTGCTTTGTATGCTACAAATAAGAAAAAACAATCCAATGTACAACAGGGTTTTATTAAATATCTTTGTGAAAATAATGCAAAGTGAATGACATTAAACATACTTCACCTATCCAGAAATTTGTTTAGAATACACAAAGAGTCTTACATGGCTAACAGTGGGTTACTTTATTTTTCTTACGATGGATCGCTGTAAGTGGGCAAAATAGTATCTCACTCTTAGTCCTGTAAAATTTGTTTTACTCCATGTTTAATTGGTTGTTGATCTCAAAAAGAATATGCCCTGGGCCTACATTCA